>VYXB01005619.1:661829-741236 GCA_013397135.1 Pachyramphus minor
CTCCCTGCCCCGCGCTCTGTCCCATGCTCTGCCCCACCGCCCGCGCTGCGGGACTCCCCCTGGAGCGGGCTCCTCTGCAGCCCCGGAGAGCAGTGTTCAGAGTGCCCTCTTACCAATACCCAGCTTTCGAGTGTTTGCCACTGATTTTATATGTGGCTGTGTTTATACTGCGTTATCAGTATGCCCTCTTCCCCGCAAATCCGTGTTCTAAGGCTTAGGAAAAATGCCGGGTATTTCAAGAAAAAACGTTATTTCATGGCCACGGTTGTTTATGCAGACTTTGAGCATCATATTGTGGTTTTGATAGCAAACAGAATACGAGCAGGGTTGGAAGAAAAATATCCCCCAGTGAGGGGCTTCCTTTACACCCCAACATAGTAAATATACTTATTTAAAAGAGGAGCAAGGAAAAGCAAGTAACTACTTAAATCTTGCCAATATAGCAGAATAAAAGTTGTGCTAGCTGACACTTGGTAACAAACTTCTTTTACTTATTCAGTTTATTTCTTAGGGTGTAACTCAGGTGGCCCAGGTTCTTCTTGCAAATTTTATTTTGATGCACCTAATTTACTCAGGTGGGGAATGTCTGAAAAGGTGTTAATGAAAACCCATATAGAAACAAAAAGGTCTTTGACACTATCATGTAACAGAAAAACTTCTTACTGCGGGGACTTGTGTTAAAGATAAATTTGGCATTTTTTCTGCAAAAATAAACAACTTGGAGACAAAGAAATATGAGAGAGAAAATACAAATTCCTATGGGACATGATTTTCCTGAACTCAAAGGTGATTTCTGAATTAATGAAAACACAAAGCACAGAAAGAGCATAAGTTGTGTGGGGAGTTGTTTGGAAGCTGGGTAAGAGGGCTGTTCTTCAACCCAAATTCTGGTAATGGCTGCCTTCCCTGATGTGAAAACCGTGTCTGTATGGAGGCATTCATGAGTGTTAAGTCAAATTAACAGAAAGTATGCAAAAAATATGCCACCTGAAGTAGGTGAAAGATGCATAAAGTGATCCCAAAGGATAAACTAAAACAGACTAAGACTGTCCCTAATAACGATTACACCAAAGGTAATGTGTTTTAACTTCTGCACTGAAAAATCTTTTCTTTTATTCATTGCTTCTTTTTTTTTCTTTCATGTTTTTTTATCCCATAGTGATTTGCAAAGAGATAGTGGAACCAGCAGTAGGGAAAGAATGAGATGTGTTACCACAGAATAGGGAATTTTAATGAAGCCTGGCTATCAGAACCCTAGAGAAGGGTGGGCTTGGGAAAAGCAAGGTTATGCTTATTCCTTTGAGCGACCTCTGAATTAGTGGTCCAGATACTGCACTTTCACAAGGATACTGCACTTACCAAAGCAAATCAAAGCTCAGACAAGCTGGATTATGTTTTTTCCCACTCTTAGAGAAAGGAAAGCTGAACTTTTTTCTGTATAGACGTGCACAAACTGTAACAGCAAGTAACTTCAGTGTCACTGACTGGCTCACGTGAAAACTGAGAGCGGGCTGAGTCTATACATGACTGGTGGAGTTTGTAACATAAAAAAGGCACTTTGACCTATCTATAACGTGATTTTATTTGAAGCATTCTCTGGTCCTGATTATATTAATAATACATTTTAATCTGTTTGTTCTATAATTTCCTTAAAATATTTCAATGTCATATTTCATAAGTGTTCTGCACATTTTTGTTACTTAATTGAATAGGGACACTGACATCTCTGAGTTGCACAGCTCTGCTGTATGTTTAAGTTCATATTCTGTGATGTTTTTGGAGCTCTTTCTCAAGTCACTTTTATTATAGTAGAAAAAAAATTACTGTTGAAGTAATGATGTTCCAATTCAGTGAGAGATCACGTTTGTCTGCAGTTAGTCATATATACTAACGGCATTTCTCCTTCCATCCTCTCCCCATGAGTGGCTATTCTAATGATTAAAATAGTCTATTAGTGATACTTTTATTAGTGTATCAGTAGCAATTCAAGACATATAAACAAATGCCAGTCATTGTTTTTAGTCTGTGAAAGTTTATCATTATGGTTTCTAGTAATACAGTATATGTTCTTCAATGTCACAGAATGAGATTATTCTAGAAAAGCCAGTGAACTCAGAGTGCACAACTACAGAAGCAAACAAACCCACGTGCCCTACCATGTGTAATGTTTCAAGCTGCTTCATTTGTGGAGTAAGACTCATTAAGTGGGCAATGTACAGAAGCTTTCTCTTTAATTACAGTTTCATTATGCAGTGGAATTATTTTTCAGAATGCAACTGTTTTTGCAGACTGACCTTTTATTATAAGAGAAGTTTCTGTCTAATGAAGAGAGGTAATTACAGCACAAAATAGACTTTTGATACATAGAAAACTATTGTTACCAGGACTTCCTAGCTCAGAATGTTATTTTAAAAGATAATGTAATTTACATATTTTAAAAATTATAGAGTTGCATGTAAGTAGTGGCGAGGACAAGAGACAAACTCAATTGTCTCAAATTGTCCTCAAAATGCTCTGTAGTTCCCACAGTAGATTGCATAGCATATGTTGCACCTGACAGGAAGGGTTTATGATAGGGAAATGAATGCTGGGAGCAGAGTCACTTTCTGACCTTCTGTCCAGTGCTTTTTTGTTTTATTCCCTTATTGTCTCTTTATTAGGATTTATCACCACTTTCTACTGAGCACAGAGATCAGTCTTGACCTTTGCATGCCTAAATACGATAGAGAATTTTGCTTGAAATCTGAAGCGTGATAATTAAGAGGGGCATTTGTTCTGACCACCACATCGAACAGCTCGCTCAGCAAGACTCAAGTGTGATAAATGCCTTTGCCCCCAGGTGGCTGATTTTTGCAGTAGAATTAAGCATGGTGCTAGAGTTTGCAGTAGGCTTTGCTGGTTATTCCAGCTCTGAATCCTTTCACTGTACTTTGTAAGCATTACTCTCTGACAGAGATGTCTTATTAAATTGAGAAATCTGTAAAATTTGAAATATTTATATTATTTTATTTGCTCACATAGACTGTGTGGGTATTCTGTTTTCCCACATTGAGAGTCTGAACTCTTTTAGGTTGATAGTGGAGAAGAGCTTAATCATTCCATGCTATCACAGGAGATTTAGAGAAAGTAATAATTCTCTTTCCCTACCCCAAATAGAAATGACAGCTACTTCTGTTAGTCCTTTTATTTTTGAAAACATGAGAAGGATCATATTTTGTTTGCAGTGTGTTTACACAGAAAAAATAATGTGAAAATTTGAGCAGAATATTTGGCCTTGTGGAGTCCCAGTAGCTGTCTCCAGAGCTCTCTTTAGGATCTCTGTCTCCTTAAGAGCTTGCTTTTTCTAGGAGTAAAACAAACACTGCGATCAACTCTTCTCGCAACTGTTTCGGAAGACTAGTTGAAGATAGTCGGGACATAGGTGGCAGGCAGTGCACAGTTTCCCAAACAAGCACAGACATGGTTCATTAAGTGCAAATACAAGCTTGGATACAAATTGGAGTTTTTTCTGTGGTTAACCCATGAGCAAAAAATGTGTCTGAATCGGGTGACAGAGCTGCTTTTCACCTTCTAGTATACACCCATGCATTTGTAGTGCAAAGCTTGTTAAACTCTCTTCCGAGAGCGGTTCAATTCATGTGTTTAAAAGACACTGTCCATCAGAAAGTATGTCAAAAGAAACCACTTTGTTAAGGGAGATACGTGCAGTGAAACCAAATAAAGATGCTATCTGAAGGTTCTTCGAGTAGTGCCCTCATTTCCTGCCTTTCATATTTTTCATACCTTTGCATGTACGGTGAGAAGTGGAGAAAAGTAAACCAAATCCTTTTCACAGCTGTTCCTAACTTGAGAGGCTTGTGTTTGTAACCATTTGCAGGGCTGGGTCATATCATGGTTTGTACTCTTGCTCTTATATTTTCACCTAAAGAAATGGGAAGTTAAGAGGATGAAACACCCCAGTACTGCTTCTGTGCATTGGAGTGCAAGTCCAAATATGTGCATATATATATGTATATATAGCCAAGTTATAAACCCAGGCAAATGAGCTTCTTGGACTGCCCATTTGTGTTGCTAAGGATTGTCCTGTTACCAGTCCTTAATGCAGTTTCTTTATGGATAAGGTCATGTTTTGTGATGTTGAGGGGATAGAAGGCATTTTCATTTTTAAAATACTGTTGTTATATGGCATTTTACTCTTTTAAATGTTATTTCTCTTCAACTGAAGGTATTATGGTTGTTCTCCAGTATAAGCATTGCAATTTGTTCTTAAAGCTCTGGAAGACTTTGCATTTGGTAATTAAATGAACTGCTTGAGTTAGTATTGTACTTTTCAGACATTCACATTTAATTAACATTTAAGTGGGAATTATGGACAATTTATATCTGTCAGGAAAAGACAAGACGTAACAAATTGTCTCTGTGCAGATGTGAAATTGAGGCAACCTTAGAGAGACTAAAGAAACTGGAGCGTGATCTGAGCTTTAAAGAGCAGGAACTAAAGGAACGGGAGCGACGTTTGAGGATGTGGGAGCAGAAGTTAACTGAACAATCAAATACTCCTGTAAGTAGACAATAATTCAACTTTTCGTCTTGTGTCAGAAAGTATTTGAAGCTTTGTCTATGCAAATCTCAAAACACACCAAGGAAGTAGTGCTCCAGTTATTTGTAGTTGTTTTTTTGGGCCAATTCTATTTTATTACATCACTCCAGATAACAATGTTTTTTGAAAAATTCATCTAATACATTAGATACCAGATGTTACTGGTAGTTCATATTGGGACATGGGCACTTTAAGTAGTGTCCTGTTGATTCATTTAGAGTTCTCAACTTTAAACGTTGCTTGCATTCAGTAAATTCTTTTTTCAGTAGAAAGTTGTTGACTTTAATGGATGAAGGATTTGATCTTAAATGTAAGAATGATTTGTATCTTGCAGAAGGCATCTTAGGAAACCTATGTAGATTTTTTTTTTATTCTGTTCTTTTTCTTTGAGAAGCAGCAGATTTCCATTCTCTGAAAAAGGGGGTCAAAGTTTGAGGTGTTAATTTAAGGTTGTGTTCATAATTATAGTTAACATAACTTTCACTGGCCAGTTACCAGCTGTTAGAATTGCTACATTTCTATTAATAAATTGAACAAAAAACCTTCCTTGCATTATCTTGAATTTCTTAATGAAATGTGATGCTCTTCAACCACTGATTGGCAGAGGGAGGACCACAGGGTTAGTGCATGGCAAGATGTATTCAGAGTTGTTAAAAAAATACTGTGATATCTGCTTGTTTTTAAAGCACTAGCCAAAGCAAATACCAAATAGAGATTGCAGTAGCATATGATTTTACTCATGCAGTTTTACCCTACTTATAAACTTGATTCCAGCCAGAGCCATTTACATATGACTTGTTTTCAAGGCATAGCTTATTGGTGTTGTTTGAATGAAGTTGCATTTATGTTCCAGCTGTGAACATGCAGTAATGAAATAATGAAGGATGAATGTTTTCCTGTGTGCAGATGCTGTATGTTCTTCGTAGATATCTATGTGCCTGCTCTAACGCTTGCAAGCTTCCAATAACTGAGCTGCGGGCCATCCTCTGTTCTGAGCACAGCATGAGACACAGCCTTAATGAGCAAACCTTTTCACCAGCAAGGCCCTAGGGTTTTTTATGCTGTACTTGCTTATGACTTGTACTTTTCACTTAGAGCTAGCATTCCTGAAAGAATAAAGCATTGTGCTAAGGCCTATTGTGCTAAGCATGAACTATCTTTCTGCATAACATTAACCCAACTCTCCTATTGCATTTAAGTGCAATTTCTTCTAATAGAGAAATATAGGTTTGTTTTTTCTATAGATCTTAAGTGAACTGTTACACAGAACAGCTTTAAAAAAGGCCCTTTTTTTGAAAATAATTGACATACTGGCAAAAAATGGCTTACTAAAGTAGGATTGTATTTTTCATAGCAAATGAAGTTCTACAAAGTACTGGTTACATGTTCAGCTATATTTTAAATTCGTAGCTGTAAATCTTTTGGAAAATATCCCTGGGCATTCTGTTAGCAAACTGTAATCCTTGGGAGTCAAGCATCTACCTCCCTCCATTGGTTCAGGCAGTGTCTGCTCGGCAGTATCAAACTGGAGGGTTGCAGTGGGGAGCTGCAGTACTTGATTTTAAACTGCCTTGACTGTAAAAACAGTTGTAAAGATACGGCAGCCAGAGCTATGACACAGTCTAGGGTGTCCACTAGGCATAAACCTGGTTCTTAACCAACACTAGGCCTTGTTGTGTCCTAGCTGGTACTCTTGTCCCTGCTCTGTGTTCTGCAGTCACCTCTTTGATTTGCTGTGCAGCAAAGACCAGAGGCCAGCTAGTGGTGTGCAGGAGGAGAAACTCAAACCAAGTGAAGGGAGAACAGCGAAGCTGTCTCTGCCACTTGATTCTCCAGTGGGTTGGTAGAAGCTTCATCCTGCATGGTAGGTAATTATCAGTAGCAGGCTGCTCCTGCTCTAAAGAATAAAGTATAGCTTTACACATTTCAGCATGAGAGAAGGATGAGGCCAACATTTAGAAATGCTTCTGTGAAAGTAGTGTTTCTTCCTGTTCTTGTTTTGTCCCTATTTCTGCTGTATATTATACCAAAGACACCTTTGAGTCTGATCTCTGCAAATTCCTTTGTGCAGATCTCCAAGAGCCTCAGCACAAGGGAATCTGGAGCCTTTTGGAGCAGTAAAATATATCCATAGCTGCAGTGAAATGGGAGACTTCTTTTGAAAGAGGACCTGACTTTAAGAAGACAGTGTTATGTAGCTAAGCTGAACCTCTTATTTAGAGGAAGACAGTAAACAAGACATGAAATCCAGATACTCACCTGTGTGTACCTGCAGGTGGTCACTTAAGAACAGTTGGATATACAGAGATTGGTGGATCCCAGCTATCTCTCATTGTCTCTTCTCATGATAGTCATCCTATGAAATGTGTCACCAAAGACATATCCTGTCCCAAAGAGCTCTTTAAGTTCTCTAGCTAATGAGATGGCTAAATATGGAGGAAGTAAAGTGATTATAACTTGCAAAATTAGCCACAGTTATGGCCATTCCCAGCTTACCTGGGAATGTTGAACACTAGCTGTTCAATGTCAGGCATTGAACAGTCAAGGACCCAGAAATGTATTCTAGTGGAAAGTTGATTTGCAGTTTGGTNGGATTCCTTCCCATATGTCAGGGCACGCTTTTCTAAGGATTTAAAGTGACTGTAACTACCTGGCAAGGAATTGTGTGTGATATGGCTTGGTCTTGTTTTTAAAACATTACTTCTTTTTATCATGGGAGCTTTTGGTGTCCTTGATCCAACTCATGCTCTGGTGATGGTGTAATTGTTTTTTTTTTGTACAGCCAGATGTACAGAACCCTAGCTGCTGGTTCTTTCAGCGCTTAACCATAGGATGCATTGCCCCATCTTCTTAGTTTTATTTTTGTGTCTTAAACTCTGGTCTCTAACTTTAGTTAACCACAACGCAAATAGAAAGCCTGTGTCAGTACGGAAAACTCGAGAGGAACAAAAGACAGATGTTGTCTTTTTTAATGATAGATGATTAGTCAGTGTAAGTGGTTTTAGCAAGAAATGGGCAGTCTTTGAGCAGCTTGGCCATGAAGCCTCTTGTGTTAAAGACCAGGGCATCACCATAATTATCCTTGTAACCTGTTG
The DNA here is from genome assembly GCA_013397135.1 of Pachyramphus minor. NCBI lineage: Eukaryota > Metazoa > Chordata > Aves > Passeriformes > Tyrannidae > Pachyramphus > Pachyramphus minor. Next base: position 669,525 of record VYXB01005619.1, read on the forward strand.
TGACCAACTGCCATTGACTCTTAGGTCAGTTTTCTGATTAAGTTAAAAAAAAATGTGAAAAAACAATGAATTTTGGGCAGGCAGTTTTTGCAAACAGCTTTGGAAGGAAAGGCCAGTTTAGGTGTTCGCACACTGCTCCTTTGCTGTTGTTTTAGTAGGTAGTTTAACTTGGGATGAACTCCTGAATCTTTATGCCCTGTGGAGCATGGGCAAGCCTGTCACAGAGGTTACTAGCCTGGCTAGTCTGAAGAGGCATTAATCATTATTTAGCTGTAGAGAGCTCAGACTGGGTCAGGAGAATGCCATTGTCTGTAGGTGAAGGTTGTACCAGTAGAGCGCTCAGACTGGGTCAGGAGAATGCCATTGTCTGTAGGTGAAGGTTGTACCAGTAGAGCGCTCAGACTGGGTCAGGAGAATGCCATTGTCTGTAGGTGAAGGTTGTACCAGTAGAGATCTAATGTGATGTACAAATGGCAAATAGCTGTTGATATCACTGAAAAAAAACCAACCCCCCCCCAAAAACTAAGCTGAAGAGCCAGGGTAAAGCAGCCTCTCTTCCCCTGCCTGCTCATCCCTGGGACAGCTTGCAAAAGGTGCTAGTGCAGCCTGGAGGCCAATTCCATTGTCCTTTGCGTTGGTGAGAGGCTCATTTCTGATTGTGACCGTTACAGGGTAACCCCTTTCTCTCCTTTTGAGCATACACTCAAAACCAGTCTGCTACTGCTTTTATTTCTGATATTTGGGGACTGCTACTTGTGCACCAAACTGCGGGAGCTTATTTGGGTTCTCTGGTCTTAACCTGATTTATTCTTCAATCCTGAAAGGTTCAATTAAGCAACTCACTCAGACGTCTGTTTTACCCACATTGTCTTGGGAGCCAGTCCACCTGGCTGGGAACTGTCACGTTCTGTTTTGCACTTTACAAAACGAAGGATTGAAGAGTTTGAACCTTCTTTTGTCATGAGAGCTCTGCTACCTGTGGTTCTTGCCATGCCACTCAGTGATTTTGCACTTTGATTTAAGAACAATGACCCCAGAAGGACGCTGTTTTAATGAATCCTTACTTGATCTCCATGTTTAGATTCACTAATCGTACGCTTTCTGTTGATTGCCAACTAATATGGTGGTGACTTTTTCCTTGATTTTTGAATTGGTTCTAACTTTCACTTTTGCTCTGTCCTTTCCTCCTTTAAATAGTTTTTCTTACCTCTTGCTGCAAGAATGTCTCAGGAGTCTTACTTTGAATCTAAAACAGAGGAGTCAAACAGTGCAGAGATGTCTTGTCAGATCACAGCAACAAGTAACGGGGAGGTAGCTGGCATGAACCAAAGTCTGAAGGCCTTGATGATGACGGGCTTTGGGGATATCTTCTCTCTGAACCAAGCAGGATCTGTCCTGCATTCTGGAATGCAGATAAACATGCAAGCCAAAAAGAATTCTTCTAAAACCACATCTATGAGAAAAGGGAAGAAAATCAACATGGCTTTGGGTTTCAGTGAATTCGACTGGTCAGATGACGATGATGATGATGATGATTTTGACGACACAGATGATAGCAGTGAATGAAATGAGTTATAGAATTAACCCTGAAATTGTTTTACCAAAGCAAAACAATAAAATTTTAGAACAAGAATCCTGTCAGTTTGGTCTGTTTAAATCCTGTAAAAGAACAACAAAAAAAAAAAACCAACAAAAAAAGTGAGATATTTTCCAGGCTGAGCATGTTTGTGTGTAGAAAGACATGTTGTTTTTGTTTAGATTGTGCTGACTTATTTCTGCTTTGATGAAATTTGGAACTAAACTTTCCAAACTTATGGAGATGATTATTATTATTTAAAGAACCATGATTATATCTGTAATTCTTGATGCCTGATTACAGAAACTATGTCTTGATAAACTTAAGATCTGAAAACACTGGGAGAAACTTCAATGCCTTTAATGCCCATTAATGTACTTCAAATTTTTCTTTGGTGTTTTTTGCCATTTCACTTACCCCTTCAATTGTCAATCATATGCATATACTTGTACTTCCAGATTTGCTAATCCATTCTTTCTTACTGTTGCAGTGAAGGGGTTTTCTGTGTTTCTAATTTAAAGCCTTTTTCAAGGCAGCATTGTGGGAAGTCACAAATAGGTTTCTAGGAAGAGAGAAGCTTGGGGGGAAGAGAGAGATTAGTTAAATACACAATTTAAAAACTGAATAGCAGCAGAATCCAGATAATCCCTATTAGTAGATGATTTGTATAAATGTTCTTTTTCCCTTCACGTGTATGTGCATGTGTATATAATTCACTCTAGCAAAGCAAACTGCAATCAGACCTCTGCATCTATTATCAGACATTGTGATCTAGAAGCTAATTTTCAGTTATGTTGATGTAAATCCAGGAAGCCTCATTAACTTTGATGGACTTATTCTTGTACCTGAGAGCAAAAATTGGCATTCGTAAATTTTGATTCAGTTGCGTCTCCTAAACAGTGTGTGCTACCCTTAGGTAAGGACAAAGAGAAGCCACTATGACATTTCAGCTTGGGCCTTACTACTGTGGCTTATGTGAAATTCTCTGTGATGGCAGTAATGTGAGGAATATTTACTAGTCTCTGTATACCTATTCTTTGCAGCTAAATCACTTTTAAAATATTGCCACTGCTGTTATGGCTTACTGTAAAACTCAGTGTGTAACAATCTGCTGCAATAATTGCCTGCCAGGCACTTATGTTGAGAGCAGCGAGGACGTTTCTCCTGATGACCCCTTTAGTGGTGATGTAGAAGGAGGGAGGGAAGCCAGTGCGAACACAGATGCAGGTTAGAAAGGAAGATGTAAAATATTTGCCCAAGGAGGAAGAGCAGCATTTCAAAAGAAAAATGTTACTGTGCAGTTCAGTGGCAGTGGGAATAGGCCATCAAAATTCCATTCTCAATTACTGGAGGGGTTTCTTTTATGAAAACTTCTGGTTTTGAGTGGCTTCTTTAATTATAGGCTTGCCTGTTACACAGCTCTAAGCTATGTATTATGGTGAGTGTTTTGTAGATAGCTTAGAGAAAAATGGATACATTAGATAACAGCAGGCCTCAAATCATTACATGTTCACTCAACAAAACAGAAAGTTCTTTGAAGGAGTTTTTCTAGAGTGGGCACCTCTTTGGGTCATCAGAAAGAATTGTTTTATCCTTAAGCATCAGCACTGGTCTGATAACCTGCAAGGCAGCAAGTGCTGTGCTTCAAACTTGCCTACTCCACTCAGTTTGCACAGGATTAGACCCTCCAAGATGCTTAACTTCTGTAGGATGTAATTTAACATTCTTCCAAACAGTTACAAGTCCGTTGACTTGCAGTTAACCCTCTTGTATCCAGAAGGTTTTTTCATAATAAAATTGTGTTTTAAACGATGCAGTAACTTTATGGAGTATCCCAAGGAGAAACTTGCTCCTTCAGCACAGGTAGGGATGGCTTCTTAGGTCCATCAAAGCAAACTGATTTTAGGGAGAAAAAGGGACATGAAAGGGCAAAGTATGAAATGGAAGTAAGAGCGAAAAGACTGTTTTCAGTGCAGATTTGTACTATTTTTCTAAGTCTACGTCTGCTGACACCCACAGCAATGTTACTATTTTTGTAACTGCCACTTTGCACTCAGTAAAATGTGATGGATTTGTGTAATGTAATATGTGCACTTTAGATTTTGTGTGTCATTGTGCATAAATTACTGTACCACATAAGCAGTGTAGTGTTGTACAGCTGAAAATTAAATTTGGTTCAGTACAGTTTAGGATTCAAAAAAGCACAAAAATATGTCCCTGGCAGATTTTGCACATTTTCGGTGTTTGACAATCTCAGAGCACTTCATGCATATTTCTGTTGTATGGCTTTTAGCTGAATTTGTAAATCCACTCTTTAATCTTTACAGAAATAAAAATAGTTCTTAAGTAGAATGACACAGGGTTTCATAGTTGCAAAACCACAAGGTTTAAGTCCGTCTTCAAAGTTTTGTGCTTACCCAGGTGTGTAATTCATGTCAGCAAAATATCAGAATTTGGTAGCATGCTTATAGGAATTTCTATTCTGTACTTAGTTTCAGTATTTTTTAATGAAACAAAAATGGATTTTTTTCCTCTTTGCCTTTCTTTCCCCATGTTATTTGTCAAAACAAATTAAGCTATATTATTAAGGGAAAAATTAAACCCTTGTAAAACTTCCCCATGCTTTCAATGTAGCAAAGGTGGTCTCTGAATTGTAGATAAGATGATAACATATGACAAACTCTTCCAATGCAGTTCCCCTGATATAGGGTTATACTTAGGATATTGGCTGTGCTTACTAAAAAAGTGGTGGTACTGATTGAATTTTTACTTTCCTGTGATGACTTTCATGCCTGATGTCTTTAGTTTACAAGCCAAAAATTATATGTGAGAATCAAGCTGTGTTGTTTCTGTCTCTGAAATGCTTTTCACTAGATAAAGGCTTTGAAAGTGGCTCTGGTGGGCAGGTATGGTGGTTGGAGGAGCTCAGAGTATTTAATCTTCCGCACTGATTTTCATCTGCAGTATATCCCAGTCTACTTTCTACCTGTATCATCATGAGGTTATATGAATCTCCAGAACAGTCCAAAGCCAGATAGTGTGTCAGCTTATGAAAGCGTTAACCAAACCCAGAAGGTGCTTCTCTGGCTGCTCTGGGCTGTGAGCAAACCACCAAAAGCCTTCCTGTGCCTTGTATACCTCTCAGCTCATTAGAGCCTGCCAGGCCTTTTGGGTTCCCAGTTTTTTCTACCTTCCATAAACCCCTGGAGGTATTTGCAGTAAAATGATACGCCTACATTTGATGGAAGTGAAAGGTAAGAACCAGGCCTGAACTTCTCATTTTTACCCAGCTGCTGTAATGCCAACATTGGCTTAGGTGGGTAAATGGCCTGAGAGAAGAATGGGAAGAATTGACTTTTGGCTTGCTTAAAAATGCGGGGTCATCTGGGACCAAGACAGGATGCCCAACTCCCTTTCTTTTCCTTCAGCAGTGGAGAAAAAAATGGGAAGGGGACTTAATGGAGGAAAACTTTTGATCTAGTAATTTTTGTGATGATGACACCACTAATTCCTTGGAGTAGCAAGTGTCTTAAGATACAGTGTTTAGGTGTGCTGCATCCCCAACCAGATGTGTGCTGCCTGATGTGGAGCTTGTCCCCTCTAGATGGGAAGGGCTTCCTGGAGGTGACATCTGGTGCAGCCTTTTGTCGTACAGTCATGTTCTTGACTTGTCATTTTTTTCTCGTTCCAGAGGTTTTCTTAGATGTTGATTCCCTTTCCTTCTGGGTTTTAGAGTGTTTATTTTGATTTAAATATCTGATACAATAATGATTGGTGTTACTCTTAGCAGTAGCAATAAATCCCGGGTGTGCATATAGCTGTTAAGTATTCAGCAGTGTTACTGTGTGTCTTTAGTGCTGTAGTTCCTTTTCTGTAATCAGGCAGCTTTTACAGGTTTTTAAGAAGACCTCTAACTTGACAGAGGTTTTAACTACAGTCCTAGGTAGAACGTTCAGGTAGAAAAAGTAAGTTCATATAGTAATTTTCACAGCCCTTAAAATGCACTAGTAGGAATCTGGAGGAGGGACCTTTCCCCTTTTTTCCAGACTTCGACTTAGTGTACACTGTAAAATCTGCACAGAGATTTCTGATGTGTGAAGATTTAATTTTAAAACTGTAGAACCAACGACTTTCTTTAAACATTTTATATTGTGTGCTAAATATTCATATGCCTTTTAAAGTCAGATATAGTCCACTGCATTTCTTGCTTTTGCACTACTGAAGAAGTTTTGTACTGAATAGTAGGAGTCGATGCTACTTACACTTCAAGTTTGAACTGACGGAATTTGAATAGAAAATATTTTCACAGTGTTAGAAAATTTCATTTTCCCTTCTGAAAAAGCAAAGCTGAGCGTAACGCCTATGCCAAGACTCTTGTGCTGTAAACTGAATATATCATTTGTGTGGAACATGCAATGTTACATTTCTGTGTGGTAAAACCTTGCAGTGTCAGTTATTCTCTTTATTGCACTTGACATACCATGTCTTGTTTTATTCACACTGTGGATCTGATTTTCCAGTGTAAAACCAAAGCAAACAAACAAAAAGAAATCATGCAATGTATTAAATTTCCTCAATTGGTGTCATAAACTTTCTTTTGATGTGAACTTTTCTTTTGCTTCTCTTTGTTCCAATCTTCTATTTTGCAATAAACATTTTGACAGTAAATTTTATGCATCTGTGTCACTGTGTAAAATGCTGGTGTTTCAAAATGTTCCTTATTGTCTACTGGTTTAAGTCATGTTTTTATATTACCGTGTGACATTTCCCCTTTATTCTATTAAAAAAAAAATTGAAATAATACAGAACATATTCTGCCACTGGTTGTATTTAAACATGGGGAAAGCTGAAAAAATCCACTGTACAACTGAAAATGTAATATTGGGCTTCTGCGTTAAATGATTCAGTTGTACAAGTTATTGTACCAGGCTCTTCCTGCAGCACCAGTGGTTTGACTATAAGTACCTACAAAAGGCACAATCTACCGAGGGTATTCCTGATTGCCACTTGCCCTTCCTTGTGCTTAGGTGTTTCCCCCAGCATTACTTTTGGCCCACAGCATCCCACCCAGGCTGTGGGTTGCTGTCAGCATAGGGAATGCCTGACAGCAGGTAGATTGAGAAGATTGATTGCGAGTGTGGTGTAGTAGTCATGAAGGTCTCATTTTTGTCAGGCAGGTACATCTTGCCTTCTGCCAGTTCACCCTGATGCCTTTGGCTCTGTCCCCTTTGGGGAAACAGTGGGCAAAGGGGTGGGTTTGAGGATCCACTAGATCCTCCGTGCAGAGGTGGCTTCAGCTGGTCTCATGAATTGTTTGTGCCCAGCAGGATTTGAGTGAAACGTTGGTGGAGGAACAGGAAGATGATCTGAAAAGTCCTCAAAGTGGGGTGGGCAGCAAAAAGTCAATAGATACGGAAGTCAATGGATGTCAGGCAACCACAAATTCTTCAGTGGGAATTTCACATGGATGCTGTGAAGGGTGTTTTACAGTGATGGCTGAAAGTTGTGAGCAGATTACACTAGATCCTGGTGCTGTGCATGGAGAACCAGGGAAGTGCTAAGGAAGTGCCAGGAAGGCACCTTAGGAGCAACTCTGTCCTGGGGCTCAGTATGCAACTGGAGGTGGGCAGGGGTGAGTGCCTGCTGAGGGGGCGTGCTTGGCTTGTGGGTAGAGGCTTGGGAACTCAGAGGTGGCAGAGCTCTGGAGGAGGGAACAGAGCTGTGGGGGCTGGTAGTAACAGAGCTGAGTCGCTCATAAATCACTGATACCTACATCAAAGAGATTGCAACTACATCATGGTATTGAGCTTCTGAGACACTGACAGTCCAAATACAGATATACAACAATTAATGTTAACTCTTTAAGCTGGATAAAAATGCCGAGAAGCTGAAGCTTGGGATACTATGTGCTTGAATGAGTAAAATGGCAATCACTATTACAGTGACATCTCCTCTGTCAGTTTTCAAATCATCCCAGAATTTCATTTAATGCAGCTGTTCCCCTGTGCATCCTCCATGGTTTGCTAGTGCTTCAAGAGCTAACACCATTTTGCGTCCAGTATTGGGGGAGGCTGGGAATTGCTGCACTCCCCCAGCCTTAGGTGAGCAGTTAAAAAGTGTTGGCAGAAACCAAGAGAGACTTGTCTGTACATGGACAGGAAGACTAGCTGTAGAGGCCAGACTCCAAATTCTGCTTTCGTTGCTGTCCAGTGACAGTTTTCCTTCCTTTTGTAGAAAATATCTATCATCTGGGAGGGGGTCATAATCACAGCATTATTTTCATTGCACAAAGCAAAAAAGCAAAAGCCTTCCCAAGTGTCAGAGCCAAGAGGAGAGGCAACTAGAGAGCCTCCTGCCATTGACAGTTTACTTTTACTTCCTAAGTTGTTTCTGTTGGGGATCTGTTGGTAATTTTGTCTGCATAGAGTGATGGGATCACTCTATGCTGGGATCACTCTGACAACATGCTGTTAGAGCCAGCCCATGATCAGTGTGAATCTAATGGTTTAGTACGTCAGTGAGTTGCAGCCTAAGTCCTGTACTTTGTAGGGAAAAAGGAAAGAATAAAATCAGCCACCAGAGTAAAATTTGGGTTGAGGGGATAAAAATGGTCAGATGGTTTTCTTTTCAATTCATGTCTCTCACACAGTTGCTGCCCTCCTTTGATATATGTGCATGGACTGAAGAAGATGTGGTGAGTATTTTTGTGTTAATGTGGCCAGCATCGTGCTGCTGGAGCTCTCTTAGCATCTTACGTGGGTACAGAGGGAGGGAAGGCCAGATCAGAATATCCAGGTGAGATTTTACTGTTGTTTGTTTGGTGAAACTGGTCTCCTAGAAAGGGTTTAAAATAACTGTAAGTAAATTAACGACTTGAGTTACTGTCATAAAACAGCCACATTCTCCAAAGTCCAGAAAATAATGGGAGCTGGGAGCTGTCAGCAGCCGGGAGGGCATTCCTGAGTCACCATTTAAGGGATGTGGAAGTGCCCAAAGACCTGACCCTGGACAGGACAAAACCGTTTCAAAGGTTTTATCCCACTGTGTGCCACCTGGACTGAAATTAACTGAAAAAAAAGTGAAGGAAGTTTTAAGGCATGTGGAATCTCTCTTTCATGTAAAATAATGGCATTAAGTCTTTTTTACCTTTTTATTTGATTAAAAGTCTAAACAAGACACATCAGTGATTTATCTCTGGCATCATGATGTGTCATAATGATTTTAATGTCCTATCTAGCACTCTCTTTGTGTGCTGTGCATCATGGGGTTGTTTAGCTGATGTTTACTGAAAGAGTGTCTGGAAAGCCAGTGCAAAAGCCAGAATAGACCTGGGTCCTTCACTTCAGCCCTATTAGCACATGACATCACTCAGCTGCTGCTTTGGTCATTTCTGTTTTTCATGACGATAAACTGAGGAAGGTGGCTGCAAAATGGAAGGCAGTTTTGAAAAGCTAAATAGAAGTAATCACCTGCATTGGTAAATCTTGAGTCCTTTAACCCAAAGTGAGAAATATTTTTAAATTTTGTTTTAAAAAAGAATGTACTTGTGGACTCCAATAACTGTAATACAAAATTTTGGTAATGTGAACTTCAAGATTGATTCCTCTTTCTTTGCAGTTTTTCTGGATGCAACAACTTACTAGAAAAGGTAAAAGCTATTCATATGTACTTTCATATTCACATATATGAACATATATACATTTGTTCATTTTTTTCCCCCTCCAGTAAAGTGCCCTATGGATTTCTGAATAAACTCTTTTATCTTAAGGCGATGCTTCTGGTGAAATGAGTGTCTATGCTAGCTTGTTTAAGGAACATCATATCACTGGGAAACAATTGCTTCTTCTAGAAGAAGAAGATTTAAAGGACATGGGAATTGTTTCCAGAGGACACATCATCCATTTAAAGGTATCATCAGCATATATTGAATGTTGCAGTAGGTTACAGTGTGAATATTAAGGAGGGGTCTTTGAGCTTTCAGTAGTATTAACAAAAAAAGTGACAAAGCTACTATTTGGTATCTAAAATAAACAGTTACAGGTTCATATTGATCTAGAACCCAAAGCAACCTGAGCATCTTATGAGGCATGAAAATGTGCTGTGGTCTTTATACTCCTCTGTAGTTCTTGGTTTTCCTGTGAGCTAGACTGGGAGTTCTGCTACAGATTCACCTAGGAGGACCCAGCAGAAAACTTGTGTATATTCAGAGAGAGTTCTCTTTAGCTGAGGGAGAAGCAGATACAAAACCAGTCATTTGAACTGAAATTTCTGAACTTCTTAACTTTCGTATCTCATTTATAGTGTAAAGCATATTTGGACTAACAAAACTCCGTTGGACAACTTTAAAGCTGATTGACAGCCAGGTTTCTTTTCAGAAGCTCTTTCAGAGCTGTCTTAAAGCTCTGTTTAACAGTGTTTTAAGTATCTAATGTTTGTAATGAATTAAGAAAATCATAGTCTGGAAAATGTGATCAGACAGCAGTAATGGTATTAATACTGTAGCCACAGGAGAGAGTTCAGTTTTCTGGCAGCTGTGGAAAAGGGTTTCTCTAAAAGCAGCATCTATAATTCTGCTGGGTCTCAATCATTTTAGATCACAATTTGCTAGTAAAGAGATACTTGTATCCTAATTGCTAGTCCTGCAAATTTAGCTTCGTAAGTCACACAGATTTATTCCCCTTTTGCTCATCAGCCATTTTTTCCATGCCCACACACCATTACTGATATATTTAATTTACGTTTCCTACAGGGAAAATTATTGAAACTTAATAAAGTCAATAATGCCCAAAATGAATGATTTCAGCTTCCTGGGTTGATTGAGCATAAATAAAAACAACGAAAACAACCCCCCGAACATCTCCTTCTCTGATTAAGCAGATCTGATTCTGAATGCAAAATGGGGCCAATCTACCACAACAGTTTCCAGAACAGGGCTGTATTTTAAACTCTTCTCACATGCCCTGATGTATCCACAGTGGAAAACATAGTGCATGGGAAGTTTCACTGTTTTTCATGTTGGTATTTGCAGTATGAGATACTAAATAACTCCCATCTGGTTTTATTGATTTTTTTTTTTCCTAGACTGCTATTGAGAAGTTAACCCATGACTACCTAAATCTATTTCATTTTCCACCATTAATTAAGGCAAGTTGCATTGTTTATATAAGAACTGCTTTTCGTGTTGGTATGAATATTTTGTTGTTCTCATGTCTCAACTCTCTCCCATTCAGGGAAGGGTGAAGCAGCAGTTCCTTCAGGGAGTTGTAACAAATGCAAAGGGTCAACAGCAGTGATGGGTCAGAACAAGTAATAAGATAATAAAAGTTGTTTTCAATGAGGCTCTAAGATTTTATCATGGAACCAGTGGAATTAAATTAAAAGGCTAGTGGTTGCAGTTCCTTTGCTGTCATTAATCAGAAATTACTTTTAAGAGCCGTTCCTCCAAACTGGTGCCACTGACTGCTCACCACTGAAGAACAGCAGACCCCTGGCCCAGACTGAGCCCATCATTCCTCAGTTTATTAATTTTATAGGAAAGAAGGATGATTTATAATGTCTAGTCACCCTTATGTTAACCTATTGGTTTTCTGATATCGGTAACAAGAGCCATGCAAAAGGGAGAGAGCGTTTGAAAACCTTGGGGTTGCTAAAACTAATATTTCCCTGATTTAGTTCAGTGAACTAATCAGCAGTTCTAGACCCCAAAGCCTGAAGTAGCTTTTTTACTCCTAATTTATTGCACAGCTATAGAGTGAAATCCACTTACAGTAAATTTGCATGTAGCAAAACTCTGTTCCCTGAAGGGGAAAATGAAAGTCAGGGCTTTGCTGCCATGCTGTGCCAGCTGCAATTCCAATGGCAGAGGCTGCCACAATACTCAGAGGGACACCATGCCATGCCAGAACAGCTTGACCAGGAGCAGAAATTGTGCAGCATCTCCTAGGTGCCACCCACTGCATGCCCTAAGCCAATGCAGAAGCCGTGGCCCCTCCTGGAGTATGATGTCTCTTTCCTGTTGCCTGCCAGTAGCATCTGAAAGGCAAATCCTTTATGCCACTAAAGGCTGTGCTCCTGTCTCTCAGTGGATTGTGGTAGATGTGGAGTCTCACTTTGTCTTTTTTTTTTTTTTTTTTGGCAGGATTCTGCAGGTGGAGCTGAAGAAAACATAGAGAAAGTAGTGAATCTTGAACTTGTTTTTGGTTATCACTTGAAGCCAGGAAATGGTCCAAAGGTAAGCTGGATCAATTGGTTTGGTTAACAGTCACTACTCAGAAAGTCCAGTATCTTCTGGACACAAAAGGATAAATTGGCATGAGAATCCTCTGGTTGTGGAAAGTGCCAACCAAATGTCAAGGTGGCCCGTGGGGCTGCATTGGTGATGGGGAACTGCACCCCAGAGCCAACAAGGAAGTGGCACAGAAGGCATTAAAGGCTTTTGTTTCCTTCTGAACAATTTTTTTAACTGTAATTTTTGTAATTCAGGATTTTGCTTTGTTCCTTTTATCCCAATGGGTGTGAAATAACAGTCCATTTATGAAAAAAAGCCCCACTGCCATTTGAGCAGTGCCCTATGCCTGATATTGGTGGTCAGACTGCTACTTTTGTCTCAGCAGAGAGGAGGTACCATTCTATGCACCCAAGAAGAGTTTGGAAAATATGTGGTATGAATGGCTGCTGGCTGGGCAGGACAGGACTGGTCCGGGTGGTGACTGTGCCCTTATGGTACTTGGGAAGGAGGGAGGGGTAGCTGCAGCTCATCGCCAATCAGCACAGCCCTGTGCATCAGCTGGTAAAAGGCAATTGCCAGCATGCCACATCCTAATCAAACCTCAGCTCCAAGCCGAGCTGGTTCAAGGATCTCTCATTACATCCTGTGTAACAGGAGCATTGATGACTCCAGATGTTCCAGCAAAAGATTTCCACCATGTTGTTTTTTTCTTGAGAGTGAGGTTTGTCCCATGCTTTTTGTTTTCTTTATCCAGCTTGCCATGGTCTCTGAGTTCAAGGGGTTTAGAATTAATCATCTATGTGGAAATGGTGTGCAAAGCATTTCTGAGCTAGAGTCAGGGGTTGTGACAGCAGGATTTGTTTCCTTTTGTATTTGATAAATCTGCATTGTGTGTCCACCCTAAACTTGTGGGAGGCTGACTTTCATCTTGTGTTATCTGACTGCTTTGCTTTCAGGGCATATTGTTTGCAGAAGTCTCTTGATTTCTGTACTTGGTGGTTCTTGCAGAGAAAGCATTTAGGTTTGAACTTAGTAGGAACTTGTACTGAAATCATTTCATCAATTTGAAAAAGCTTTTTGTCTGGAGATTTCCTTTTTTAGTTTGTTCCTTTTATCATAAGTACTTTTTTTCCCTATAAAAATCTTCTTTATCACTATATGAATTACTTAGACTGTCTCAGTGTACTTGAATGCATTTTGCTTATGCTGCTGTACAGCTGCTTTTTTGTAGGTGTGAATTTGTGTCTTCCATGTGCAACTAACTCTTCAAAGAACTAAATGTTCATGAAATAGCTCATATCTCCTTTCCATTTCCAATATGGGCTGTGAGCCAGAGTGCAGAGAGGTGAGCAACCGCCCCTGGGAAAGAGCAAGAGAAGGAGCAAATAGACCTCTGAGCACTGGACAGAAATTTTTGTTGTACTAACACCTCCCTACGTCTGAGGACAAGTAGATGTTTTAGTCATGACAGCAAAATTTGCAGTTGAGACAGTGTGCCAGAGTCTGTGGGACAGAAGCTGAATTTTTATGAGAGGACAGAGTTAGTTCAATGGGCCTGTGTAGTGCTGACATAACCTCTGCAGGTTTCTGACAACCTTTTTTATTTGGTCCTGCCTTCCCTATGAGCTCCTAATTGGTCCTATCTGCTCTGTGTGCTGTCAGGCCCCCTTTCTAAGGAAGCCATTCCCTCTGAAGCCAGGGTTGCATGCCAGGCATGCCTTCCCTGTCAGCTGCCCTGCTGCAGCACCCTGTGTGCTTAGTGATGCCATTCCAGGGAACATGCAATTTGTCACCTGAATCTATCTGGGCTGAAAACCTCTGTCTGAGATTTGCACATTAACATGTACCTCTCCTTAAAGATGTTGCAGCAGAACCAGTTTTAAAAAGTGGACTGGAAGGAGTAGATCATCTGAGCTTTTGGGCAGGATGCTGGGGCCAACATGAGCAAGTATTTTGCTTTAAACGTAACACTAACAAAGACTGGTGTGGTACATACAATATAGAAAATTTGTATAGCTTGCTTCTTTGAAAACCCCTGGATACAATCTTCTAGCTCCCCTAGAGGCTGCTCTGAGCCAGCCACTGCTGCCATCCAGATTTGTTCCAAAATGAACTGGAGATAGAGAGTAAACCAGGATCGAGGGGTTTAAACTTCTTTTTTACTGTCACGTTTTTGTAAAAGAGTTGTGCCTGTTCCTGTAAAACTGGGTCAGCAGAAGCACTTGGGATCATACCCTCCACCATCTTTATAGCTAAAAAGCTGGCCTACATCAGTTTAAAAATAAATTTCTCAGAGGAACTTTACCCTAATCAGTTCCTATAGCCGGCTGCCTAGCTAAGAAGCATTTCTCCTGTTTTAGCCATGAGGAAAAAGAGGCAGTAAGCTCAAATCTGGGTTATGCAGTGAGGGTGTGCATTCCCTGGGCCTTGTGGAGGCTGCTAGACCTGCGTACATCAAGGGAGGCTTTAGGCTCAGCTAGGAGGTGGTGCACTGCAGCAGAAAGGGCTCTGTACAGGGGAACTAGTCATGCTGGAAGGTTTTACACCAGGCTGGCTCTGTGCTGGTCTCCTGGGCTGAGTTCCCATTAGTTATTGTAGAACATTTCCTGGTGTAGTTGTACCTGGAAGCAGGCCCACTCAGGCCATCAGAGGTGGCTCTGATGAAGCATGGGACAGGACGGACACGTGGGACAAAAGTGCTCTCCTGATTCAAATTAAAGCTCTGGCGTGGGCGCAGCATTGGTGTGCAGCATGACATACAGCAATACCACTGAGTATAAAAGTGCTGGATGAACTAATCCAGGACACAGAAACCATTTCAGGAGTGCTGGTTATTTCAGATGTGTTTGGCTGGTCAGGGCGCACCACACCATCTCCAGTGTGAAGATGGCTCCTCAGGGCACAAGTGATCCCCTCCCTGGCACTCCACCATGCCCCATCAGCACAGCCAGTACATCTTCATAAGCAGGCAGAAACTTAAAGGCCTTAGGAGTGGCAGTGCCTTTTACTGAGGATCCTGGTGGATATGCTTCAGGTCAGCATTTGAATGTTCAGCCTTGTCTGTGCACTGAATGAAACATTGACTTCCCGGTACACATCTTTACCAGCCTCATATTTGTTATCTAATTTAAACTGAATCTTGTAGTGGGATTATGTTGGTTTCCACCAGCTGACAGATGCAGTCATTTCATTACAGTTTCCTTCCCTTTTAAGCTGCATCTTTGGAGGCAATAAAAGCTCAGTTGACCTTTGTGCTCTCCGAATGCATAAGGAGTGAGCATTGCAAAACTAACCTGGTTTTTAGAGGTTTCTTTTCTGACTCTTGTACTTCAAGTTATGTGGTTACTTCTATGCACTGCCTTTTAATGACCTTTCTGTACACAATTCCCGCTGAGCTAAAAGGCGTTAGATTTAGACATTTTATATTTCTTTTTCCACAAATTAAAAAAAAAAAGTGGGGGATCACCAATTAACTCCAACATGGAGGGTAAAACAACAAGCCTTGGCAATTGTGGCTTGAACTGATTTGCAGAACTGCAGGAGTTTTCAATGGCTTTCTCATCCTTGGTGGCTCATTAAAATTTCCCAATCAGGGAAAGGTGTCTGAGCTGTGTTGGCTCTGCACTGATGAACCACCTAACCCCGTGAGAAGAATGGCTTACAGTCTTTTTGCCTTCTATTGATGCATTCTTTAGTTTTGGTCTTCAAAAGGGCAGATTTCACTATACCATTGAATGTTCCCATTTTTTACCTGGTGTGTCATAATTTGACCTACATCTGAACACAAAGCCTTGAAGTTGGCTCACCGTTTCACCTTATTTTTCCCCAGTTACCTCTCCCTCCATTTGACAAGATAAGGAGCAGAGCCTCTGCAAAACTGTCTGCTAACTCTGTGAACTATTTTCCAGCCTTGAATATCCAAACTGGGATATATTTTAATGCTATTATTTAAATGTGTAGCGCAGAAGTGAATATACTATTAACACTACTTTAGAGAGATGTTTTGACCAACTCTTCATGTGGAGAAGCCCAGGCTGGCAAAATGCAGGTAATACCAGAAAAAATACCAGTACTGAAATAGTTGTAATGGGAATGCACTTTCACAAGTGCTTGAGACCATTTCTGCTGCCTCTTCTCCTCCACTCTCCCACTATATCAACACTCATAAATCCTTTCTTTACTTTCTTAAAAATAAAGCAAGGGCCAAGGTCTAAAATTTAAAATTCTACTTTTGTAGTTTTTAGGTCGCGTATATTTCCCATGCTCTGTAGGTATTTTAACCTGCTTCAGTAAAGTAAAACTGGAAGAGGAATTGGTTTTATCTGTCCCTTGCTTTGCAAGATAATTGCAAGTACCTTGACTACCTTATCTCAAAACCTTATCTTCTAAATCCTCTCTCTTTAATTCCATCTCAAAGCACAATGCTTTCAGGACTAAAGATTAATAGTTAATGCAAGAAGCACAGTAGCTGTGTTTTTGTGCCATTTTTGTAGATTTGCTCCTATTCTAACAAGTAGTCAGTAAAGGGGTAAACTCTTTGTGAAGGAACACAAAAAATGACCTAAACTGTAAAGTAAAACCACAGCTACATTAAAATATTGCCAGTAGCACTAAGAACTGATTAGTATAGTCTGCCAAGAAGGTGAATCAGTGCAGGTGAATCAGAGCTCCTTGTATGCTTTCGAAAAAGCTTTTCTGGACAATGTATTTTGCAGGAAATGGAGCTGGTATAACTTCATCATCTCCACCGGGATTGCTCCAGCTGTAGGATCCATGTGTAACTGAGGTCAAAGTCAAGCCAACACCTTTAAAAATCCTTGTGTAGACAGTTCTGTACTTGGGATTCCCATTAGAAGTTACTCCACAGCCCTGAAGAGCCATCTAGACTTTTCAGCTAGGTGATTTGCTCACTTGACTTTCTAGACTTTTTAATCTCAAGATTTATGTTTATACCTTGATCACTGAATTAACTTGCTGCCTTCTACACGTTCTCTCTCACATGCAGCCTTGGTCACAGATGTGTCTGCAGAAGCACAGACAGGTTCCCAGTGGTTTGTAGGCTTGGCACATGCTTTCCAGACAAAGGCCTGGAAGAGGAGCCTTTGTTCCCAGCATGCACAGGACATGTCCAGCAGCTCTGCCATGCCTTTCCTGTGCTCCTGTGCACCCTTGTCCCCTGCAGCCCCAGTGTGTGAGCAGTAGCCTTCACCATGAGTGGGGACATAATCCGAATGGCTCCAGCACATTGTTCCCATGAGTAATCCACAGGAAATGGCACTGGAAGGCAGGGACAGTACAGGAGGACACCTATGCAGCCCTCAGGGAAGGGACTCATATTTCTCGTTCTTCCACCTTTACGATCCTGCTGTCACCAGCAGGGTGCTCCTGTGGATGATGCCTGCAACTGCAACAACCCGTTTCCTTCTGATCACATGTCAAGGGCAGCTCTTGGTGAATGCTACAGTCTTGCTCTCCTCTCTCCTGCTGCAAGTCCCTGTTCTCAGGCACCAGCCCCAGCACACAGCAGCGCCTGGTGTTTACCATGATATCCCACTGTGTCATGGCACAGACCTCTACTGTACTGGAAGTTAAAGAAAGGGGCTGTCAGGCAACAGATATTTTTGGTACTGCTGGTTGGGCTGCGTAGGTGTTAAAAAGGCCTCGTGCTTCTCCAGGCAGAGCTTCAGCCAGTCAGTGCCTGTTGCCTCGCAGAGGAGTAGGGGCTCCAGCTCGAAGTAGGTACCCAGGCAACCGATAACATAAATATATCTTTTGCTTGCTTTGTTTCTGTACATTCTAAGACCATCTCTCTTGCAAGGCCTCCCGTCCGCCCCTCTTTTTTAATGCCTGCACAGCTGAAACAAAACCGGCGGTGGAGCCACCTTCTCTTGCTGGAGCCTGGCTGGCAGCAGCCTGCCCTGACCTGAGACACCAGCCATTGTTAAGGGTATAACACATTTACATATTTTGCAATAAAACATCAGTTATTTGCATTACTGTGTCAAGTTTTATTTGATTCTTTCACCTAAAAATGACTCATTTTCCTTTCTTGTATTTTAAAAACCAACTACTCTAAGCTTGTTTGAGAATAATCAAAAATTGCCCATTTAGCTAGAAGTCATTTTCTTTTCAAAAGGCAAATGTTATTTAATCTTTCAGCTGTTCATTGTGCCATCATAAATACTTTCTTTTCAGCACAGTTGTGGGGACTGAAATGAGCCCACTAATTGCCTCCCATTTCGACTGACATGTGGTGGTTTAGTGGAAAGAGAACACAGCGGGGAGAAGGAAATAGGAGGCTGAGAAAATGAGAGCTAATTATTTTCACTGCCTCATGTCAGGCTCTGTGTCAGCCTTGTTTTTACAAACTGGAAGGTTTAGCACTAAATAAAACAAACTGGCGTCATGTTTTTATATACTGGCAGTGTCATGGAAGCAGCTGCACATCTCAAAGACAATATAATGCCTGCATTCGCATGGACACCATCTGACAGCCACTGTGAGCCACTGCTAATGAGGATATCACAGTGGTGCCAAGTGAAAGGTGCTGAATTATGTATGATTCTTCATCAGTGCAGCAATAGTCCTGTACATCATTATGAGACATTGTTTTGCTGAAGAGATTAAAACATTCTTAGTTCCAGACCCTGCAACCTATACATGCTACAAGAGGTTATTAATGGAATTTTTAGGGAGAGTTTCTTGTGGATTTCTTTTTGGTTAAAAATATCTCATGGGACAAAGCTGTGGTGGGTCATGACACTATATATATAAAGAAGAGAAGCAAATTAACCATAATTGTGTTATCTTCCTTTAAATCCCGTATAATAAAATATAGTGTAGCAGGGTGATACATAATGATAAATAACCCAAGTGCTGTCACTAGATGTTCAACTCTAATGCCTTTAAAACAGCAGGTTTCAGCAGCTGAGATAGATAATAGCTAAGAACGTAAAAGAGCTTCTGGGGACCTAAATCATCAACATGCTACTACTTTTAGTATCAGCATGACCAATATTTTTTTCATATTTGTTTCATCTTGAGGTACATCTGACTTCTCTTCTAATATCCAGTTACCTGCTACAACACTGTGTCCATTTTTATTTCAATCTTTAGAAAGCAAAAAAGTTCATTCCAACCACTGGTTTTAAAATGAATCCTGGATTTGGGCCCCCTTGAAAAATGAAGTGCCTCCCCACCAAGGGTTTTAAGCTGTTGTTTCAGGATACATATTTGTTGTTTAGAGCCTGTGCCTGATTTCTTTCATTTTCCCTTTATTTTTTTTTTTTTTTGGCAGACGTTAATGCATATGGGGCTAAAGGGGTATTGTCACCACAGTAAGCTAGAGAATTAAGTTTTAAAGTGTTTTTATTTTCTGTTTTGAAACTGAGAGGTGGCTCAAATACATGTGTGATTTTCTTTTCTAGAATAATTTTCAGAAGTTGCTGATTTTTTGACTTTGTCAAAGTGTTATTTGAAAATGTTTTCACACAAAGTTTTGCTGGTTTCAGAACTGGTTGCCTCTCAGTTCTGAAACTAGATAATTTTTTAAAACAAAAAGCTGAAATTCTTTATTTAAATCAAAATCAAGCGGAGAAATACTGGGAGGAGTTTTAATGTTTGAATGACAAGATGTTCAGGGAAGTCTCTTTGAAGGACTTGTGTAAGCATATTTATCAGCCAGACACTTTCCATTTCCAAATTATTTTTCCACATACATCTGGCACTAAATGTAGTCTCAATCCAAGAAGCCTTACGGCTACAATTCATGAAAGAATTGAAATTCATATGCTTGGTTATTCTAGCCAAATTTTTGCTTAAGTGGATGAGCATCTCTCTCATCTCTTCTCATTATAAGAACCTAGAATTCCATTGGAAAACAGTGAAATATGTCCATTTCTTTCTGCAGCACACAAATCTTGCATTATTTACTGTGTGGTTGAACAAAATAGTCACCAGGTATGTAAAACAAGTAGCCTTGATTCTAAAGTCACCCATCTGCTGTCTTTTCTAGTTGCTTTTCCTTCCATCTTTTTCTTTCTTCCTTTCTTTCTTTCCTTCTTCCTTCCTTCCTTCCTTCCCCTTTCGGTATGTGCTCAGTGTGGCTGTAGAGGGTTCCAAGGAGGACCAAAGGTTTGGGGACTGGGTTTGAAGGACAGGATGTGTTTCTCTGAAGATGCAGTTCCGATCTGGGGAAGGCAGTGTTTGTGCAGGGCTCCTGCATCCACTGCTGCATGGGGCAGCCTGATTCGTTACTGCATGGAGAGTGGCTCCTGCATGCACAGCGGATCCAGCAAGGGATCCTGGATGTACACCCTGGATGTATACAGCTGGTCAGCCTTTTCTTTAGAGATATCTGGTTGATGCATTTTGTTTCTTAAAATGAGATCATGTTTGTCAGATCTAGTCTGTAGGGAAATGTGAGTGAACTACAGAAAATCCTGAGTCATGAGGAGCCCTGGCACAAGGTGCAGCTCTGGCTCTCAGGTGCTTGGCACTGGTATTACAGCAAGAGATGTGCTGAACTAACTGGAGGATAGTACTTTATGTCAAATTATTTTTCTTTCCTTGCCTCAGGTGTTTTTGTAAAACTTACAAATGTCATCAAGCATCTTGTCTCTAACCTCAGGTTCAGTTTGCAATAGCACAAATTTAGGAAGTCCTGCAAAAAAGGCTGACAACAAGAATGGTGTGGGCTGGGAGAGGAGCACAGTTTGGGGGACAAGGAGGAGTCAGAGACAACTCTCTTCACTGTTGCTGTTCACTTACAGGGGACATGCTGTCCTGAGCTCGTGTCAGGGCCAGGGTGTCGTGCTGTGCCTACCTGGGACAAGACAGGCATTAGCCTGGGTTAGCTCACAAATCCGAAAAACAGGACAGAAAAGAGATGTGCAAAGAGATACAGTCCATGATTAGGAAATGGAGGCACAGGACAACTCTGGCACCTTATCAGGTTGCACAGAAAGCCAATGGCACAAAGGGAAACTGAGCTTGGTGCCTCTGAGTCTTGGTCTGGTGCCCTGACCACTGAACTGCAGTTCCCATCACTCAAACTCGCACCAGGGCAGTGCGAAAACCAACTCACACATCCACTCTGCTTGTAAAATGTGGAAGCTTTCAATGGGGACAGATGGACATGCAGGGCCAAATGCTATCACAAACATAGTTTTTTGTTGCAGTTTGGAAATGTTTATACTTCAGTTTTCTTTTAATTTGGTATTGCCTATTCAATGCCTGATTGAAAGCTTTGAGACTTCAGAGGGCTGTGCTCCTGCATTACGCTTATGAGAGATGCACGTGCAAACACTAGCAGATAATCTCATGTGCAAATGGATGCTTTTTAGGCTGCTGTATGTTTGTGTGTGCAAACAACTGCAACCCATGCCCTAAGCAGCCATCTGTGTCCCCATTGAAAGTTTTTCCATTTTCTGAGCAGATTTGAGGTGAAGAGAGCCTTTGGCAAGTGCTGAGACCACACCTGCCAGACACAGACCTTCCTAAGCCCCTGGTGTGTCTGGAGGAGCTCCTGCCACTGTGAAGGGAAGATTCCCTCCTTCTCATGTGGAGATGGAGACACAATGCTTCACTGTAGTCCTGTTGTCCCTCAGATTTTTGGAGGAGCTCAGTGCACCAGACAGCACCTCATCCCCAAAGCACCTGTCAGGCACACCAGCAAATGCTGGCTGTTTTGGACCATCGACAGGCAGTGTCCAGTCCCCAGTGGGAGCCTCCCTGGCCACAGATGCGAACCCCAGCTCCAGCACTCAGCCCATGCAGGATGTCCTGCGGGATGCTGCCAGAGCTGTCACTTTCTGCAGGCTCACACCTGTGCAAAGTGTTGGATGTTGGCCCCCTGTTCAGCTCAGGGGATTATTTAAGGATACCTTTTATTGCTTTGGTTTATTAAACTCACTGTGATTATTTTCTAAGCTCAGCTTGCATATAATTAGTAGTGCAATTGGAGGTGAACAGAAGTTGAGGATGCTCAGTGCCTCACTGGGCACTCAGTATCTGAAATAACTGAGCTCTAATAACAAGCTCATCCTCTTACCCATTAATTGAGCAATTGTCTTGAGGGTGTTTCACAGACCCTTTGGTCATTTGTTCCTGGGTTCATCAGGGCAATGTTCTTGGGGCTGGCTACCAGCACTGACTGTGACCCCAAAGTGACAGCTCCCACCACTGCCCTGTCCCTCCACCTCCCTGTGGGTGTGCAGAGCGCCTAAGCCTGCTCCAACAGGCTGTCTGTCCAGGTGAGGTGCTGCAGGGGATCCACACCTCTGAAGACATCCAGAACTGCCTGAGAGGCAGCTGTCTCTCAGGGTGAGAGCTAAGAGAAGAGTGAACAAGAGAACTGAGGGTTTTCCATTATCAACGCTTGTACTGGAAAACATGTGTATCCTGAAATATGTATATGTCCCTTAACTTTCTTCTGGGTTATTTTCTCTCCTCATATATTGAGGATTAGATTTTGGGTTGTTTCAGGTTTCAGTTTTGTTTCATTTTGGGTTTTGTTGTTTGTTGGGGTTTTTTTATTTGTATTCTAACAATCCAGCATTCTTTTTTTTATTATTCATAGGATTGTAAATGGAAAATGTACATGGAGATGGACGGGGATGAAATTGCAATAACCTATATAAAAGATGTGACATTCAACACTAACCTACCTGATGTAGAGATTTTAAAGATGACAAAGGTATTTACAGCCTTAAAGCTTTCATGAATTCATGGATTTCAAACAAAGACATTAAAATACCACAGCAGTCGACTTTTGTGCTTGCAGAAGCTCAGTCTCTTGACAGCTTTTAAATAAAATGCACATTTTAAACAGATTTGTATCATAATAGGAGTTAGGTATTTTGGTTGTCCTTTAAGCTGACAATAATGTTAACAATAGAAAAATAAGAGAAGGAACTAATTAATATTTTCTTGTTTTAATTTCATGTTATACCCTCTGAATTTGTTACCCCTTTTAAAGAAAAGAATGTTAAAAAAATCACTTTCTTTTTCAAGAGAAGAAACTGATTTGATTGTTCCAGAAACTTCATGTGGTTTGTCTGGGATTTTTTTGGGGTTTTCTCTCTCTCTCTCTCTCTCTCTTTTTTTTTTTTTTAAATGTGGCTTAAGAACTTTTGCATGGTTCTAAAACTCTCTTTCATGGAACAGTGGATTGCAAAGACTGAAACCCATTGCAGACAGTACATCACTGAACATCCGCAATTCAGTGTCACTAGGCATTTTATCTTTTTTTCAGAACCTGCCTGTAAATATTTACCAGCAAGCACTTAGACTGCTTTTCCCTAAGCAGAAGCAATTTTGTTAATGCAAAAAGAATTCTGTTAGCTGGTTTTCTAATTTTTTTGATCTTATTAATATGCTCCACTTGATAATAGCTAGTAAAATAAATTTCTAACTGAAAAAATATACAGTTTGGTTACCAATTATGCTGCTCTAGGTACACTGCTAAAAACATCCAAACTCTTGAATGCTTTTAACTGTGAATTTTTGTTGTAAAACTGGGGAGGAACCTTTGGTTATTAAAGGAAAAAAATGAAAAGCGGGTTGTCAACAGTCAGAATTTTAAGGGAAATGTGATGTAGGTATTTTTGCCAACAGGGATTATAATATATAATTTGTGCTAATACTATTTTAATAGTTAGTGATTTCCAGAACAACACTTGTGACTTTTTTATTATTATGATTGTTTTTGTTATTATTAGTTTTCTGTTTAATTTTCATCTCGGACATTTCAATTTTTCCTTAAAAAAGATGCTTAAATAAACTAACAACTAGATACAGTAACATTAATATTTCACATACTTCAACATTTTTAACTTTGTTTAAGTCTCTAGGTGTTTGTTCTTGCTGGCCTCTATAAATCTAGCAAAAAAAACCCTGTACATACATAAAATTGAAAAAGAGTTTATGCCCCCATGAAAACATTCCGTATTATCTTCCCTACTGCCTGTTATGTATGGAAATCTCTTCTCAGTTTCCTTTTGTAAACAAGGAAGTAAATATTTCCAAAATACATTACTTTATCTCATAAAATTTTAAGAAAGGTATTGATGATAGCAATATGGGAGTGGATGAAAAGAGGCAAATGTTGGAAATGTCTTTGAGGTGTTTCAAAAACAAGGCAGAAGACGAAGAGCACCTTATAAAACTCCCATTATGTTTTTTTCAGCCACCGTTTGTAATGGAGAAATGGATTGTGGGGATAGAAGAATACCAGTCTGTAGAATGCGTTGTTACATATGAGGTAAGCTCTAACAAACAAATAAAATTGTTGATCCAAGATAAAACCTACACAGGAGGTGTGGAAACAGCATCCTCTGGCTTTGTTATATCCTATAATCAAGTCTCAGCTGCCTGTTAAATCTAAAGTTCAGAGCAAAAGCTGAATGAAGTTTACAGAGACAATGGCCTCAGACTGCTGCCTGGGACAGCTCTTCTTCTCAAGGAGAGAAGCTCCTTTTGATTGGAGTGTAATGGTCAGTGTTGTTTGCCTTACTTGAAGAGGCTGGTTTTTATCTTTTCAATGAAGTGCTAATTAGGAGACCAGAGAAGCAACGGGAAAAGGAATACAGTTTGATGTGATAGAGATTAGCTGCTGTTAAAAGAGTTTACAGTTACTTGCAATAGTGTTTTTATAAAGACCAATGCTGTGTGTCAGAAGGAGGCTAATAATTGAGATTCTAGCTCTGTCCTGAACAAGTATTCAGGCAGTGATGGAGAAACATGGAAATCCTGGACATGGAAATCTCAGATGTGAAGAATAGTAATTTTCTTTCACCCTGAAGTTTCTCACAAGACAACAGTTTGTTGTCCTTAACAACAAACTGAAGAGTTTGGTACTCCTTGAAAATTTTGTTGGGGGTTCCTCTGCAAAAATACCTGCTTGGTCCTACCTCTTTTAGCAGTGCACGTTTGATGTTCACATTAATAGAACTAGTAAAATGTATTTTTGTGTTTGTAGAGGAAGGTCTTCAGATCTTTCCTGCACATGGTACAAGAATTGAAATAGTTATTCTCTACCACATTTTTAGCATAATCACAAAATACCAGCCAAAATTATATAGAGTCTAAAAATACTTGAGAACTGGCTAAGTGGTTTTGCAGAATAGATTCTTTATTGAAAACACTGCTGCTGTCCAGGCATTCGTGGAAGTTCCCTCCTGGGAGAGCTTAGTGTGTTGTATGTTGTTATATCCTCACATGTGTTTGTGTCCTTCCTGAGCAGAGTGATGTTAGAGCTCCCAAAAGCACCAAGCACATCCAAGCTATCTGCTGGAGCAAGGTGAAAGCGCAGGATGAGGTTGAAACAGTACAGCTCATGATACAGACCTCAGTCCCCAACTCGGAGGGGAATTCACGGAGCAGATCTGACTCAGGTAAATCAATACATTTGAACTTTATTGTTGACATGAGCAGGGCATATGTGAGGTGAACAGCAAAAAGTCAATACCACTCTTCTGCTCCAACAACAGAGCACATCTTTCAGGATCAGCTGCCGTTGTGGTCCCTATGATGCCTTCGTAGATGCATGTATCCTGGCATGTCTGACTTAGCTTAAAGGCTAAACTTTGGGTACTAACTTGTTCTATATCTCAGTGTGATTTCATAGAATTATGAAATGGCTTGGGTTGGAAGAGACCTTAAAGATCATCTAGTTCCAAGCCTTCCTTGCATGGATAGGGACACCTTTCACTAGGCCAGGTTGCTCAAAGCCCCAACCAACCTGGCCTTGAACACTTCCAGGGATGGGACATCCATAACTTTTCTGGGCAGCCTGTTTCACTGCCTCACCACCCTCACAATAAAGAATTTCTTCCTATTATCTTGTCTAAACCCTCCTTCAGTTTGAAGCCATTTCCCTTGTTCTGTCACCATGTGTCCTGTGAAAAGTTTCTCTCCATCTTTTTTGTAAGCTCCCTTCCAGTACTGGAAGGCTGCAAGTAGGTCGTCAAGAAGCCTTCTCTTCTCCAGGCTGAACAATCCCAATTCTTTTAGCCTTTCCTTCCACGAAGGAAATCTTGGTAGCCCTCCTGGACTCGTTCCAACAGGCCGATGTCCCTCCTTTGCTGGGGACCCAAGAGCTGGATGCAGTACTCTGGGTGGGGTCTCAGGAGAGTGGAGTAGAGGGGCAGAATCACTTCCCTCAATCTGCTGATCTGCTTTTGGTGCAGCCCAGGACACGTTTGGCTTTCTGGGCTGCAAGTGCACATTGGTGGCTCATGTCCAGCCTCTCATCCACCAACACCCCCAAGTCCTTCTCAGCAGAGATGCTCTCGATCTGTTCATCCCCAAGACTGTATTGGTACCAGGGGTTGCCCCAATCCAGGTGCAGTACTTTGCCCTTGGTTTTGTTAAACCTCCCAAGATTCCCATGGCCCCACTTCTTGAGCTTTACCAGGTCCCTCTGGGTGGCATCCCATCCTTCAGGCATGTTAACTGCAGGTGCGACCAGCAAATTTGCAGAGGGTGCACTTGATCCCTTGGTGTCTTTACTGAAAATATTAAATAACACTGGTCCCAATATGGACCCCTAAGAGACATTACTTGTCACTGATGTCCATTGGGACTATGAGCTGTTGACCGCTACCATCTGGATGCAACCATTCAACCAATTCCTTATCCGCCTAACAGTCCACCCATTGAATCCATCTCTCTCCAATTTAGAGAGAAGGATGTTGTGGGGGACCATGTTAAAGGCTTTACAGAAGTCCAGATAAATTACATCTGTAGCCCTTCCCTTGTCCACTGATGATAGACCAGGAAGCATTTTGCTCCCCCAGTCCTCATCCTGCTGTCCATCCATTCAAGAGGCATGGGAAGAGAGATTGACACTAAAGACTGAGGCAAAAAAGTTGTTGAGTACATCAGCCTTCTCCTCATCTGTTGTTACCAGTTTTCCAGTGTTGTTTACCAGGGGAGTACACCTTCTTTGACCTTCCTTTTTTTGTTAACATAGCTGTGGAAGCCCTTCTTGTTATTCTTTGCGTCTCTTCCCAGGTTCAATTCCAGCTTTGCCTTGGCTTTCCTCACAGCATCCCTATGCAACTGAACTTCATCTCTATTGTCTTTCCACTTCCTGTGCATTTTTTTCTTTCCCTTTAGTTTGACCAGTAGCTCCCTACTCAGACACACCAGTCTCCTGCCTTCCTTGCCCAGTTTCTTGCTCCTGGGGAACACTTGCACTCTATGGAAGACTTCCTTAAAGATCTGCCAGCTCTGTTCCATTCCCTTGTCCCCAGGAGTTTCTATTGACTATCTCCTGAAGAACTGGAAATCTGCTTTTCTAACTTTACTCTTTATGTGACTGATATCCCTCAGGACTGCAAACTCCACCAATGCATGGTCACTGCAGCCCAGGCTGCCTCCAGTCTTGATGCCCCCCATTAGCTTACATTGGTGACCATCAGATGCATTATTGTATCCCCTCTGGTAGGGCTGTCTATTACTTGGGTGAAGGGTAAGGGAGATGACCTGTGTGCCACTATAGGAAGCATTCTGGAAGCAGTCCATGGAGATAAGCTACAAATCTTTTGTCTGCTGTAGTCACTTGCAGTTGCACATCAACAGCACACATGAGACCTGAGGTCCGGTCCTGCTCCAACCCCAGAATGCTTCACATCTTCCAGTAGTAAGCAGCCTTAAATTCTAGTACTTTTTCAACCCTGTCATTGGGTCAGCTTTGGTTCAACCTTTTGATCCCCTCCAGTGTATAAGGTCATCGGGAGAGGTGTTCCTGCCTGTGGTCCAGGCTTCTTCCGCTTTCTGGGATATGCATACACGTCTGCAGTGGCCTTTTCATGATAGCAGGCCTCTCTTCACCATAGTCTGCTTGTGGGCACTGGATTGGGGATCAACTGGCAAATCTGCTTTTCTCCAAAATCTGCCCCTCTTCAAGAGAAGCAAGTACTGAGCTTTGTGAAGCCAAGTGTATTGGCATATCAGAAGGATTTGGACTAAATTACACCACCCACAACAATGTGTGGGTGCAGGGCCTTGGTGAAGATTAGTTTCTTAACCAGGATGTTGGGAAGGCATCTGCTGTTAAAGGAGACAATTTCACACATCTCTACCGTGTATATGTCGGGAATAATGGAGTTTTCCACAGCTGTTTTGAGAACTTGGAGAGCCAGTGCTTTCATCAGATTTTTACCTGGCTTTCTCTCCCTGCAAACCAAACTCAATAGAAGTGCTTTGGCCAGCTCTTTCATCCTGCCCTTAGCCACCCAGCACAGGCAGCTTTGCAGAGATATTGTGTTTGGATAAAGGGTACCTTCTGTAAGAGATGTGGCCAGTGCTGACACATACTGAGATTGTAGCTTCCGAAGTTGCAGGTTTAAAACCTCAGGTTTCAAAAAACCCACCAAATCAAACACAAAGTTAAGGGTAGACAGGTCTAATAGGGTAAAATAACTAGCATTGAAGGTACTACCCATGTGGGCTACCACATAGAGCATTTAATTCAGTGTACAGAGTTGGTGGCTCAGAGACCATGGGAGGGAGAAGCCCCACAGCCCATGGGAGGCAGTCCCACAGGGCACACTGGCAGATCCTCGCTGGGCAGCTAGTGCCTGGGTGCTAGCGACCACGGTTGGCTGTAAGGAGCAAAGACTGAACAGCCTCAAAAGGGAGTTGTTCAGGGAGCTGTCCTTGTTCAGGACAGCATTGGCACTGGTTACGTGGGGCAGGTGATGGCCACCCGAGTGTTGATAACAAATGAAGACCCAAACTTGAATCCTGAGCCTGCTGCTTCCAGGTTTATGAGATCTGTGATTTACATCCACAGCCTTCATAGGAGGGCATGGGGAATGGCAGAAGAGATAGTGTCTATCAGATATGTTTCGGCATGCAGGTTTCTTTTGAAACCACGAGTTTTAAAGTAGCAAGTAGACAATTCCCATGTGTCTTTCTGTGAAAGAAGGTTCGTCTCAGTGCAGGTGGAGCTGTCTGCAGTGCTGGTGTCACACCACACTATGACACGAAAGATAGTTTCCTTTTGACATATTTGACATTAAGTTGAAGTGATTTAAATTTCTTTAGATTCAAACAAAGTCTGGGGAAAGGCAAAATGAAAGAGATCATCCATTACATTTTTAACAGGAGCAATCCTAACAAGGACAGAGCCACTACCCAGCTCCAACAAAACTCCCAACAGTCAATGCAGTGTTCCAGCAAGAGGCAGCAAGGGTTATGCTTTCCTGTTGGAATGATATTAGCAATATTTAAGGACAAATCATTCAAACCCCTCTAGAGCAAAATAATTTTAGCTGCTCCCCATGGGTTTTTGGCCAGAGCTGTGGCCCTGGATAAGAGGAATTCCTGGTCTCTGCTCTACCCACAAAGTAGCAAACCAGGCAGCCTTTGCAGTTCAAATGGAAAATTTACTACTACTGTATTTGCTAAAGGCTTTTATGGAAACCACAGGACTGACTTTCAAAACCACTTCAGTCTGATCTCTGAGAGCTACAACTTTTGTTACAACCCCAGGGCTGTCACAGTAGGTGTAGAAGGAACTGTAATACCCTGAGTTGTTCACAGTTAAGCACCGTCTGAGCTATCCTGGCTGAAGTCTGCTGCCTCACTGGCTTTTTCACATACAGAGATGATTTTCTGCATCAATCATGAAGCTGGATGCAAAATGGTTTGACTTCTGAATTTGTAGCAACAATAACAATTGAAGTAGCTCTGGTTGTTTTGGTGTGTAGCAGTTTGAAAAGAAATTGGAGCAAGAGGAGATAAATCTGGCGGCTGCAGCCGGGATTTGCACGGGGTCTGCTCTGCCTCCTCTCTGTGCTGGGCTACAAACAGTATGACCGTGCTGGATGGGAGAGATGCAGGTGGAAGGTGATGCTGCAGCAGTGCTGGTGCCTTGGGTGCCTGCTCTATGCCTGCTCTGGAGGTCTCCAGGTTCTTTTCTAAAGAAAGCTGTGTAGAGATCTGCTGCTCAGATTGGGTTAAAAACATTAGGAGGGGGGACCCACCTGAACAGCCATAATCTGCACTGGCATCAGAAATAGTTGTATCACTTGCTATTTTAAAAGTCTGACATTATGTTCAACCATAACACTGAACATACTCAAACCTAGGACCATTTGCTTCAAGGCTGGGAGGGAAAGGGTGATTTGAGATATATTGAGGTTCTTGTGAGAGAAACCCTGGTACTAACCTCACACCTTTGGTAAACCTGAGAGCAGTTTCCATCAATTCACACAGCTGACTTTGTTTCCATTTCCCTGCCAGGCATTGACAGTCAGTGGATGCAGACACTTCGCATGCATCAGATAGCAAAAGCCATTTCTCATCAGCACGGCCACCCCCACAGCCCGACCACAGTCACCCACTACCTGCCCTACCTTCACAGCCAAGACTCCTATGCTGCAGCCGTCAGGAGGACACCTGCTCCTGTCAGTCACCAGTTCACATCCATCAGCCACTCCAGGAACTCCTCTCCCATCTCACACAGTTTGATGAGAAACCTCTCGAATCTGCATCTGAACTCAAAAGGCAGCAGTGCCTCCAGCACAGCCTCAGACACCCCTTCGGAGAGGGACAGGTCTGCTGGCAAAGGCAGAAACACCCCACACAGTGGTAACTCCCGCAGCTCCTCGGGCGGGCGGCGCAGTGGGACCAGTTCCCCGGTGCCCCCCCAACACCTGGGAAGATCCAGCAGGACTTCTTTGCCAGTGGCCCCTCCGGCCTCCCAGCACCGCAGGTACCCCCGCACCCCTCCACAGCCCATGGCCATCCCCGGCATGCCCCCACAGGGTGAGAGTGAGCCCAGGAGGGGCGAAGGGGAGAGCAGAGCCAGCGAGGGCGGGTGGATAAAGGTGCAGCACTCGAGGAAGCCCCACAGGCAGGCTGCTGGCAAGCCGGGGAAGGAGAGGGCCAGGGGGAGCTGGCGGGGCCGGAGGATGTTCTGAGAGAGGAATTTGGCCCTTTATGTAACTGAACATGAAGATGCGCCTGCTCCTATTTAATTTGCTGCATGAAGCTGGTACCCACCTGGCCCAGGGCCTGCCACTGGACAGGGAGAGCTGCTGCCTCTCCTCCTGTCACTGTCAGCACCAAGGGATTTAATTTGGTTTTCTCCCCTCTGTTTGGCTGCTCATGTTCTCAGCTGACTGGATATCCACTCATTTGCTTAATATTTCAACAATAAAATCAGTAAGGCACAGCCAAGTGCCACCACAAAAGGCTCTCTGTTTCATCCTTAGGGAAGGAGTTGTGCTGTTACCCCTCCCCCAACCTCACTTCTGCCCCCAGATGCCAAGTCCAGCTCTGAGCAGGGTCTCCTCATCCCTTGTCTGGTCTGCTTTTGCCAGGGCTATAGGAAAAGACAATAGTCTGAAAAAAAGGAACACAGGGACATTTTGCTTCAAGTCCACTTCAGTAGCTTCACTTCTCCACTTTCAGCTTGCCATCCCTCTCAGGAATTTCTTACTTTGCTCCTGATTAAAAGCCCCAACACTAGCTACCCACTACCACTGAGTACACTCTGTCACATACACAGTTGTCATAATCAGAAGGAGTATCAAAACCCAGGCTTTATTCTTTTGGGAAAAAAATAATAAAAATAGAGGGAAAAAAAGGCATTGCCTTTATCCCAGTTACAACTAACCCCATTGAGGTCTATGATAATGTTTATCCCTGGGCAGCTGGCATTTTTTTAATTGAATTTTTAAATGTGGCCAGACTGTGTTGCTTTTGTCTTTCAGTCTTCAGGTAGTAAAGACAAGGTCAGCAAAGTTTCTGATTAATGTGGTCTTTAGCTCTGCTGAGAACAAAGACACAGCTTAGACTCAGTTGGCGTCAGAACGTTTCTTTGTGGCCTTTTCACTCTACGTTGATTTCACACAATTAAAAAGGAGGAAAAAAGTTTGGGTTTCACAAGATTCAAGAGAGAAAAGAAGGAAGAAACAGATAAAGGAAGCTCAACCCAAAGCAATGCATGGTACCCTCTGAAAGCCAAGAAACTGTAAATTAGAGATGCCTTTGAACAAGGTGCTAGCTACCATCCATCTCAGGCAGTACTCACTGGCACACAGCTGTGGGCAATGCTGGCAGAGCTGCTGGCACATCACCCACTCAGGGTGAGCGAGCTGTCATCATAGCCCTGTCACTGAACATTCAGAGGGACATGTGAATTCCCTGCTCCACACAAAGGTCACTCCTGGGATACATGCAGCTCTCCTCCCTCTGTTTGCCACCAGCCCCAGTGAGAGCTGAGCCCTGTGGTGAGTTTCCAATACCTACCAGAGTGAACTGGGACTTACATTTCATGAATTCAGGACACAGTCCACCAAAAACAATGGAACAGGACACAATCGATACGAGGTACCAGGAACTGGATCTCTGTCATTCTTGATACGAGGTGTCAGGAACTGGATCTCTGTCATTCAGGCACCTTTTCCTCTGACAACAGTTAAGAGCAGAACAAATAGAAGCTTTACACTGAAGTGAATTCGGTTGCATGTGAAGCCCTGTGGTAACAAAGTTTGCTGCTTTCCTGTGGCTTCAAACTGGCTGAAAGCTAGTTAGTAACCCAGCTTCTGACCCTGGTTTACTGAGCCTGCCAACTAATTTGGGGGACGTGGACAAATTAGCACTGGATGTTACTCTGTCGCAAGTTAGCAGGGGACTGTGATTATTTCTAGGTTGGTGATCCTTCCCTGACATTTCTTACCATGACCAAAATGGGCTGGAGGATACCAACTAATAGTAACTGCACCTGAGAGTACTTGCTAGAAATGTGCTTGTGTTATTAAAATTTGCATATGCATCTTGGAAATCACAGTTGGGCCTGCACAAGTCTTGAGAAAGAAACTGCAAGTTTGGAAGGGTACCTTTCTCTTCTAGGGTGATCAGGATAGTGGTGTAGTTGTACAAACCTGAGATACTGTGGGCTGGTGGTGGCAGTTCAAGATTTATCAGCTGCCTGTTGTTGTTTGTCAAGATGTCCAGGAGGATTCCTCTGCTGTTTGTAAGCAATTTAATGCCTTGCCTAATTTTAATCTGCTATGTAATGTTTGTCCACATCTGTTGTATTACAGTGTTCATTAACATTTAAAGAAGGAACGGATGGTATTGATTATGCCTGTTAAAATTAAACAATCATACATTAGTGACTGATTAGAAATCCTTTTGCACCAGCATTGCTGGTTAAAGCAACAGTCAGTGAACTTGTAAAAAAAAAGTCTCAACAAGATCTAGTTTTCCATCTTGTTTCTGTCACTCTTAATGTGGCTACTCCCTGTCTTGGTGCTAATTCATTATAAATAAAAATGTGCTTACATTCTCACCCCCCCAGTACTTTATGAAGCTGAGCCATTTTTGTTCATGTTTTTCCAACATGCACCTAGTAGACCATGTACAACAATGTCAAAAAAACAGACTGTCTTGGGCAACTACACTGCAGCAAATTCTCTTTGAAAAGGAGCCATGCTATGTTTGCTTAGGGTTTTCTTAGAAGTCTATGTAAGTACCAGTATATCTAGATTTTCACACTAGGAGCTGGACATACTGCCCTCCATCCACACACATATCCTTGGCAGTACTACGACTGCTACATCCTCCCTCCATGCTTGACTCTGCGAGTGGAAAAAAAATCACTGCTGTAGAACTGCCCCTCACTTTTCTGGCTTTTCTTTTTCTTGGTCTTCATTTCTACATGCATGGATGTTGATGTTTTGTTAATCCCCAAAAGGTATCTGCATTTTCCTTTTCCAGGGTTTAAAAGGCTCTGAATTATCAGAAGCCAGCTCTGAGATGGCTGCTGGAATGGCTGATGAAAAATAGCAGAGAGCTCGTGAAGACAAATTCAGAACTGGACATCCAAAGTGAGTGAGTATTTGCATCCAATGGAGAGAATGTTTACAAAATCAGATAAAAACCTCCCTCCCTCCTTCTTTTTTTTTTTTTTTTTTTTTTTCCCCTATTCCTAAGGAAGGGGGTTTAAAAAAAAAAAAAAAAAAAAAAAAAAAAAAAGAAAGAAAAACAGGAGTATGATGGAGAGCAGACACTTACCACTGAGGTCAGCAATGATTCTTCTTTAGCTCGGCAAGATATCCCAGAGCTGGGTCTGACCCTGGTGAATGTTGGCTTCCTAAGTACACAAGTTTCCCCAGCAGCACTGGTGTACCTGCTACTACCATCAGAAGAGGCTGTAAGAGGTGAGTGTCCTGGGAACCTGGTCCATAGAGGGACTGACAGCCAGACCAGCAGCCTGTTGTGCTGCACAGGGAAGGGGCCAAGTGACTGCACTCTCAGAGCACTTGTTCCCTGTGTCTTGTAGGTCAGAGACATGTGAACCAGCTGCCAATTCAAGTGCCTGTGAAACCCTGCTCCTAAGCATAGTGGGCAGCATATGAATGCGAAACTCCCTGGAGCAAAAACATTGCCCAGCCCTGCAAACACAGGCCACTTTTATTTGTATAAATAGCCAGGGCACATGGCGGCTGCCCACATGCAGCTTGCTTGAGAGCCAAAGGTCTTTCTGAAAGGGGGAGAGCTGCTCAGACGGCTTTTGTAGCAGCTCATCTGCCTGAGTTGGAAGAGCAAATTCACAGAAGGATGATTGTCACAGAGGTGACAGGCCACTGAACTGTCAAGGGAGCCCCAAAATCATGAACAACTCCAGGCTATTCCTCACCCTAACTCCTTGTGACATAAGCAGACTGTCAATCCATCTCAGGGCAGTGGAGCTGCAGAGGTTGCTTTTTATGGCCTGGGCAGGAATTTCCCCCAGCTCAGTGTTTGATTTGGTCAGCGCTGTAATCTCTTTCTCTTCCAACATTTCTAGTTGTTGCTTTGGCCTCATATTGATTTTGACAGATATACCAAAATTTAATGTCTACACTGCGCTTGTCAGGAAGATAAATAGAAGTAATGATGAGAGAGAGGAGATGAGGTAGCCATCTGACCCCTTTTCACTGGAAATGCAGCTGCAAGGGTTTCAGCCTGTCCAACTGCTGCCATGGCTCAATGTACCTCTGTGCCACGGGAAATCCAGTCATACTGCCTGGGTGGGATAGGATGACTGTGGGACCCGCTCATCCTGTGCTGATGTTGCTGAGACCTGCCTTCAGCAAGGGGAATGCCAGCAGGCCCTCTGTCTCCCCATCTACACCCATATCTCAGTGATGCCATGCCAGTGAACAAAACACTGCCATGCTCCCAGGAATGGTGGATCTCAGGGCTAGGTTTCACAGGTGGTGTTGCTGCTGGTTGGTTTATTTCCATGAAATGCTAGAGAAAGTAAAGCCAGTTCCTGTTCAGCTGGGAGGAGAGAGGGCCCGTTTGTGCCTCCCCCCACTGCTGCCATGGCTGAGCTAATTCCCCATGAGAACCTGTTTTCTTGCTGGCATCGGTGTGAAATGTGGATGGGTGTTTTTGGACATGGTTTACTTTTTAAAGAAAGTATTTGCTACTGCAGCTTTGCTCTATCTTACCTGCTCCGATTGATTATTTTCTAGCAGTTGGCCTTGTCTGACAGCTGACCACAATCTGCCAACTTGCCGAGCTGATTTAAGGAGCAGAGGTTGCTTAAACCCTCTGTCCTTCCTCTGTCAGAGCAAGAGCCCCCAGTCAGGGCACCCCTCACCTCTGTCCTCCTCTCTAGCTCAGCCCACGCTGCTGAGGATCAAACTCCGTGTATTTTAAGACTTTCTATAATTTGCAAACTTGCTGCCAAGAACACTGGACTGTGCATCAACTATATGCAATTGATTTTTTTGATCGTGCTGTAGAATGCACTTTGACATAACAATAATAATAATTATTATTACTTTAGGCTGGGAAAGACAGCCAGTGGCTTATGTAACTTTGGAAAAACCCCAAAATAAGAGAACCCCTGACATCTAATGTCACTAAAATGGAACGAAATAGCTGTGCTACCTCTGAAAATTACATCTGACAGAATTATTTGCTATATATGTGTCTACCATAGAAGGGTTTTTACATAATATTCTTATCTAATGAATGGCCAAAGTGTAGTAGTTCGAGCCAGTTTGTTGCAAAAAGTTAGAGGTTAGAGAGGAGAAGTCTATTACAGCAATAACAGTAATAAGGGTCTGCCAAGATCACACTTGAGTACATGTAAATACAGGTCATTTGAGATTAACATCTCAGAGGACAGAGGAATGGTGCTGGGAGGCAGTGACCGCTTGGGAAAAACGAGAGCTGGGGCTAAAGTGTGCAGCCCTTCCCTGCAGCTCCCACTCCAGCACCACTACACTCCCCACAGCCCACAGCAGCCGCAGCCCACTGCTCCTGCCTCTGCCAGCCCCTGCCCGAGGGTCGGAGCCTCCTCCAGGAAACTGCATGAGGCGGTTTTGCTGATGGGTGGCAGGTGTGAACACTGCGCTGTGTGGAATGAAGTGGCTTAATATATCTGGGGCTCAACACATACACTTGTTTTTCTGCCTTGGCAAGCAAGGTGAAGGCTTCCTGCAGCAGAGAGGGCATTTCCCTCATGCTGTGAAAAAACCCAAGGGCCTGAAAACTTGAGATGTGCCCTGGCGACCCCCTGGCAGGCTGTAGCAAGCCCTGAAGGAGGCTTTCTACCTGCCCCTCCCACTTCTTCTCCACCGGAGAGAGCTGCCAGGAGAGAGATCCCTGGGAAGAAGTTCATGCCACCACTTGTCCCCCAGCTCCCACCCTCTCCCAGCAACCACATTGTGTTGAGGGCTGGTGGAGGCAATGCAAATCAACATTTCTAAAGTGGCAGTGGCAAAACTTGTATTAACAGGGGAAAAAAACCATACTGCAGTAAGTATTTTTGATTATTTTCTGATAGTTTCCTGTTTCCCACAGCTATACATTTGCAGAATATTTTGTAAGTGATTTCCTTATGACGTGACTAAATGTAAGTTGTGTTTTCAAACAGAAGTATAAATCACAACCTATGAAAGGGTTGGAACCTTGAGCTTTTAGAAGTGGCTACTGCATATCAACAACAGCTACTTTTGATCAACATTTTTTCCTATGCATTTTGTGGAGTGGCTACTCAAATGAGTAGCCATGGAATGGATACTCAAATGAGAGTTGTAATTAAACTCCCATAATGTGCATCATAATGCTCTGGGCTCCAAATGATCTGCTATGACTTATACTTGTAATAATCATTAAGGTTTCTATCAAAACTGACCACATTTCATCCATTCTCTTAGTGCACTGATGAATATAGTATCAATCACACTTTTTTTCTCACTGAACTGTATTATTCCTCTAGTTTTCCTTCTCTTACTTTTTTCATTTTTGTAGTCTCACCAGTGTCAAAGAAACACAGTATTGAATAGGATCAGACATGACCACCTTCAATTCAGCATGCAGGATGCATTTGCACCCAGCCTTTACTAATACGGAAATTACAGCAAAGCACAAGGAGATGAAAATCTGACAAATTAAAAGAAGAAAATATATTTCTCCTTGGAGAGACAAAAAAGCAAAAATATACTAATTGCATTGGGGAGGTATTTTGTGGAGCTGGTACAGTTGGTCTTACTATAAGCTGATTTGTTTACTATATAAACTGTTTGTACACTATAAATATTTAAATTTATGTTTATTTTACAAAATCTGATTCTACCTATCAGAGTACAGTGTCAAAGTATTTACATTAAAAAGGTACTCCATAAAAATTCACGTCCAGCAAACATGTAGAGGTCTAACTATAATTAAATCTCCAAAAGTGGCCATCCTCCTGCTTTTGTATAAGAACAAGTGTGTCCTTTCTGGATTGCAATCAATAGCAGGTTACCTGATTATACACCTTATTATGTCTTGTATAGTAGTGTGAGCCACTGGAGGGTGACATGTGAACAAATAGATATGCTTGATCAGATCTTTTCAAGAAACACACCTTACAGGAGAGAGAAAAACAACTAGTGTGTGTTATAGGTTACCGATTTACAATTTACATCATAAATCAATGTCTGATTATTTTAATGCAAAATGTTTTTAGCTTCATTTTATTGCACTAATGGTTTCAATAACACACTATAATTTGCTCAGATAGAGCAATTGAAGAGGTGATTGGACAGCTCTTACAGAAATTTTTAATTACTGTCATTAGTGGCTGCAATCTTACTCTTTTTTATGGAGCTAAGATACAGGTTATTGCATTGTGCTACAAGTGCTCTGTGGCCATGAGAATCTAAACTCTCCCTTTTCTCTGAAATGCTTGCTTCTATAAATATGCGTCTGTGCAAGTCTCATCACAATTACTAGCATCACACAAACACCTGCTCTTTTAGGCAGGTGTGGTGGTACATCCCCACTCTTGGGCAGTGCTGTGATCTCAGAAATACTCATGAGGCCTCGGCTTTGACAAACAGCACCTGGACTTAGCTTCTATTAACTTATCAGAAACACTGTCTGCTCCCAGGAGCTTATGCTGCCTAGTGAGCTACTAGTTTTTAAAGAACAGACTTGAAAAGTGACTTTTCTTCCCTGAAAAACAACCCATCTGGAACAATATTTTTGTTATCAGACTTTCGAAGAAAAGTACTGACCCAAATTGAGGCCAGGATGAAAAATTAGTATAACTAAAGCCAACTGTCTTGCAACCCTATAAACAGCAGTCCTAAGTGAGATCCTTTGAGCCCTCCCGGACTACAGCAGGCTGTGATCAGCATCTCCCTCTGAGTGAGGTGCCTCTCAGAGCCAGAGAACTCTCAAGTTTGCTGTACTTGGAGGACCACCACCGAACACCAACAATGGAGCCTGGGCTGATACCCACACTCCTTGAGGCTCAACCTACTGAGAAGATGCAAAGGCATCTGACATGAGTACTTCACTAAATTCGAGAGGAATTTTTCAAGTATATGTACAAATCTTGTACATACTCCCTTAGGTCTCTGTGTGTGTTTGTGAATATGCTACAGAAAATGTAGTATGAATGTTGCTCTCCTAGATCTGTAAATATTTTAGATTCACAAGGAAGTTAGGCCTATAATTGAGTTGCTGTTGTGCTATAGAAAATTCTATAAGAATCTTTTGTTAAATGGTGTACATTAAGCTATCAATTAAGTGCTGTTAAGTTTTAGTGCCATTAAAAACTTTTAGGCCTAAACTGTTGTTCAAGTGTGTGGCTAAGTTTGGCAAGGAGGTCAAACTACTCTGAACTGAGTCAACAGGAGCATCTTGCTTATTTCTTTTTATCCCTAGTCTTTCTCATCCTTACCCTTTTTTTCTTGTAGATAATTTTTGGTTGATTTTAGTTTTAGATTGACTGATTTTAAATTTCAGTACAATTTTTCTGTGTGCTTTAACCATCTAGTAAGTAGAAGAGTTAACATTGCCAATGAACTTTGTCATGCTTTCACTTTTATATTAAACCTGCTTTTGCTGGTACCTTTGCTGGTGATTCTCTGAGTATCCTAAAACACTCATTCACAACAGCAGGTAAAAATGTATTGCTACAATTTGGAATAAAAGAAAGGGAAAGGAGCATGAAGTGTGTTGTCCATAGTTAAGATAGGAAGTGTGTAGGAGAGCCAGGGACGGGACAGAGAGTCCTGCCTCCAGAGAGAAAAGCTGTGTTACAATGCCAACAGCTGAAATCTGCAGGGTAACATGGAGGACAGTGCTTGTCCTTCATCCCAGCACACCAAAGGTCACATTTAATTTTTCCGACAATAGAGCTATTGTTAGAGCTCCATGCTCTTGCTACTGCTTGAAGCTCCTAATATGTAAATAACTTTTATTCCCCCAGATGGATGTAGAAAGTGTTGCACACTCAATCTACTGCATGTCCCTCTGTAATTTCAGCCCATTCCCTTAGCACATCTTCCAAGGGCTGCTACCATGCACTGACAACTTATTTCAAGGACAGACAAGAACTTAACAGACTATTGGAGACACCTGATAAAATACTCTAGATGATCTTTGCTGGCATGTGAGCCCTGAGTGGTGAGCTCAGTGGTAGCACTGGACAGGCCATGCAGACCCCATACTAGAGACTGAACAGGCAGAGATGTTTTCTTCCACTCACATTAGCCTACTTTAAGTGTGGCTGAAAATGAAATGCTCACCTGGGTTCAGCTTTGCAATTCTTTAGTTATTGTTAATAGCTAGATGTAGGACAATGGCGCTGCCTATGTCTTGACAAACACAGGGAAACTTTTTCCATCACGGTAAAGCCAGTTGGTAAGTTTGTTCTGCCCATTCACTGAGGGCATCT
The DNA here is from genome assembly GCA_013397135.1 of Pachyramphus minor. Classification (NCBI taxonomy): domain Eukaryota; kingdom Metazoa; phylum Chordata; class Aves; order Passeriformes; family Tyrannidae; genus Pachyramphus; species Pachyramphus minor. Next base: position 709,524 of record VYXB01005619.1, read on the forward strand.
GGGCCCTGCAGGGCAGAGCAGGGGTATGAAGGGCATGAAGATGAAAACAGGAGAAATCACAGTGGCACAGGTCACACCAGCCATCACCTGAGTTACAGACCTTGATTTTCTTGTACCCTTGCTATGTGCTGTAGGAAGGGAAGCCACTGCCCTTCACATACTTCCAATTTCCCTTTTCCATTTTCTGCTCCCTTCTCCCCATTGCTCTGTAGAGTATGAGCTGACATACACATTTTTTAATAAAATAATTATTTTTCACATATTAGAAAAAGAGCTGAAAATACAGTTCACAAAATGTCCTGTCCAGATTCACACAAAGTCCCTGCTCTGGCCTATTAATTTTAAAGCCATTTGACTACATACATAATTTGAAGATTTGAAGAATGCTGTTTACATTAAGCATTAAATGGAAAATTAACTGCAGTCTGAAGTTTTGCTTCAGCTAGTACCATTGGTGCTCCATAACATTTCATATGATGCTCTTAAAACCTGTGAAGGTTGGCTAGTTTTCTAGTAAAATTCTGATAATAGTGATTCAAGATGTTAAGGCTGTTACTGTTGATAAACTGGATCTCTTCTTCCATGTAAGTAAACTAGTATTGGTAGATTTCTTTTTCTGAAAGAAATAAAACTACATCAAAATTCAAAAAACACCCCCCACTTCCCAACTGAGCTGTCCTGTTTGGAAACCGTCTGGGTGGCAATCCTCCAGTAATGTGGATTTAGAAGAATGGAGTGTGGTCAGGTCTCTGGAAAACTGATTTAGTTCATCTGCCTTTGTACGTGTGCTGAGAAGCCAGCAGTGCAGGTAAGTATGTAATTATGGGCTTATTTAAAATGGAGATTCTTTTACACGAGAGATTGCAGCATGTGCAGGAAGAATAATGCCCACAGAAAACAGAACACCTCCTCCAGGGCTCTTGTTGTGCTATAGCCTAGTTACAGGCTTTGGCTTTAGAGATGATCCGTGGTTTGCCTTACACAGGCACAGGTTTGTGTGCAGGCTGCGCGTGCCTGGGGCCTCCTTCCTGCCCACTGCAGTGCCTGCTGTCAGGAGGGCACCTGGAAATGCTCAGCAGCAACAGTTGCACTGGTATTGAGAAACCGCGGGATAAACAGAGGATTATAGCAACCACCAGGGCCACAAATCGCATACAGCTTCTTCTGAGCTTCTCCCATTACTCTTGCTGCCAAATACCACGTAGCAGTTATTTTGCTGTGTTTAACGGCTGCACTTGATTTAATGTGCTATTATGAATGTTATCTAAAATGCTTTAAAATCACCGATTTATTTTCCTCTGGCCTGTCTTCAGATAGTACTTTGCTTGCAAAGGGCAAGGCAGCCGACTTCTTCGCAAAATTCTGTTGCACGGCTGTACTACCAAAGGGCAGCCAGGACACAGGACCTTGCCTTTCCTGTATGGAGAGGCCCCTGCTCCCCCTGAAAACTGGCAGGTTTGGGTGGTTTATTTCAGAGTGGTGGAAACCAATCCACGTTTGGTATATAAAATTAATTTAAAAAAAAAACCAACAGAATTAGACGCTCCGGCGGGGCCGGCCTGAGCCCAGCCCCCAACTCCCCCCCGCCACTCCGCCCCTGCGGCACGCGCGGTGTTCCGCCCGGGAGCTTTTCGCGCCACAGGGCCAGGCCCTTGCAGCTCCACAAACCCCACACCGCGAATAGGAAAAAAGAAATGGGCCTCCGCACTGAGCCCTCCGGGGACGTCCCGGGAGACCTGACGAGCTCCTCAGCAGGGGTTGGGGGACGAGTGCGGGACGATCACACGGGGTGCCCGATCCCGGGGGGTTGACAGTTGTATCTGCCAGGACGCGGGCGGCAACGCGGGAAAGGCGCCGCCGGGCCCCGCCCCCCGCGGTCCTGGCCGCTTTGGCGCGAACCTTCAGTTCCTCGAGCTCGCCCCGCCGCCAGCATGGCTCCGCCGCGCCCGCAGGTGAGGCTGCCCGCCGGCAACCCCGCGCGGCTGCGGGTCGCTGCTGCTGCTGCTGCTGCTGGGAGAGGGAAGGCTGTGGCGCTTGCAGCCGCGCTCTCCCTGGACCCTGCGGGGTGTTGCGAACCGGGGCGAGCCGGGCTACGCCGCGCTGCGGGAGGCTGGTGGGTCGGGCGGGGACGCTTTTTGGGCTGAGAGGCTCTTTGGACTGGGTATCCCGGCGAGAGCAGCGTAGGGGCAGCCCCTCCACGTGGGCCGGTAGCCTCAGGCGCCCTGCGCCGCCGCGGTGCTGGAGCTTCCCGTGCCCCGCGCGTGGCGATGCCCTTCCGCGCCTGACTGGGGTAGAGGACGCGCCGTAGGAGCTGCGGCGGAGCGGGGCGGGCGGCCCGGCGCCATGCAGCCAGTGCCCCCGCCTGGCACCTGCCCGCCGCCCCAGGGCCGAGGGCGCGGGGGCGGCCGTAGGACGGTGGTGGCCGTAGGGCGGGGGTGCGGTCCCGCGCGGCAGAGACGGCGGGAGGACGGGGCGGCGAAGAGGCGGGCGGGCGGCCCGGCCGCGTGTGTGCGGGGCGGCACCATCTTAGCGGGAGGCGGGAAAAGCCGCCCGCGGCCCTGGCGGGCGTGAGGGGCAGCGCCTGAGGGGACGGGCGCGTCTATCCGGTGCCCGTCCCAGGGCGTCTGGGTTGAGCTGCACCGTGCCCGAGGCCCTCCGGTACCGGCCGGCCCTCCCCGGGGGGTCTCCCCGGCTGGGCTCTCCCTCAGCCGCGGCGGGAGACACCAGGAACGGCCTCTTTTGTGTGTGGGGCTGTGCCTCGGTAGCACCGGCGAAACTGAGCTGAAAATCCGCGAGCAGAGCGGTGCTGGGACAGGTCGGAGAGCTCTGAGTTGTCCTGGGTGGTTTCTGTTTAAGCCCTGTTTATACAGAGTTTGGCCCTTTCGGTGGGCCCGTGAAGCGGTAGCGCTTGTGGGTGCTGCCGCCTTGGCCTTCGGGTCGATGCCACCCTCGGGAGATAAAATGGGCCATTGCCAGGAGAAATATTCCCTGAGAAAGGCAAAACTGAAGCCTACAAAAAAAGATCTTTCAAACCGGTGGCAAAACGAACAAAACAGTAAGCTGCTATGTCTAGAATAGTTGTTTCAGGTCACTTGTGGGTGTGATCCTTTGGTCCTTCCCGAACAGCTGCAGTGTATCTAGTGTTTGCCTCAAACTGAAAGCAATAAATCAAAGCAGATCTCTAGGCACTGCTCATGTACTTTCACTTTTCTTCTGTCACTGTCTATGAAGACTGGGGTATGACATGATTTGTGTGTATATTTCCACTCTTCTGTTTGCACAAAGGAAGTGTTCTTAAATATTGAACAAAACTTAACTGTAACAACGATCAGAACTGTATCAAAGTGAAAACCCATTCCCATTTCTAACTTTGAGATTTATTTCAAAGCTGATGTTAGTTATGCTGACTTGCATTCAAGATTGTTAAACATCCTAAAATGTTCAAACCATCTAAACATCAATAGAAGGATCTTCTTGAAAGCTAGTGTGCTACAGTAGGTCTCTTCTTAACGGTGTTACCGTTGTCATTTTGCAGCGCCGAGGTTGTTCAGGAAAGAAAAACTTCACAGCCTTCCGAAATACAAAACTGATTCCCATGGAAACATCCTCATCCTCTGATGACAGTTGTGACAGTTTTGGTTCTGATAATTTTGCAAACACAGTAAGTACAGTACAAGAACAAATAAAACTGTATGTGCAGTACTAGTAAAGCTTGCAAAAATATAAATCTGGTAAAACTAGTAAGTGTTTGGTGCATGATTAAAACTACTTGTTCTGCTTATGTTTTTGTACAATAATTATAAATCTATGCTATATGCTGTAATTTCACTCTCCACTTGTGCTTCTAGGTGGTAATTGTTGGAAACAGATTAGCTATTATTTCTCGCCTTTGAAATGTCACCTAACCTGCCTGGTAATTTGCAACTTTGGTTCTGAAACCCCTTGTTAAATGCCTTAACTATTTTTCCTTATTAAAAAAAGCTATTTGCTTATAGTGCACTTGTAAATGTGAATAATTTTCTGTACCACTTCAGTTAAAGGATATTTTATTCTTTGTAGAAATGCAAATTTAGGTCGGATATTGGAGAAGAACTGGCAAAAATTTTTCATGAAGCCTCTGATGATGAATCTTTCTGTGGCTTTTCAGAAAATGAGATTCAAGATGTGTTGGTAAGACAGCTGATTTTAGTTTGCAGTTTTCTATTTAAATTTTTACACATATGTAATTGAAGAATAATGCCAGCTTCAGCTTGACTCAAATGTTTAAGAGAAGAAGAATTATTGCATTTTATATAGTCTAAGTAGCCAAAGTTTAAATTTGTTTTTTGTCTCCATAAAAAGCGCTCAAGCTTCTGAGCTTTAGAAGTTCAGAATAAAATTCGCCATATGTATTTTAAAATATACCTCTTAAAACTGTCCTTGCTGGATGTTCCTCTGTTGGACCCCAGCATTTCTGGTTTCCTCAATATGAAGTGTTAAGCTAGCAGGTGGACTCCAGCAAACCTGCGAAAAAGCTGTGTGCTTTGACGTGCAGTCAGACCTACATGCTGGCAGCATAGCATGAAATGCTTTGTGTCTTTAACAGTAAAGAAATAGTGATAGGTGGTGAAATACACCTTCCTGCTTTTCCTTTACATCAGTGCAAGATCAGTTTTATTGCTTAAAATGACCAACAGTTGGTGTTTAGAAAACAGGTAGTACCATGTTTGGCAAAAAACAGGTTTGTCATAACTTCAGAGCATGCTGAGGAATGACTAGAAAAGAAAAATGTCTGCCTTTAAAGGCAGTTCTCTTTCTCACACCACACAAGCTATCTTTGCTATTAGACCTGCCAGTGACAGCTAAGTCTGCTGCAACTGAAACTACACTTCCTTTTTGGATGTGTTGCAGCAGTACCACGTGGCTCTCCCTGAGGGTTTTTTATCCCCATGCTCCCCTCTTCTCTTGCCTCCCCCCCCACAAAATATACTAGAGCACTAGGTTTGGATGTCTAATTTCAGCCAAATAGCCTCTTTTACCAGCCAGAAACAAAATATTGTTGAGTGTATTTGATTGCAGAGCAACTCCCTTGGACTTACACGCTTCCTTTCTGGTTTGTTAACAGAAACTGGAATCGGATTCAGAGGAGAACGATACAAGTGAAGAAAGTGAGGTAGCTCAGAGAGGGCAGAAATGCTCCGTTCCTCTAAAAGTAGCCATAAGGTTTCCACCTCGGAGATCAGAGAGGAGGAAGGGTGAGATAGAACCTCTTCCTGAAACACCAATGCCTGCTTCAGATTCAGACTCTGACACTGAAGACAAGGGTGCCATGTTTTTAGAAAAAAGAGCTTTAAACATAAAGGAAAACAAAGCAATGGCAAGTATTCAATGTCTCCTCAGGGACTCTCCCTTCTTCCCCTCTCCCTCTTGACTCTGGGAGGACCTCTTTGTTTAAATAAACTTTAATGGGAATTTATGTGAGTGCATTAAAAGGAATTTGCATTCCTAATATATACTTCTGATACTTTATATCCACTGGCATGTGAAAATGCATAGGCTGCAAGCCTAACAGCATAGTAAGTTTGAGCATTTCCAAATTACTTGCAGTCACTAGACCATAAATAAGACATAAAAGTAAAGAGTAGAAGAGTGACTGCATTTCCTTTAATTAATTGTACTTCTAGCCAATTGCCTTAATAGTCTGTAATAGCAAATAAACACCCTTTTAAGGTTCTGCTTAATTTTTCTTTCTCTTGTTAGCTTGCAAAACTAATGGCTGAGTTGCAAAATGTTTCTGGTATCTTTGGTGGGAGAAAATCATTGCCAGCTGTCAGTCATGTGAGTATAAACTTACTGTATTTGTCTTCAGATTTCCAAGAGTCAAATTCTGACTCTCAATTAAAAAGCTTAATAAACTCTGCAAATCAAAGTCCAGTCAGAATTTCATTGCTTCCTAAAACAGGTATCCTCATTGTGTAATTTTCTTTTGATTTGCCACCGTATAAAGTAGAACATATTAATTCATAAAGGTTAAGTGTCTTCACAGGCCAATAAAACTAAACAAGGTGCTATGTAAATATGTATTTATACAAAGACAAGAGATAAGAGGGACGGCTCAGACTTTAAAACTCAGACCTGAATATTCTGTGAGTTTGGAGCCTTGAAAAACACCTGGCATTTAGACTAACCTTAAAGAAGGTTTGGTTGTGAATCAGCAGGGCGGATGAAGATTAAAACAACAACAAAAATTGTAACTTCTGATAGACAGGTTCTGCTGCTACATGAGGGAATTATTATGTCTTATACCTGCATAGACACAAACTTGCTTTTGACTGATTGCTTTTCTCTGTGATTAGCAGAATGCCTGAGATGAATTTCCCTAGGATGTTTTTACCTTGTGTTTTCTGATTGGGACAGAGATAGACATGTCTTTGGGAAAGACAGAAGAAAGGCATCTTTTGGGGAGGAATTCAGCAGGGACTGGAGCTGTCTGGGTTTTTGCCTGTTTCATTAGGGGCTTTTAAACTTTAGCAGGGACCAAAGCGACTTCCAAGGCGTTCATCACCCAGATGTGCTTTGAGGAGGAACCCAGACCGAAGTTCTCGGCCTCACACAAGGTCCAGGTCCTTGATTGAAGGTCCTCCTACTCTTTTGCCAGAAGAGGAAGAAGATGACCGGTACATCTTAGTGAGAAGAAGAAAGATGTCTGATGAATACCTGGAGGTATGATGAGGGTCTAATTCTCCTGTTGTGTGTTGTGAAGGTGTTTTTTTATTCCTTCAAGACAATATATTGTGACAAGACAAGTAGCAATTCATACAGAGTTGATAAAGTTTATCAGTATGCCATGGCCTTGGAAGAAGTACAAAAAATAACGTATTTTACATGTTCTCCATTTTCCGTCCCTTATCCTTGAAAAATCACTTCCTCTTGCACTCTAGCAGGAATTACACAAGATCAGTAGCATCTCTGCACCTTGAAGGTGACAGATCAAGTGAACGTGCTAAAGCTGCATTCATATCATATATCTGTGCAAACTTCTGTTATATCTTGTTTAAGTATGTGATGGGTGTTTAAAACTTTGGCATTGCTGTGAAAATCCTCACCTTTGTAGAGTTTTTACTGAAACTAATACTAAAAGTATTGTGTCTGCTAATCAGCATGAAGCCCGATCTCCCAGGAGGGGTCACCGTGGTGCCATGGCTTTTCCACACATTGTGCGCCCAGTTGAGGACATAACAGAGGAAGAGCTCAATAATATTTGTGGATCTGCAAGAGAAAAAGTATATAACAGGGCCATGGTAAGTACATTCCAGCTTTGTGAAATTCGTACCTTATGAAGTAATTTTCTTGTTATTCCTGGCTTCTGTTTTGGCATCAAATAGAGCAGCCTCCTTCTCACTGAGGGGAAGGATGTGATGTTTGGGAGAAAGATCTTCAAGTGTCCTTTTTTATTTTTGCCTGAATTTGTAGAATGGCCTTTACCAAGCCAATTGGCATGCTTTTGCTCTGGAACACCATCAGCTTTTCACTCTGAGCTCCATCATCCAAGTGATACCAGCCACAGAAAGTGATTAACAGACACTGAAGATGTTGTGTTAAAACAGTCTTGTTTCACACTTGCAAGATGGCTTTCTGTTGTTGGATAAGCACTGCTAGCTGCCAAAGAGATTTTGTTAAATACTTTGTTCCCCTAACTAAAATGCCATCTTTAATGCCTTGTTTCTTTTTCCTGCGTTCTAGGGATCCACCTGTCATCAGTGTCGCCAAAAAACCATAGACACAAAGACAAACTGCCGTAACCCTGAGTGTGTGGGAGTGCGGGGCCAGTTCTGTGGGCCCTGCCTCCGCAACAGATACGGGGAGAGTGTCAGAACAGCCCTGCTGGACCCGGTAAGACAGTTCTGAATGTTGGCTTTGTTGTGCTTGACTTGAGCAGCCAGGTGTATTGGTTACTCACAGTAAGAGTTTTAATAGGAGAACTGCTTACAGTGCTCTAGTACATAATGCAGGCCTAGCTTGATGCAACTTGAGTCGCAGAACTTTGTGTTGTGTAGAACTTGCTGTATTTACTACTTCTGTAGCTTTACTTGCAGGAGTGAAGTATGAGAGCAGAGCAGTGGCCAACATATTCTTGTATTCGAGCATCAAAATAGTGTTCTCTTTTGCCTTGCATTAATACTTAATGCCCTATGGAAAGGTTCTGTGTTGTGTACAAAGTGGTGCTATTATGGGCTGTGGTGTAAGAGTTAAACAGAGTGGAATGCTTCCTGTGATTATGTGCAAGGAGAGTTCAATCCCCTACAGACTGAAGAATTTGTACTTTTGCACTGGTTTAGACAATTTCTGCAGTGTTGATGTTACTGCAGAACTTGGTGTGGAGCAGGGCACTCTTCTTAGCTATGGGTGTGAATTATATCTGGCATTGCAGTTCACTTAAAAAGGCTTGTCTGTCTTTTGTCTAGACATGGAGGTGCCCACCATGTCGTGGAATCTGCAACTGTAGCTTCTGCAGACAAAGAGATGGCCGATGTGCAACAGGTGTCTTGGTCTATCTGGCCAAGTACCATGGCTTTGACAATGTCCATGCCTACTTAAAAAGGTAAGGATACCATTGTGTCAGTGACATGGTTGCTTTAAGTGGGATGGGCATCTCAGAAGTGGGAGAGTAGAGCTGTCCACATTCTAGTTCGTCAGGTAAATCTCAAGATCAGTCTTCAGGCTTCAGAATCTGAGATTTTGATGTGCTTTTTCTGATTCACTGGTTCTTACTGAAAACAAGTGGTACGTATCCACTCTGGCTCTCAACTTCAGTGTGTTAGGGCTTCTACTAATTGAACTAAACAGTTTTCAGTGTTTTGCTGCAAGCTAACTCATGTTTCTACTTGTCTTTCAGTCTGAAACAAGAACTTGGAATGGAAGACTGAAGTTGTGACTGCCTTTAAATGTCATACTCTTTCACCAATGTCATATTATTGCCTACAGTGAATTGTTTAATCAAATGAGATTACAAAGTGCCTTCCTTCCCGCCCCTTTTGGATAAAAAAGGATAAAGAACTTTCATTTATTTCTGTATAATTCATACTTGAGAAAACTGAAGGTCTTTGCCCACAGGCCATTGTTTTCTCTTTAAACAACTTTGCAAAAGAGGTAGTATCAGTATCAGTCCTTGCTTTCAAGATAGTAACTCCTTTCTTTTTTTTTTTTTTCTTCCCTGAAAGGAGATGGGGCTTTAAGCCATTAGTTTCACTCAAGCAGCAGTCTGTGCTGCAGGCTTACTTATGCTTTGAAATTGGTCACAGAAAGGTAGAGATGTTCCGAAAACTCAGGGCACTTTTCTCCACAGAACCAAGCAACTAACTTCTGCAATACAGACATTTACTGAACATTAATGATCAATTAATGAATTTAGAATTCTCTGAAACAACAGCTGTTGTTCTAAAGTTCAAAAAGGAAGTCCTAAAAGTTGCAGCCAAGCAGTCTCCAAGCGCTAATTTTTTGGTTTTACAGAGTACTAGAAGTGCACATTAGGCCATTTCAAGGCAGATTCTCTGAGTGACTTAAAAATGCAGCAGAGGCAGTCTGAGGTGGCACTTTGTATTTTTGTTTAGATGAGAGAAGGCCACTGCTGAAAGCTTCTACAGCACTAGCGTTGCCTTTTGGTGACAGTGATGTGAACGTACTGGTATATATTATGGGGTGACCACTGTCTGAAACAGAATGTACCCTATGTTATATTACTGTTTTTGTGGACTCTTTTCCCTGCTCTTGCTGCAACTGCAGAACTGCTTTGCAGAATCAGCAATGGTCCTGGGAAAGAGGGATGCCTCCAGACCAGGGCTTGGCTAAGTAGAGGGGTAGTGGTTAATGTGGCCATTGGCCAGCTGCTGGTGGATGAAAGGTGGTAACTTGTTTATTTTGTCAGCAATGCTTGTTTCTGTCTCTGGCTCCATGTGATTGTGGAAGGCTATTTCACATGATATTTATGAAACAAGTACAGTAGAAATGGAGCTGAAGAATTCCAATATGCTGTGTGCATGGTGTCTCCTGGACGCTGCTGTAGAAAAGAAGGTGCCACAACAATTGCATCCAGAGAGCCACAAAGTGTAAATGTGCTTAGTTTGGTTATGGAAACTGCTGTGTAAGCTTTGTGTAAGGTTTAGAATGCAATGTTACAAATAATGTACAGTTGAATAGTAGAAGAATCAACATGGGTTTAAACTCTGCTTGCACAGTACTTGCTCTGTGTGTATACATAATGATCCACACTTTATACCTTTCTGGGAATTGCATAAGTGTGTGTGGGAGGGGAAGAGAGAGGAATTTAGAAACAAAAGATATTTATGTCTCAAGTCTTGCAGTTATGTTCCATACATCATTTCTCCTATTGAAAATCTCCTGTCCTCTCTTGATGTGTTTTTATAGTGTGAATAGCTCTGCAATCTGAGGTGAAGAGTGCTCTTCTCTTTAGGTACATTTTGTGAAGAAGGAGCTCATTTTAGAAATACGTGTTCTGACAGATAAAAGTTTTTTGGTTTTTTTTTTTTTTTTGTTTCTTCCTAATTGCTTGGCTTTCCTTCTGATTGCTAGAGTGTGAAAGTACTGTGCTAAAAGCAAACCCCTGTGTCATATTGCGGAGACTGCTGTATTTAGATTTACTCAGATCTGCAATGTTCTGTACAACATTTTTTATTTTGAGAATAAAGATTTTCAGGTTTAGAATTTTTTTTGCCTCTGAACTGTTTTTAAAAAACCTGTTAGAGCTGCACTTGTATTTTACCACCTTTCAGGTAAACTCATTTTGGGAAATAAAGGAGTTGGTTTCTTCCATCATACCTGGGGAAACAGTGGGACTTGAACATCTTATTCTCCTCAGCCCTGTGTCCCTGAACCAGACTTCATCTTATATGTATGCTGCTTGGATTGAATTGGTACTGCTTGGTACCTGGTGACTACCCTGTGATGGTTGAAATACAGAGTGCTTAGTTTCAGCCAGATACAGACTTTAGGCAGGTGAGCTATGTGCTTGTACTTTGGGTTTTTTTCGACTTCTTTTAAACTAGTGCCTACATCCTGAGCTGTCAAGGGTGAAAATAAAATTTTGGACACAAGTTAAAGTCAGGTGCCTGCTGTTTAATTTTTATTTTTTTCCTAAACAATCTCTGAAGTTCCCTCAGGAGCTCTTTTCTGGAGCAGAGAATAACCTGAGGGACCTTGATTGCAGGCTGGTAGTGAAGACTGGTTTTGATACTTGTGCTGCTTTTGCGTTGACATAGCTGGGTCTAAAGACAGGAGTTAAATGAGACTGAGGCAGAAGATTACACGAAGCTGGCCTGTAGTGAAGGGAAACAGGAAAGAAGTCCCAGATACTCTACTGGTAAAATCATGTTGTTACTCACCTAAAAGATGTGTTTAGATGCCTATCATTACACTGCTGGTGATGTAAGAATAAATTTGTATGTAATTTTGTAGGACATTAGTTTATGTTTTATGTGATGATCTTGGGATGTCTCAATACACTTCTTTCCCAAAGTCCCTCTACCACAGCTACTTAAATACTGTTGATGTTAACTTGAACAATAGTTGAAGAGCTATTGCAGTTGATAACTGCAGTGAATGGGAAGCAATTTAAGAAACTTTGTGAGGAAAAGATCCTAACTATCAGCTTTAAAAACCAAAGATACCTGGAAATGAATGAAGCTCATGTGTAAGGTACAGTGGCTGCTAATTTATTACTGAAAAAGTCTGCATGACCTGACATTCCCTCACTACTGTCAGCTTTAGAGCCAGGTGATCTTGTGCCTAGGTCTGATGAAACCACTTTATTTTTTAAACTGCTATAATAAATGATTATATAGTTTATACTGATTAAATCAGCCATAACCTCCTTATTATCAGAAGATTTTCTTAGAATTATATATATTTATATGTGTGATTTTCTTCCCTCTTTCACTTGCTATTTAATTAAGCCAAATGTTGAAGCATTTGGTCTCTTCAAATGCTGAGAAAAGGATTTTTATCTTCCTTGCCAATTAAGCAAACTTTTTTCATTATATGTAAATTACATGACATTGTTACTTCACAGGTTGAAGTAGCATGCACTAAACATTCCAGAGCAACACACTCAGCTGCTTAACCAGCTATATTAGTGTAGGAAACTGCAATGGAAATTTTAAAGAAATAGACATTAGCTTTGGAAACTATCCCTCTTCCTTCCTAGCCTTATGTGCTGATTAGACTTTTATTTTGTCTGCCAGCAACCTAAAAACGTATATTGAAAAGCACAGAGATGGTAACATACCAAAGCATCATCATTTGCTTGGGTAGGCTAATGGGGCGAAAAAGGGCAAAATGGTGGCATCTCGTTAAAGAGTGGCCTCCTGTGTTCCAGGGTGAGGGAACATAGCTGGCTTTGAAACCATCTGTACTACACTATTCATCTGAAACATTGAGCAAGAGTCACCCACTGACCTCTACTGGCATAATCCAGTTTGTTCTTTTATGCCTTTTTATGAGTGCAGCTCTTGCATGGCTAATGGCGTGAGCAAATGTGGAAATTTTGGAAACATTGCCTGCTGTTCTTTCATGTTCTTGGCCTCTAAAGCAACTTAAAGTGAGTAAAAAGATACAGTTTTCCCCATCAAGTATAGGCTGGCCAGTCTATGGGTGCTAAACACCGGCACCCAGTTAATGCTGGGCTTTGTCACAGATGTATATGTGAGTGTATGGGCTCCAAACACTGAAGAGAGGACAGCACCACCCTTCTATGCTTGGGCCTCACTCTTTTTCCTAGTGATAAGCCTGGGACTCCTAACCCCACAAATGCTTTGGGAGTGGCAAACAGTAGGGGAATTGTATGTTTGAACTCAAAAATATAATGATGGATAATAGTGGTAGGAGTCCTGAAACCGGGAGGTGAGACAGGAACTAGGGATCCTTGTTTTGACTGATACTTATAAGAAGTTGTGGATATTGAAATTGTATGAAAATATGTCTAGAGCATAGAGCTACAGTCATATTAAATCAGATCTACTTTTTGCTGTTTGGTACAGGCTTTCTTCCAGGTACAATTGATTGAGCTCTGATCGCAAGGATGGCAGACAGTTCTGTTACATGAAAAAAATAAACCAGAAGTCCTGGTATGATCGGGATGGGGTAAGAAAGCACTGTATCTGTCTGTCTATTAGCAGTACTTTAGTAGTGTTTGTACTAACCACTTGAACTAGAAAAAAAAATCAGCTGGACAGTAGATCCAGCTGTGTTGAGACCTCCTGATATGGTCTTTCCATTGGAGTGTGTCTAAAGGTAAAAATTCTATCTACTGAAAGCAGATACAAAATGTTACTGAAATTAGAGACTTGTGTTTGGGCTCCAGTTTTATATCCTATCCCGCCAATATCCTTGCAGGCAGGGAGAATGAAATTATGTGCTAGGTTGTGTCAAGAGGTTTAAGTAATAGAAGCCTATGGCAAGCATCGCCATTTTCTTTTAGTCACGTGTACAGTAACAAAGCAACTGCCAGCACTCCTTTTGGCCTTGCTTTACCTCCTTTTAGCTTGAACGCCCATGTAAAAGTGGTTTGTGAATTGCTACATAAACTTCACAATTGAGTGACACCAGGGCTGAGGGTGAGAGGTCTCCCACAAATAAAAATTGTTATTCATGTTTTCAGAGAATTAGCAGCTATGTCTTCTCCCTGGATATCCAAAAAAATTCCTGTTTGAAAATAAAACTACTGGAAAGGCCATACTGAAAATTTAAACATTTTAGACTTCAGAGATATTTAGAAGTTTTGTACTTTATTATGTAGCTGAAGTAAAACAAGTTCAATCAGTGTCAACCATTTTGTTTAATGCCTTGGAGATTCACCATCTTTAGATATGCTCTAAAGTTCCAGATCTAGAGGTTTAGCAATGTTCCTACTCAAATGTGAATGAACATAGGCACTCTTATCTTACATGATTCTCTTCTTATATAGCTTATTAGCAGAATTTAGCAGTAGGAGATATCCTATTTCTTAGTGCTTTTGTGCTATGGGGTTTTTTTTTGTTGTTGGGGGGGTTGGTTTTGGTTTTGGGTATTTCTTTTTGAGGCTGGTTGTAATGTGAATACAAGTGATAACAGTGAATCATCAGGAAAAAAAAACCCTTTGGAAATAAGCCAGAGTCAAATTCTTTTCTCGTGCTCTGTTCAATCTGCTTCCTCTTTAAAAGAAAACTTTCACATTAGCAGAAAAATAAATGCTTAGCCAGAGTTCTTTTTGTGTCCCTTTCAGCAGGGAGAAGGGAATGAGTGTGCCGAGCTCAATGCCCATGCTGGCTTCCTCCTGCCGTGGAGAGTTAACACTCTAAAAGCTTTTTCTTCCCCCTTTATTTCTCTTTCCATTTAATTCTTATGAAAAAGTTGTGATGTTACAAATTTAGTATTGGAAACCAAGCACAGAGTTTTGTTGTGAGGAACTGAAATGCTTTGATATAACCCTAGTTTTTTTCTGGATGAAGTAACTTCTAGTTTTTAAATGGTTGGTGTGGCTAGAAAACAGCATCTGTACTACAAAGCTCTGAAGAGCACCTCCAACAAATAAAAATATACAATATACATGATATCTATATGCTGTTACAGAATACAGGTAGAGTGTTGTGTCAAAGCCTGCTTGTGTGATCTTAAACAAGTTGCTTTTCCTGTAGCTACAAGACCAAAACTTTATTCACTCACATAGCTAAATTTGGCGTTAGAGAAAAATTAATACTTGAATGTTCTTAGCATTATTACAATTAATTTTCATCGAGACATGCAGGCTTACCCACAGCAAGGAATAATGTGGTGTTTTTTTTTTTTTTTCCTTCTGGGTAGCTACTAGTCACAGACAGAAGATACACACCCTTTCTCCTTGCAAGGAGAATTAATTTATTTTTTAGACTCGCTATTAAGTATGTTATGCATTATAGCTGATTCAAGGGAGTTGAGACTATTGCAGTCTGTTAGTTACTTTTTTTTTTTTAATTCTCACCTGGTTGTCCAGTTTCCAAAATCTCATGTCTAGCATCTGATTTTTTTTTTCCAGTTCTGAAGAAAAGTTATGGATGAGATGAACAGTTTAGCTGATATCAGGCTTAACTAACTTGCTAATTAAGCCTGACTGCTGAAATCTAGCTTCTGTTTTCCCCTGTACAGATGTCACATTATACTTTTAATATATTGGGATCCACAAGGAAATGGGATTTCTGCCATCTGTAAGAGTTCCCTGCTATCTAGTGATACAGCCACCCTCACTGGGTGCCTTTGCACCTCCCAGTATGCCACAGCTTGCTGTACAATACGCAAGACAATGTGGATTTTGTTAATGGGATTCTCAGAAGTCCCTATGATAAGTGGGTTAGCTTGTACAAAACACTTAACTCTTCTCCACAGTTAAAAACACCTCAATCTTTTTCTGCCTCAATTTCTGAGCCATGATTTCTTGGTGTTCACATGGCACCTAAACCATGTGGACTTTATTCCTCAGAAAAATCACTGGAGAGAAGAGAGGTACTAGAAGTGGCACACCAGGGCACGGTTGCTACTGCTTTTACCTGGAGTTGTACTGAGCTCTGCAGTGCTGTGGTTAGTGTGTTTCTGGGAAATGGAGCACCAAAAATAGAAAGAGAGGAGAGAAGCTGTCTTGTAGTTGCTCTTTGTGTGAAGATTATTCAGCAAGCGCCACCAAATCCCACCACTAGTGAGATGAAGGAGGTTATGCTTTGTTTGACAGCCTATCTGGAAACACAGGTGTTTTTCATCCAGTGTTGGTGAGACTGAGGTTCCTCCACATTTGTCACAACAGAAAGCCAGGTATAAAGAGACCTTATGAGAGGAAATGTTAAGTGTCATGAAACAGAGAAGTTATTAAGTGAAGCAAAAACTAAGGTGGATCTAAGTCTTGAGGTCCTATGTAGAGTTAATTGCCTACAGTTTACTTGGTGATAATGTGTAAGGGGAATTGTTGCATGATGGTGAGAGCCAAAGGGGCTGTTCTGATGACATACAGTTACAGGTTGGTAACTGCACTGTGCTCGTTCCAGTGAAATCTGGTGAAGGCCAGATCCCAGTTTGGTCACAGCAAGGAGACTGAGTGGGAGATTGAGCTAATATTCTCAAGAGTCCCCGGGTTTTCTTAAACTAAACAATCAATGCAGATCATTCAAAAATGTCCATTAAAAAGGAAAAAAATCCTTTCAGGTAAATGAATTGCCCCTGGTGACCCTAGGTTTACCAACACCTTTTTCTTTTGCCCTAAATGAAAGACTTGCTCGAACAAAAAAACTGATGGCACAGGCTAGCAGTAATATTCATTGATGCAGATAAATTTACTTTAAAATTATTTAAGTAGTGCTTGAGCTAGGGAATTGGATTTGTTTAATATAGTACCATATAACCAGAGACGCAGAAAACATTCTTAGATAACAGAAATATAAAGGGTTTTCTCCTGATACTGAGCTCCTCTGATGAATTTCCTAAGACATTGCCAATGCATGCCTTTTGTTACAGTTCAAAGAGGTTTGTATGCTAAAGTCTGCAATTGCTGAAAAGGGTGTAAATTATGCTGGATAGTAAATATCATTTGCAGCCTTGGTTTGAACTGTAGGTTCATGTTCAGCATATTGCATATTTATTTATTTTTCTTAAACCTGTAAGAAGAATATTTAAGCTGATCAATTGCTCTAAAAGCAAATGAAGCATAAGGCATGATTGCTTGTTCATGTGTTACTTCTCTGAGATAAAATGCTTAGTTGTATCCTGCTAATACATCCTAAATTTTTTAGTATCACTGCCTTACAAGTCAGAGACTGCAGGCAAAGCAGGCTGCTTTCTTGAGGGCTAGGAGAGACATTCATATTAGAGCACCCCTTCTTAACCTCCAGACAAACCCTTTATCTTTATTAATGTGCATTATTTTACTTTTTACAGCAGATATCCCAAATTCTGTTTTGCCATCTACTCTGTGGCAATTGAGGCTTCAGAGGGTTGGATATTTATTACTTAATAGCCATGGATAGAAATACAGTGAATTCTTTACAAAATAAAAATCAATACTCACTGACATACTGCATATTGAAGAAAATAATTGTTTATGGCACACAGCTTAAGCTGTTCTGGTAATCACGTTGAAAAATACAATATTTATTCATTAGATCAAATTTAATGAGGCCTCCTGGCAGTAATTATAAAAATTACTGTAGCAGTAAATTACTAATGAGTTGTGATGTGCTTCCTACCTGTGAGGAAGGACTGGGGGTTGAAAAAATTGATATCCAGACAACACTAGGGAGGGTGAGATCTTGAGGCTTAGGAGTCAAGCTCACAGCAGTGCGCAAGTTGTTCACTGCACTGGAATGGTTAAACTAAAAAAAAAAAGAAAAAAAAGAAAAAATACCAAAGAGACTCATAATCAGGAGTTTCACTTTAAATAGAAGGTGACTCTAGGTTTGTTTCGAAACCAACTCCTATAGGCAAGCGAACAATGTTATCAATGGGAGGAAGAGATTTCTGTACATCATCTTGCTACAAAAGCAGCTGAGGTGACCTAATTTACCGTAGTAGATCTTAGGCTGGGAATGGCTTCTTGCTTGTTGTAATAAAGTTTCATGCAAAACATAGCAAAGAGGACAGTGTTTTCTTAGTGCCCTTAAATCTGCAGAACAGTCACCTAAGACGCAGAGCTAAGACAAAGGTTGAAATCCCCCACCAGCTTGCTTTGATGCAGGGAGATTTGACCTGTATTTCTTTCTTCTGAGACAAAGCTTTAAGGAATGCAGAGGCTTTTGGTAGCAAATGGTGCACAGTATGAATAACTGCAAGGCATAAAGGTGTAAAAATTGTGCCACTTCTATCAAAGTCCAGGTTTCTGCTGAGTACAGGGTGTTGCTGCAGTAGCAGAGGCTGGCTAGAGAAAGGGGTTCTGCTGCATGCCAAAATTAATGCAAAAGTGCATTGGCATATAGTAATGTTTCTATCTGTAGCTTGTAGAGGTGCCATAGATTTGACAGGTGGCCTTTGGTATTGCAAAACAGTGAATAGGCTAGCTTTTAGCAAGTATTTGCTGCAAAAGATTGATTTTGGGTTCAAACATCACCCAAAATCAAATAGAAAAAAGCTATGAATTTTTATCTTTCACAGCACAGAACTCCTAAATATACTCTTGGGGCTTAAAAAGGAGTGGGAAAATCTAGCATGATTTATCTCCTCCTTATACTGGTATGTTGTACTAAAAGGAACCACTGGACATGGATACTTTCAGACACTCATACATGTTGTGAACTCTAAGGGGAGAAAAGTGTCCACTCACCCTGGAGTCATCTTCCAAAACCCTTGAAAGAAGCAGAAATGCAGGTCCCCTGCACACAACCTGCTTCTGTGCAGATATGCTGGCTATGGGAAGCTGAAAGAGCCCCTAACAGTCAAGCATTACAGTACTGAGCCTGAGAGCCTTTACAGTTTTAGCTTCATACCTAAATAAATGTATGTGCTGAAAATACACACAAAGCCTCTGGCAAGCTCATCAGTGAATAGCAACAGGTCAGCATACAGCAGGATTATTTTTGCAGTTTCCATAGTTTCAAGGACAGGTTGCCTCTTTGTTACCCCCCTTTAAAAAGCAGTGGTTTGCAGTGGTTTAGCTAATTCACATTATCTGTCTTCTTGTTATTGAAATAAGGCAAGAAGAGCTTTTGCTGTGATGCAATTATAAAAACATCTCTCAACCACCCAGAAATGAAACTTATTTAACTTAATTGCCACAAAATCCACGGACCTGCTCTGTCTTTGCTGTTATGTCACACTGCAGAGAAAAAACATCTGGTTTTGGCTCTGAAGATGGTATCTCAGCAGCTCGAGTGCTTCTTTTCCTAGCGCTGCCATGCGTTTCCTCAGTGACCTCAGGAAATTCAGTCTTCCCCTGTTTCTCTTTTTAAAGGATGGAAATCCTCTCCAGGCTTTCCCTTGCAGTCTGGTCCTGTCTGAAAAAGAAAATAAAGTGTGTTTTGTTATTATTAGCTGAACTGAATTTGGCAATGGACAGATGTTCACTTTGCATACAGCTGTGCTGGCTGAAGATACATTTTTCTGTCTTTCTGGAGGCTAAATTAACACTGATAGAAAATTCTGTGGTCTTCAGAGAGAAAACACTTTAGAAATAGGAATTATTGTGGGTTGGATTTTTAGAATTGCTGTCAGCCACAGCTGAAATCAGTGGAAGCTGTGAGCTGAAAAATCTGAAGCCCTGAACTACAATAGTTTGAATGTAGAAGTTGTTAGTGGTTGGCACAGGATTTTGGATCAATCTACATTAAAAGCTCTCAGGTAAATACAAAAAGTAGATGTGGTAAAATGCTCCTGTTTGGTTTTGTGCTTTGGTTGTTTCGTGACCTGTTTTGTTTTTGTTTTTTTTTTAACTGCAGAATTCAGGTCTGAGAAGCCTACAAGCTTTCACCACAGGCTGTCTGACTATTGTCTAATGATGCAAACAACGTTTTCAGTTAGTATTGCGACTTCTTAGGGAATCTTACAGTGGCAAAATGGGAGCAATTTACCCAGTGTTTCTTCTTATACACCTATGACATTAATTTTCTGTATATGGAGGGGGGATACTGTGAAACTAAACCCAAAAACTAAATAATAACAAAGCTTTTGAGAGAGGCTCTCTCATAATCTGACATAAGTAGTAAGATTGTTGCTGTGCACTATTACTATAATTAAATTATATTATGCTATTACATTAAACTAATCCATCAGTAATACTGTACTTAGCAGTAAGATTTTGTCACATAAACATTATGAGCCTTTAAACTTCTGCATTTTGTCTTGCAAAATCTAGGGAAAATACAGAAATTGAAGGAGCAGAATATAACATGAAAAGCTATAGCTGTGGAAAAAGGCCAGCTGGTTCAACATGCCAGTCCTTTTAAAGCAGGTAAGTAGAGTGTTAGAATACATTTACCAAGAGTGGAACATGAGATGCATGCATGAGGAGCCTGCTATTACTTTGAAAATGTTAGGTACCGATCTAAAAATTCCCTTTCTAGCATTTTCCCAAACTTTAGAACACATAAGGTTAAATCAGAAACTGCTGAGAGTAAACTGTTAAGAAAAACGTGGAAATAATAACTGAAATGAATCTGCAATCCTTTATCTAAACAGAGGCAGAAAAAGAAGGGGGCTACAGATCACTTAGACTATGATCAGTGTAACAGGGCAGCTGATCAGAGGAATGCAGTCTTTAGAACAATGTTAGCTTTTGCAGACCCAGGAAGCAGAATAATATTTTTCAAACTGAAGACTTCACTCCCATCGTAACAGATCAAATCATCATTTAGACCAGCAGATCCTGTCCTCTCTCAGCCTGGTAAGCTGTTGTACATTTATTCTGCTGCTAGGTCTTTTCCAAATGAGTTATTGGTGCTTTCATCCACATCCTGTTGACAGCTGTCCCTTTCTCACCTTGCACCTGTGTTAATTGTTCCTTTTTGTTATCATGCACAATTACTTGGATTTTAGCAAAAATTATCATGGTAAATGATAAGCAGATTTCTGTCCCTTTGCTTACCTCTCCCATAGATAGCATGCAAACACACACTGTAAACTTAACTGCATGCCAAACTGCTGTAACTGGGACTACAGCATTTGCTTTCCTTCCTAAATTTGCCTCTGCCTTTAAGTGTTCACTGAATCATCTTAGTCTGCAGTCCTTGTGATCTAATTGTGCCCGCAATATGCTGGGATGGACATGCTAATCATTAAGGGTTCAGATGTATACAGGGGTCCTCTTCCAGCTCCTGGGGGTAGGAACAGGATGAAAACATTATGAGACTTTATTAAGTCTTATAAGACCATCACCCCTTGCCTCTGGCAGCCTCAGGGGTGGGAATTAGCCTTTACAGGGAGGTTATCATCCGTAATACCTATTTATGCTGTGTCCATCGTGTATAAGAATGCTCTCAGTAAAACTTAGGCTAGGCTGCAATAATACTTTGCACTTCTTTGTTGCCTTTCATCTGAGCATTTCATTGTGCCTTTAAAAGCTTTCATTAGCTAAAATTCACAACCCCGTTGTGCAGTAACTGTGCATTAACACCTCCACCATATGCAAAATACAGTTCAGAGAAGCAAGGACTGGTGTAAGTGGTTTAAAAAGCTGGAAAGAATGGGGGGGTTGGGGAGGAATTGATTATCCCCACATCTTTGTGCTAGCCCTGTGTTTTCTATCTAAAATATCTTAGACTTGGATTGATGTTCTGGCTGCATTCTGCTGCATTTTTAAATGCTGATGTGTGTCAAATTTAGCATTGTTTCAAAATTCTGAAGACATTCATTTGCAGGTTCATTTATAATCTGCTGGAAATCTATCCTTTATAACTGGATGCAGATATAACCATGAGAGTGATATAATTGCCTGTGGAGCTAGGTATGTATTTTCAGTATTGTTAAGCTACAGGGTCTAGTTTCCCCAGGATATGTATGGCTCTTGTGAATGCCAGTTACACACATTCACAAGAAGAGAATATGCCCCTAAAGCTACAATGTCCTTCGTGCATAGCCTCCAATTCTCTACAAAGCTTGCATTTCACAGGATTCGACATTATTGGTTCTTTTGGGATCAATGAGAAACTCACCACCCATCTCCAGTATCTCTGAATTACAGAGCAGAACCAGATCAAACACAGAAGAGTTCCCTCATTTATCCTGCCTCTGTAATACATCAGAGTATGTGCTGCATTCATTTTGTGTAGGCGGGCTGGTGTCTAATGTACTCTGTGAACATATTTATAAAGGATTAACCTGTGCCTGGTGTTCCTAAAAACTGATTTAGTTAAAATACATATTTTATTCTACTTGTCTCAACCATACAAATCATTCCTGTTTAGCTTTGATATTAGTCATTTTTGCTGTAGTGTAATTCACTGCACATTATCAGTAGTCCTGCTATGTATGACAGGCTTTTTTTTTTCCAGGCAATACTTCTTAGTGCATTGTATCATCTGCGTCTGAGAATTTTAACCTGCAGTGAAAGTGTTCACGAATAGAATGTGTACTGCTTAGCAAATGCTGGAACACTGAGGATTTGAAAAGGGTGCTCTTGCTTTCAAATTGTTTAGAAGCAAACTGGGTGTAGAAGGTCAGGAATCACAGGTGCTGTGAAGGACCTGCATGCACTTTGTACCTAGAATTCTGTGTGTGAGCTCACACACACTG
Source organism: Pachyramphus minor (assembly GCA_013397135.1). Classification (NCBI taxonomy): domain Eukaryota; kingdom Metazoa; phylum Chordata; class Aves; order Passeriformes; family Tyrannidae; genus Pachyramphus; species Pachyramphus minor. The sequence goes on from VYXB01005619.1 coordinate 731,730, forward strand.
ACCTGGCACCTGCCACGCTAGGAAGGATCCAGTAAAGTGAAGCTCCTAGACTGCAAACAACTGCAGCCCCCCCCCCACCACCACCTGCTCCAAGTTAAGTATGTATGTTTAAAAATATTTACTTTGATACAGGCAATATTTAGATATTTATTTTGTGGAGGAGAAGGATTAAAAGGAAATACAAACAAATAGGGAAATAGGGAATTCTGACTCTCATCTGCAATATGTGATGATAGCTCCAAAATGTTAAGGGCAATTTGAGAAGCTGCCAACTGGGAACTTGGTATAAAACTGAAGAAGGGCAGACTTCTGATGAAGGATTAGGGGTAATTTATTGAAGTTATCAACCACAGGGAAAATGACCAGAGTAAACACTGGAAAACTTGTTACTTCAGATGTTTGACAGCCAGACTTAAGGTTTCTTCTCACCTTGATCAACCTGGAATTCAGGGCTTGGTTTGGTTTTGGTGTTTTGTTTTGGTTTTTTTTAGTTTGTACTGGGATAGTAACTGTGAAAAAGCTCATAGAGTTTTCAGTGTCTTCCGATGGAAAGGAATAGTGGTAGTTGATTAAATTTTTGCTGCTTATCTGATTGCCATTGAATTCAAGGAGTTCACCCCACTCTAAATTCTGTTCTTGATACTGTGTAGATACACTTGTGTGTCAGATATTATTTGTTGTACCATTAGTCCATCTTATCCGGATATAAGAAAACACAAAAATCAGTGGGTGTAGCTGGGGGAGGAAGATTATTCTCAGCAGCCCATCAGGCAGTTTTTCTAGTTCATTTTCTTCCCCATTGTTTGAAAGGAGCTTGCAAATGTTTCTTTTTCTTGCCAAGACAGTGGTACTTTTGCCCTGGCACATGTTATTGGGGTTTTTTTCCCTTTTCTTGTGTTTTGAGTGCAGCTGAACAACAAATTCCTCTCTGTTTAACAAGCAACTTCCTCATATTAAAAGTTTTTTCCTAACTGAAATCTTTTTTTGATTTCAGCACAGCTCTGCACTTGTATTTGTTAATTAAATGCTGACAAGTGAATAACAGCAAGTGCAGCAATATTGTGTGCTTGTGGGCTTTCAGATCAGCCCCTCTGGAACCTGTCTGTCTGTCTCAAGGAGCCACAGCAGCAGCTGTGCTTTGAGAGGTAGCAAGTAAGACAGCAAGTCGGTATTCAGGAAACAAGAGTGGCTCCCTCGAAAGAAATCTAACCTCTTTTCTGCTATTCCCTGTGCATTAGACTTAACAGTGTTATCAGAAATTTTCATGCTAGTTAAACCCATTTCACACTCCTCCCTGAAACCTAGGTAATTTTAAGTTTTACAGCAGCAAAATAATTTGCTGCCTGTTTTCTCACCAATGCAAGAGAGTTTCTTTAAGTGGAAGTTGGCTTGTCGGAGGCCATAGGAGGCCATGGAGAGATGGATGGATGGATGTGTGTGCATCCTTCTGGAGTTCTTTTGTTCTCTCCATGTTAGCTTTGACTGTTAAAACAGCCATTTCAGTAATTTCTTGGCTGGCTTTGCAGGGGAAAAAAATCTTGGTCTTTGCTGCTCCTGGAAGAGAGGTTGTCATAATGTTGCTCCCCCACTTGACTGACAGACACCTTTGCGAACACACAGCATGTTTCATCTCAAAGCACTCGATGAATATCCTTAACCCCCCTCTCTGGACCAGCCCACCTCTACTTGCAATGCTCCTTTTCTTTTCTCACAGGATTGCAATCCCTGCCTTTTGTTCCTCCTTCTCAGGAGTTAATACCTCCCCACCTTACAAGTCAGCAGCAGATTCTGTCAGTTTAAAACCCCAAATAACAAACACTCCTACCCTAAAGGCCTTTTCCTTTCAAGTGTGTATTTTTCTAGCCTACAAGGGAGTCAGTGCCATAACCCTGAGTTTTCAGGGAATAGTTTCTAAGACTGTATCTATCATGAATATCTTCCGAAGAGGGAATGAACATCCCCTCTTCCGGCAGCTCCTACATTTTGTGGCTTCCTGCCCCCCCTTCCTGCCACCCTCCGCTTCTCATAAGCCCCTGTACTTCATTCCATCTAATGTCTCCATGTCATCCATGTAATGTCTCCTTTCAAATCCTCACTTACTGCTGCTGTCACCTCAGTCTGCTCCAGCTGTTGCCTGTCAATGCAGTCACAGCCCAAAACCCAAACATTCTTGCCTCTGTTAAGACATCCCACTGTTGGTCTTTGGAAGGTTTCCAGAAAGCTGGATGACCTGTGGCACAAGTTTCCAATATTTCTCTTCCATCCACACCCTGTTTCCCTATCTGTTGGATTTTTCTTTGAATTTCTGTGGCCTGAAAAACAAAGCCTTAACTTGATTTTTTTCCCTTTACCGCATTTAACATTTCTGGCATCACATTCCCACCTTTCTCACTGAGGTCTTTTTTTTTTTTTTTTTTTGGCAGTATTTGGTATTGCTTCTTGCTTCCTGACAAGCTGCTGTCAAGAAATGCTAGACATATCTGCCTTGGGTATAGTTGACTGTCTCTAAACCAGAGACAGGAGGCTGCTGGCTCTGGGGCAAGAGGCGACTCCTTCACAGAAACATGAAACACTAGGTGACATATAGCGTGAGTTTATAAAGGGAAGCGTTAACAGAATTCGTGTTCATTTCAGAGACATAGAGAAGAATCCCAAAGATAAACTGAAGACCTGAGATTATTAGGTGATCTGACATAATCTCTGTCATTTAATCACTTGTGTTTGCTGTTTATGACACATTTGCTGAGCCCAAGATGCTTAAACTGTGCATGTATTCAGATTTTTTCCCTTTACTTCCTCACCCTGTCCCACATTACTTTGAAAGGGGAACTGCTTAGAAATCAAAGGGGTTTTTTCTGATGTCTCAGATGGTGGCATGTCAGGTAGGTATATGAGACAGAGGGGTTTAAAAACAGGGAGGATAGAACTATCATGATGACTGAGGCCTCTTCATACTTTGCAGTATGCATAACAGAGTGGTATAGAGAGGATGTTCTTCCCTAAAGGAAGCTCATGGTTCCTGCTACAGGCAACAATTACTTGGGGTTTTGTTCAAGATGGTGATTCAGGTTTTTTTTCAATCTGGTTTCTGTGGTTTTTTTCATCTCCCGAAACCCAAGGGGACTGACGGCCAGGCAAAGCTGACCACTAGTCATGTCCATTCGTAACCTCTCTGGTGCTCATTGCAGACCTCCCTTTCACCTGTTCCGCAGTCTGTCCCCATACATGCTCTGTTCCAGCAGGGAGGCTGTTTTGGAGCCCAGCTGCATAACACTGCATCACAGCAATGATTTTGCTCCCTGGTGACTCACTGCATTTTGCACCTGATGGTAAAAGATAACCTGTCACCTTAAATCCTACTAGTTCTGCAAGACAGCTTTTATATAATCAGTGGGTACTTTTACCCTCTTTTGTCCAAACATGAGTATAAGGTCCAGCTTGACTCCCCCGTACATTTTTTTAAAGAAAGCAGCTGTGTTGTCCTTCAGGAAAACAGCTTGTAATTTAGCATTACTGCATTATATCCCCTAGGCAACGCTTTCTGTCTTCAGGACATATATTTATCACAGACATCACGGTATCTCTATGGTAGTTTAGTTTTCCATCAAGGGAAGCTAAAAGAGCATTTAATTCTGTAAAGCTATGATTGATCTTCACTACAATGTACCTCTGGTGCTCTTCTCAATGTCTCTTCTGATGAACAAGATTTCTTCTTCCACTTTTGATCTATCCGAAGTCTGTACTGATCTCAGAAGTGTGGGCTTGTTTTGCCTTCTAGTGCTACCTGTCTTTGTGCTTGACAGAGTTTTCCTGTCCTTTGGTCACCTCTCCAGTCCTCGTTCACTCCATCAGTCAGTGGCTCTTTACCTTACTCAGGAGGCTCCTGTGGTGAGTTGAATGTATGTCAGCAAGTAAATAATCTGCCAGCATTGAATGGCTTTGACTTCTTGTTTTCAGTTTCATTTTTGGTATTACAAAACAGTTGTGGAGACTAGGTAGATGGACACAAAGTGCATTCAATTAAGATGAACAGAAAAATTATGGCCTTGCTCTGAAACTTTTCTATGTTTTTAATGCAAGCTGCTTTGTTAATTGCTACTTCTTCTGATGACCATTTCACCCTTGAGCTCAGAGGAGTACCGTTCTATTGTTACAAATTCTGATCTCAAAAGACACAAGAAACCAAGCTTGGTCTTCTTAGTAGGAGATACTATGTACCACAGCACTTGTCAAATCTATTTAATCAATGCACACAGCTCGAGACAAAAGCAAGCAAGGAAGAGGTGGGAATGCAAATTTTAGAGAAATCTTTCAAAGCCTGCAGTAATTGTCAAGGTAAATGCAAGGCTTTTTCTGCTTTTCATAACACTGGTAATATCAGTTTATGATAAAAAGCTATTCTGAGTTACACAAGAAGGTAAGATATTTGCCAAAAAAATTCTTTAGTTTGAATTCTATTTTTTTATGATGGACATGAAGTGCCATCCATACTGAATGACTGTTGGCATGCAACTTACCACCGAGCAACTGTATGTTGATGGATAAGCCAGTCTCATCCAAGTGTCAGGAAGATTATCAAAAAAAAGAGCTGTCTGTAGTTGCTCCATCTCTGAGGAGATTGCCAACTCACCCTAACAAAAGAAAACATTAGTGTGCTATTTGCGTCTCACAAAGAGACTGTGATAAGATGACATGATAAATGATAGAGGGCTTTTTTTCCCCCAGTAAAAACACATAAGGTAGCTAAATCATCAAGTGTAAAGAATATTTTGGCTCTTGCTACTGGGGTGAGTAATTTATTTTTTAAAAAGGGGAAACAGTCAGAAAAACAAGAGTGTAGGTTCTGGGTTTTCTGTATTTCTTAGAATCACTCTAATTGCATTAAGTAATTATATGATATAGTAATTCATATACATACGCATGGGAGCACCCACCTACGCATATGTACAGGGAGAAAATGATAAAGGGCCAAATTACTAACTTGCTTTCAGATGTCCCACGGAAAATTGTACATGCAATCAAGCTACTATTCTGCTGGCTTCCTTGCACTAAGGGCTATTTGAATGCTCATGTTTTGTTACTCTGAATTAAAGATAGAAAGAAAGGTAATTTTTCAGGTGGTGAAAAAGGAGGTCCCTTAAAAATACTAGCCCTATGAATTAGACTTTCAACACCTAGTTTTGGAGTGGTATACATTAACTACAGCTCTGCATGTATATACCACAATTGTCTGTGTAAAATGCTAGCAAGCTACGTGATTGCCCAATTCCATGATTGAACATATATTAAATGTTAGTGCAGCAGGTACATCACTGTTTGAAATTTCTAGATATTATGAAAATTTGGCTGTCTATGGTTAAGAACATTACATGTTGCTACTCAGCACTCCGTTGATGTTGAGGAGACATATTATTACCAAAAACTGCCAAAGATATGCAATGAGTTCCCCATGTCCCTCTTACCTCGTTCATTGCACTCAATAGATGCCAGTGAGATCAGGACTTGGGTGTTACTGATACTGCACCTTTACCTGCAGTTAATGGCCATCTCCAAATGACAGCCAAATGCCACACACTGATGGCATTTAACGCAATGTAAACTGTGAAGAATGTCCCAGCCTTACCTCCATGTCTCCACTGGAACAGGAGTCAGATCATAATCAGAGGCTTTGCATTTTGCTTCCTAGTACGCAGAGAAATAGAGGATTTCAGTCTCCTGAGCAGTTTCATGATATTTTTTTTTCATACAAATTAAAACAAATCATTTGATATATGGAGATGAGTTACATGTTTGGAGTAGGCAGCTTATGAGAGCACAATTTTTTAATCAATGAAATCAGAAATAAGCTTACCAAGTATTACTCACAGTGCCTGTTACTGGCATTTACACTTGTGATGTTTAAACCCATGCATCCCCTGAGATTAGTAAAGCAAAGCACACATATCTTCAAACCTAAATTAAGTTCTTGAAGAGAATGCCTTACCTCATATATGAGGAGATCCAGTCTCGTATTCTGGAAAACAAATCAGAATGAGTAGCATTCTTCTGGTGTTTGGATAAAATAGCTGATCTCACTTTCTTATGAAAGATTTTTTTTTCTCCATGCCATCTAGCTCTGCCTTCATCCTCAAGAGATACCACATTGCATGAGGTAAGTGTCTTGTGTATTCACTTCTGCACAAATGTAAAGGAAATTATAAATGTTATGTACTGAAAGCACTTCTACTGCCTTCATGTCACAGAATGAAGGATATGGAGCATTTATCCTGTGAAATAGAGAAGGAGCGAAAGACTTATGCAGGACCATGCTGTTAGGAAGAAAAGCAAATTCTGCCTTATAGTTTGGAAATAATGGCATTTTGTAACCTGACAAAGGATCCTAAATGGCCTAACACTATTAATATATTGTAACAGTCCAGCAAGATCTTTTTTCTTCATGGTGCAAAATAATGCATATATTTATGGCTGATGTATACTAGAGATCCCTCATTGCAAATTTCAGATTGAATCCCTGTAAAAACCAAGTATGAAAATATCTAATTCTATTGAATTAGAGAGAAAAAAGGCCATAGGAGAGAAAAAAAGCCCCTAAACATAAAACCACTGACATCACACTGTCTTGTGACAAATTTGCAGCCTGCTCTATGTTTTGACTGACCTTGTCTTCCACAGCTTGGGAGACTCCTTTCCCCGTGACTATTTGAATTGCAGCTCTAATAGCATATGGAGCATGTTGTTTGCAGTTTTTACAAAAGCAATCTCCACATTGGGGTGCAGGCCATAACAGGGGAGGCTTTGGGGAGGTAGTATTTTATCCATATTTTTATAGTAGCCTTCATAATCCAGGTTTGAAGAGACTGAAAACCCAGAAGCAAGCACTGACTTACTATCAAACTGTCAAAGAAATAATAAAAACCTTGTCAGTAAGACACTGGTGGCAATCCTCACTAGACAGAATAAGGACCTGCTTAGGCATAAATGAAATTGTTCTATTATGGAGTCACTGTTGAGAACAAGACTTTTATATCACTTTTATATCCGTGGAAATTAATCTAATTTGTTCCCCATTTTAATTAGCCTCTTTATGTCACACACAAGTTCCAATGCTTGCAAGAAAAAGAAAAAAGAATTTTCTAATAATCAGATTATCCTTCTGAAAGAAAACAGCGAAAGGATAATTTTAGTTTAAAAAATAAAAAGACAGAAATATTTTAAAAAAAATATTATTTCTTCCAAATTATGAAGTGCTGCTCTCTGGTGTAACATTATTATTCTGTGTAGCACCTTATTAAATGAAGCAATTTATGGTAGCATCTCTGAAAAATGCCATCCTTTATTGAAATGAAAATGGGTAATAGCATAAGGACTGTAAAATAAAAAGGCAGAATATCTTCTTTTAGACCATTACAAAAATACATGTATTGTCTATTTGAAAATCAATACAGTACCATAAAATAAAATGGAGCTGTGGTATCATCATCATAGTTTCTATTTCAAATGGTTTGCTGAGAACCAAATTGTATCTTTTATGGAAAAAGAATGACAAATGCTTTAATTCAATATCACACGCATTTGTATATATGAGCTGAAATTCTGCTGCAACTCAAAGCTGTTAGGCAAATATTTTAGTATCACCACAAGTTTAAAAACAACAGACATGTGGGAGTACATCCATTTATTTACACTTGTAGTGACTTAAAATTCGAAATGCTATTTGATGCTTTTAAAGTACTGCTGTGGGATGCTAAATTACTGCTGAATTCTTAGTGTTCTGAGATACCTTTCAACCTGCCAAGATGCATGATGATGACGATGATAATAATAATAACAGCAGTAGCATGGGGATCTTTAAAATAATGCGGGGCTTATTCCTGTAAGATAAATACCATTTTCACTAACCCCCGTTTTATGATTCAGCATTTCTGATGCAACAAAGTGAAATAATGAAAGTAAAACAACAACAGGTTTGTGTGGGATGGGAAAGGGAAAACGAGCACGTGCATTGTCAGAATTTCTGCAGAAACTGTAGGTGGAAAAAAGCTCATGTAAGTGGCACTTCCCTCTCCCCCCCCCCCGGGAAAAATTCCTCCTCTTGTTTTTAGTGTTCGCTACATTTCCTTCTTTTATTCCTTTTTCTGATCTCGTCCTTTTGTTCCCCATGTCTCCTCGGATGCTTCTCCTTCCTCCTCGCAGCGGGAGGCTCTTGGTAGCCGGGGACGGAGAGACACGGCCGGATAGTGCGAGGCTTGCAGGTGAGCTGGGGGCACCGGCGGCTGAGGAGGAGAGAAATGGGAGCCTAAGGCTTGCTGCTTTGTGTGCACAGGGCCTGTTGCAACCCTATGCCAGGGACAGGGTGTGTATGCGGCGCTAGGAGCTTCCTACACCTGCCTTGCACGGGGCTACGGGGGAGGAGGAGGAGGTGAGATGGCAAATGTGTTAAGTGAGGACAGGTGCTGTGAGCCACCCCTCTCAGCCACGCTTGGCGTGCATGGGCTGGGAAGGGGTTTTCCTACTACCAGCTACCATCACCATTTGATAAACGCCGAGTTCAGTGAGGGTCCCTCCGTCCGCCAGGCATCGCCACCGCCACAGGCGGCGATAATCACCAAATGCCCCACAGAGGTGGAAGGGAGAGGACTTTTCCGCCTCCCTCTTACCAAAATAGTTTTGTCGCCCACGGCCCCTCGGTCATTATCGCCGCTCGGCCCCAGCCCTGCGGGCAGAGCACTGCAAGGAATCTTTGCATTGCTAAGGGATCAGAGGTCACCGCTGCAGGGAGCCAGGGGGTGGTTTATTAAACGGCCAAGTCTGTTTAAAATGTAATTCCTCAGGAAGAGCCGTGTGCTTGTGGCCATTTGAATGAGTGCCCGTTCGTGCCCGTGTTTGCTTTCCCCAGGCACAAAACCCGGCTCGGCGGGCAGACCCCGGGGTTGCGGTCGGCCGGGTCGCCCCAGGCCCGCAGGGCTGTGACATCTGCGGGGCTGGCTCCCGCCCGTGTCACACCGCTGTTCCCCCGGTGGAAACTGCAGGAGAAAGTGCAGGATGCGCCTCGGTTTTGCTGACACCGATCCAGCCGTGCTGGCTCCTGCGCTGGAAATGACAGGACTCACACAGGCAGGCGCCCGGGAGGGAGGCTGCGGGCCGGGGGCGGGGTACAGGCTCTCCCCGCCGGCGCCTGGGTGTTGGCAGCGGGGTGCCGGGGGTGCGGCCCTGCCTAGGGAATCCCGTACGACCCCACTCCGGCGTTAACACGAGCGTCTGGGAGAGGAAAACCTTCCCCGGAGGTCAGGGCTGCCGTCACAGGCCCGCAGCGCTGCCCGAGGTCAGGCCCGGGGGTGCACGCTCTCCCGGGGGCTCCCTCCCCCGGGGACAGCAGCGNAGGGGAAGGGCACGGGCGGCTGCCCGGGGCGCCCGGTGGGTACCGCGGGTGAGCAAGGAGGTGACGACCTCTCGGGCAGAGCCGCCGGCCGGGGGGTGACTGCCCGGCACCCCGAGCGCACCTGGGCG
>VYXB01005619.1:741287-836243 GCA_013397135.1 Pachyramphus minor
CCCGGCCGGGGACAGTGGCGGAGCCGGCGGGCAGCGGGGCCGGCCGAGCTACAGCCGCCGGCAGAAGTTGGCGACAAACGTGTGGTGGCCGTGGCTGCAGCCGCGGCTTTCTTTGTGCGTGTGTCTGTCAGCACTTTGGGTGACATTTCCTTCGCTGCGCGGGTGGCTGGCGGGTCTTCCATGTTTATTGCTGAAAGAGGTTATTCTAAACAAGAGGAAAAGAAGAAAAGCATTTGTAATTTTCACAGAGGTTTTTTAGAATATACTGACGAAAAGCAGTTGTGTTTTTTTTTTTGTAATTGGAGAGTTTCTTAGCATTCAGGTTGATGCTCTTTCTTTAGTAGTGATATGTATTCCAAAGAGATACTTGATTTCTTTGACCATATCTTTGATCATAGCTTATGATTACTACCTATATACACCTATGTTTGTATCTTTTAAGAGTCAGGAACAAAAATTGTTTTAATTAAAAGCCTTCCAAAACAAAGATTAAAAAGGATAGAGGAAAATACCATAACCTAGCAGTCAAACCATGATTTCTTCTCATATACTATCCAAACATTTTGGACCAAGCCGCTAGCAATATAAATTGGTGTAGTGAGCCTCACTGATTTACCTCAGCTGAAGACCTAATTCCTGTGCACTACATGCTCAGAATATGTAAAAAATATTGCAGAGACACAAAAGCGCATGGTTTCGCATTTCAAGATAAATCAAACTAAGCTAGACAAAACCAAAATAAATTCGTGGTCTGTACTACAGTAATTAACTGTAGTAACTGCAAATTTTTAATTCCCATGTACACAGGCATGTACTTAACTAGAAATGGTATGTGATGCTTTAAAATGAAATGAAGTAGTTTCTTGTTTTTTTTTTTTTTTTTGCTGATAGATGTGCAGTCACTCTAGGATATGTGAACAAATCTTTAAGAAATTAAATGCATCCTGCTTAATTATTGCATAACCTGTAAAGACTTTTAGTGACTTCACTGTTTCAAGTGGCTTTAAAAGGAAAAGTTCAATGCCCACATTTTTAAAGGGTTTTTTCTGTGGTGTTTTGCTTGCCTAGTCAAATTTATCCAGTGCAGCATGGTGATCAGGCATCATTACATGTTGTAGTTTATCATTTTTTTTAATGGTAGGTTTCCCAAATCCACCCTGGAATGAGATATGCTTTAGGGGAAGTGGCAAGTTCCTCACACTCAAAACTGATCACCCTGCTGACTTCCTTCCCTGGTTTTCTTCAGCAATTTCTCTAATGTGTTCAGCCACTTTACTACAAAATAAATATTCAGAGATGGGGAGGGAGAAGGGGGAGAAGAGAGGAAAAAAATAGGCCTCCCAGTGAGCTATTGATTTGAAATTTGAAACATTTTATTGATACAAGAAAAACTCAGACATAAGGAAGCAGTTTCATATTGCACAATATTTGAAAAAAAATCGTGTGCATCTGTTTAGCACAATACACTGCATAATGACAGCAATCTTCCCTGTTTGTATCTATTCATCTGATTATACAGCATAACAATTCTTTTTGCTACACATTTATTTACTAAAGGATTTTTTTTAATGGATAATAAATTAGTAAATCAGATACCATGTGCTTGGGAAAATATATTAGTTGACTCCCTATACTCAATTCATATTTTATATGATATTCAGTGATACTTCCATATACTGATGAAGTTATGTGCTTCCCTTGTTGCAAAGACAAAGGAAGTTTTAAATCACTATTTAGAACTCTTTCATCTAGGCACATGTTAGTTTGAAAAGCTTCAGTTTTTAACACTGCAGTGCAGCACTGATGTAATGAAGAGCTTTGACTTACTTGAAGTATAACCCAGTGGCCTTCTTTTGATGCCTTTTCCATAGCTATTTCTGCTGCAGCTTCCTGTCCTTGACCCAATGATACATTGTGAAGTTCTCCGGAGTCAATGGTAAATTCAAACTTATTCCCTAAACAGAACAATATACTGTACTACTTTGAGCCAAATAATGAAGTGTTCAAGTAAGCATGTGTTCTACACGCAGTGTTTAAGTGGCACCACATTACATGAGTCACCAAAGGAAAAAACCAGTCCTCAAAAATATAGTTTCAATAAATCAGCTGAGCTAGGATATTGTACTGCTCTATGGCCAGGTATTTTGTATTAGCAAAATGCCCGTGTCTGCAAAGCAATGCAGCAGTGAAACAATTGATTTCTGCTGATAGATTCCTTACATATTACCTATGAGAATATTTCAATGCACAGCGAAGTAGATATGTCAGAAATTTATCTAAAGAAAAAAAAAAGAAATTAATGTCTCATTAAAGGTGACATTACACAGCGGCATTGAAAGGGGCTGAGCCTTACACTGGCATTAGGAGGTAGTTTGGTCAGAGGAGAGTTGGCAGGTTTTTTTACTCAAGTGTAGTTGTGCAAGGCTGATGACTTGCACTAGTAAAATACAGAACAGCAGGCAAGCTACCCCTGATTTCAGCAGGCAGCCAGCAGTCACCCAGGCAGCTGAGTCAAGCACTGTAACTTTCCTCAGATACTAAGTGTTAGAGATGTAATGCCATCTGTGTGTTAACATGTGACAAAGGCCTCGTTTATTTATCTGGTTTTGATAGAATTTCTAACCCCAGTGGTACTGCTAACTAACTTGGTAGAAATTTCTTTTATGGTAAATGTTATGTGTTCTCATGATTGTTAGTAATAGCATCTATATATAGTCCAGAGGAATCTAATGGTTCAGAATCGGTAAGGGACCAATCCAGGAGATAAACACTATTGGGAAACAGCACTACCTTCTTTGGAAGTTTTTGTGAACACTGGACACATTTTGTTCCAAGTTATATTCGGGCAAAGTTCCCATAAATTAAGAATTACAGTTGACAGATCACTGTGAAAAACAACAGTTAAGGTGTAAGACCTATTCTATGGGGTATAGTATTTTATTATGACTTCTATTTGGTAGAGATCCAAGTATAACACACGTTAGGGTCACTCACAGTACAAAATCTATCCTTCAAAGGGCTGAGGCTTGTAATGCAAACTGACAGCACAAGTCATTCCAGACAGTCTGCTGTCTCACATAATTATTGGGTTCATGAGAGAGAACTTTTTGCTTTTCATTCTTTTAGATATTTCTTTTCTGGACATTCTAACACCATCTTTTTTGCTTGTCCTTTCCAGGGGCCTTCAGTAGCATAATTTATTCATCATTGTCCACACTTGAAAAAATACTCTGTAGAGCACATTTGAGCACAAGCATGTGGATTTTGAAAACCAATGTAAGTGAACATTTTTTAAAAAATGATGTGTAGGATCATTATTATAGACACACTATACCCTGTTTTTTCTTCATGGAGAATTAGAGAGAAAAATCAAGTAAATGTTGAAACAGTGGTCAGTGTAAGTTCAGAGAGTTCACAAAGCATCTGTTTGTTTTTCTGTAACTAAAAGCTTTAGGATAGAATAGCTGTGAAATTAATAGAAAACGTTTGTAATATTTATCAGTGTTTATTTTCTCTAAAGCTTTGGGTTTTACTTTTGGTCCAAATCCCCCATTTAAAACATTTTAAAATCTTTTAAAAGCATGCAATACAGATTCTGGATATCATAAGCTTAAATCATGAACATATAGAAACATTTCTCAGCGTGTATGAATACGTTCACAGATAATGATTAAGTGTGCTAGCTTAGAAGACCAGCTAAGCTTTCACCAAAATATGGACAAAATTTTAATGTAAGGCTTTTTTGGGATGTCTGCCTTGACAAATTAAATGTAGACCTTTTAATACTGAAACACTGAATTGTGCTCAGAAAGAGTATTAATACAGCATTCCAAGGTCAGTTGAGCTCAGATTTCTCTAGAAGGCGAACAGTTTCTCTTAAGAAATTGCCAGATCAAAGTCATAGATCAAAATGCTTAAAATTTTAGAAGTCTGTTAGAACAAGATCTAAATTTTCCACTGTTAAAAGAAACAAGAAGAGAGCTCCACACCATTATTTATCGCTTTATACAGGGATGTGCTGTGTGAATCCAGAGGTGCATTCAGCTATGTATTAGTAGGGAGCACTGAGCCACTAGAGCAGGAAAAGATAGGACAAAAATAAACTGTTGGCTACAATTGCCCCTTTGAAAAAGAACAGGAATTTTGAGAGGAGAGAGAAGGAGTTTCCTTGGCCCCAGTGGAGTTTATTATTCTTTGAAAACAGGTAAACCAACCCTGGCTCAGGAAGATACTTTAGAATAGGAAATGTTTTGCCTTTGAAATGTACCAGATTACATGTCATTTCAAATAGTGTTCATGGTGAATATACCCCTGGGACCACCTTACAAGAGCTTTATTTCTTGCCTGCAAATTAGTCAGTTCAAAACACTTCTCCTCTCATCTCTGCCTTCAGCTCTTAATACCACACATGCCATTCGTAAAATAGCGGAAAAGAATGAAAAGACTCTGAATACAATGGTACAATTAAAAAAATAAAACAAAAGACTGTAAAGGCAAGAACAAGATGGGTTTCAGCCGACAAGGAAAAGAATGAAATTTTGGTGCATTTTTGGAGGCATTTCAATAAACCCTCTTTCTTCCATTTCAGCAGGGGCTCATTGAAACAGCTATGTTTTCCAAGTGGCAGGCAGACAGACAATAGCATCTAAATTATTTTTAAGAAAGCACTTAGCACTAAGCACTCACTACTACTAAATCCATCTTAGAGGAGAAGGGTGGAGGAAGAAGAAAGGTCAACAAATGTATCAAGTTCTTTGTGTAATGCCTCACTGACATTTTCCAACTCCCTCAGCTGGCTTTTATTTTTTTATTTTTTATTTTTCAGAATCCTGGTAAAATGCAGTAAAGGATTTAAAGTTATCATCTGTCTCTCTCTAACTTCTGACATCTCTTTATAACAAGAAAGAGTCACAGCCAACTGTAACAGGAGGGCAACACAATGAATCCTGGTAAGACAGGGAAGGGGGGAGGTTCAACTTTGCTGCCCCTTTGCCCCTATTTCTTCCTCACAGAACAGAAGTGCCATCTGTTACTTGTCCTAACATGCATGCATTTGATTTCCATTCAGTAATAACTAACACAGGAAAAAGATTATCCAGTGATCTAAAGTACTATCAGCATTAGCAAATCTTCCCATCCAGTGTTTTGTTTGCACCTCTGAAGATCTTGCAGATGAAATGGATATGGGCGACTGCCTTAATTGCCTAGAATTATTCTGTTCTCTGGTAGAGGACCATATGGTCAAGGTGTGGATCATGACCAGACTGAGGATATTTAGGTGCTTAGGTCAGAAAGAGATTTAGGAAATCAAACAAGAGGACTGATGTTTAGATTTTCCAACCTGAATTCACTACACTATCTATTACTCAGTGTTGTATTAAATCATCATAATAATGCAAAATCAAGTCACAGCAAGTTGTGTGAGGCTACACAGTGTAAACGATAAGCCTGTTTCAAAGTAATCTGTAAAAATGTTCTTAGGCCTCACTCAGATTTGGTGGTGTTGGGCTTTTTGCTTGTGAATGTGACAAACACTCTCCAGTTTAGCAAATTCAGTTTAAGATTATGCTGGTTTTGGCTGCGTTATTTCTTCATAGCATCTAGTAAGGGGCTTTGTTTTGGATTTGGGCTGGAAACAGTGTTGATAATTCAGGGATGTTTTAATTATTTGTGAGCAGTGCTCACAGAGTCAAGACCTTTTCTGCTCCTCACACCATCCCACCAGTGAGGAGGATGGGGGTGCACAAATGTTGAGAGGAGACACAGCTGGGACAGTTGACCCCAACTGATCAAAGGGATATTCCATACCATAAGGCGTCATGCTCAGTGTATAAACTAGAGGTGGAAGTTGGCTGGAGACTGTGGCTAGGGGACTGTGGCTCACGGACTGGCTGGGCATTGCTAGAGGTACAACAACTGGCTTGTTGGTAGTAAGCAATTGTTTTTTATTTGCATTGCTTTTTCTTGGGGTTCATTTCTCTCCTTTTTTTTTTGGTATTGGTCTTGTTGTTATTATAAACTGTTGTTATCTCAACCCACAAGTTTTCTGTCTTTTACCCTTCCAATTCTCTTCCCTCCATCTTTCCGTGGGAGTGGGGGTGGGGGTGTGAATGGCTGTGCTCTGCTTAGTTGCTGGTAGGGTTAAACCACGACAAAGATCTGAAAAATGTCTTTTCTTCCTAACTCACTGCAGGTGCCAAAGACCATCTGAATCCTTCAGTTATGCCCAGTTGTGCCTGATGTCTTACTGTTGAAAGAAATGGGGGGCAGCAGCAGATGCCAGTGAAGGAAAGGTGCCTACATAGTGCTGTTTGCAGAGCAAGGTAACAATTAAACAATTGGTGCAGTGGGATTTCTCTGTTAGAGCCCTTCAGGAGTTTCAGGGCTCTTTCCTCTTGCTATCTATACCTGATTGTTTTAGCAGTCTTCATCTTCACATCTTTTCCACTTTTGGTGTTCCTGCCTGCCCACCTTGTTACTTAGAACACTTCTGTGGCCAGAAATTGGCCATGTTGTCAACTGCCAGCTTTCTTCCCAAAGGCTGGGGAATGACCTCAAACATGGGAGAAGCATGTCCAGTGCTGTTATAATGTAAACAAACTTGTAGAATGGTTCAAGAGGCAAAATCCAGGAAATGACTAGCAAGTAGCTTGTGCTTTAGATTAGCTTAATTTTCTCAAGTCAAATCTGAAGCTGATCTGTCTGGCAAACCTACTCATGCCTACACTGTCAAAATACATGAGACAACATTTAATTTTTCTAAATTTCCATTAATTTCATTGCCTTATTTTCTTTCTTTTCCTCCTACACCAGGATGACATTTTTGAAGTGTACTTTTAAGAGCATAATTTGATCAAAAGATCCAAGGGAACTCCCTACAGATATCCATGATTTAATGGTAGATCTGTTCTAAAGGTTGGCATGCCTGACAATGGCAATTGGTTGCATGCCTGTTAATTTCTAAATAATTAATATAGAGTGTTTTTTTGCAGACAGAACTGTGTCTTGTTTACACAGCTCAATCAGAAATGTATCAAATAAAGGCAGGGCCCAGCCATGCATGGTGGTGAGCATTCTGAGCATCCCAGCCTCGGCCAGAGCAGGTGTTTGGCACCTTGCTGAAGTCAGCCATTGTGCATGTCCTTGTGCGAGATGCTTGTAGGTGACTTCCAGATGACCTTGAGGAGACTGGACAGGAATTCACTGGTTGGCTGATTTATGTTTCAGTACCATAGATATTCTGTGCTCTGAAAACAAGTAGGGTCAGCAGCTGAATTTGAATTTCTTTGTCTTCCCTTTCTCTTCTCCATTTGTGATTTTTATTTTCTGGCTCACAGCACATGCACTAAAAGCCAAAGAAACCTCTTTTATCAGGTTAATATTTTTATTATAGTTGTGGCTAACATCCATGTAGGCTTTGGGCTCCTCTGCTCTGTACCTGTTTCTTGCTCTTTTCAAAAAGAAGGAAACTCTTGGTATGGGTGCAAAACTTAGAAGAGATCTGTGCCAAATAAGAGCAAGAACACAGCTGCACAAGACTCAGCATACTTCTCACAGACAAAATGCAGTGAGGGAAAAGATTACACTTCAAGTTAAATGAGAGATCATTATACAATACTCTTTCCATTCAGCTCGTTCTAAGAGGAATATATACATGTGGCAGCAGTGCTCAGGACATGAAGAGTTACTTTGAAACTAGATGCGTTTCCCAGTGTTTGAGATGAGGATGGAAAGTGGAAAGTGAGCAAATTGGCTGTCCCTGCAGAGGTGCCCCCCTCTGCAGCCACAGCAATGTCTGTGAAGTCATCACGCTTTTCTGTCGTTAACGAGAAAGCAGCCTGGACTGGCTCAGAGCAAATGCAGTTTGTAGGAAGCGTTTCAGACTAACGTCTTGCCTGAGGAGGGAGTATTCCAGTGGCCTGGCAGAGCTAGTTGGCAGCATGAACAGCTCAAGCTACAGTAAGGAGATCCAAGCAGAAGTACATGAACTCATCCATATTCTCTCTTACTGAAGCAGGAGGGCATGGAAGGGAGGCCTCAAAATCATAAGGCAAAGGACTGCTCTGTGGGCTGCTTGGCCACATGTACAGGTATATGTACCCAAAGCTGTTAATGGGAGCTTGTGCAGGGTTTGTGCTGTATTGGGAGAGCTAGCTGGCCTGGGAAAGTAAGCTTTACCCTTTCAAACAAACCAGTGTAAATGATAGCTGAGGGTGTAATGCAGGCAGTTGGGATCTTTACAGTGAGCCTCATGTTATCAGAGGATTTTGCTCACTGCACTGCCTTGTGAAATGCAGCCTGTGACCAGAAGGAAAGTGGTAAGCCAGTGGTAGAACAATTAAAACAGCAGTACACTGACCTCTTCCTGAGCGGTAACCTTGAATGCAAGCTGATTCACTGGACTGATTTCATTCAGCTTGTCCATGAGGAAATAGAGCACAGCAGCATTGACTGCAACTGGCCATAAGTGCTTGTGAGCCTCAGTGATCTTTATGGTGCTTGTTTCAGCTTCCAAGTCCTTAAAGATGTTGGCAATGTTATGATGGGGTATCACACTCGGAGCCTTCTGATTGTCAAAAAGGTATTGTCAAAGGACAAAAAATATAAATGAATGTAAGAATTTATTGGTAGTCCGACTGCTATTTACTTAATGAATACTGGAAGATCTCATTAAAAATAGCGATAAAATTGCTATATAAAAAGTTTCCTATTCTCTAGCTTTGTGCTTATTCCTCCAGTGTTCCTTTGGGTCTTAAGATTGACACTAGTGTCTCTCAAAAGGAATGGGGGTGTATTACAATGAGTTATTAGAGGAGGAGCGTGATACTCATGGGAGGGGGAATGTCTTTCTCCTCAGTCTGGTGTCTGATTTAGTTTTATATGTTTTCTTAACACTGACAGCTTACTGTGATTAAATGACTTATTTGTGTCATCTGTGTCTGCACTCTTCCCCACAGCTGACTCTAGAGCTGTAGGCATTTCAGTCCACAATGAATAACCATTTGTTATTACCATAAACTGGAGTTAAACTAAAACTTAGTCAAGAGAGCCTCGCAGCTGAACAATTGCTATCACAGCTAAACAAAGTTAAAATCTATTTAGGCCCAGACAAACCCAGGGAATTTCTGAGTTCATACACTATCATGTCAATACAAACCTTGTTGTTTTTAATAATGGCTAAATCACATTTACTGGGCTATAAAGTACCTTTTAGTCTGTGAATTGCAGAGTTCAGCAGGGATTTGCAAACCCTTCTGTGACTGCAGAATCACGACTGAGCAGTAGATCTTGGAAGCATTCACACTTTCTTAACTTCTTTTGAATTAGAATAATTCAAAGTCTGATTGACTTGTATTTCTTCATTGCCATCAGGAGGCCAGCTAACAAAAAGTATTTGATTTTCATCACCAAAATAATTTGAACAATCACAGGAATACTGTAATTATTAACCTGAGACCTATAGGTTGTAGTGCTAAGTTAAAAATTCCTGTAGCTGCAGAAGACCATTGTGTACCTGATAAAGGTATAGGATAATTAAAAATACATGTTTGAATGTAAGACATGTCACACAGATGCACACTCACAGACACTATCAGACAGGTTTTACACGAGGTAGTTCACAACCATTTCTGAAATTGGCTCTGTACACAAACACAGCTAGATCTCATATATACGTTTACAGGTTGATTAGAAACAGAATGAGAGATGTCACAGTCACATCTGTTTAACTTTTGAGCTAAGCAACCATCTGAAGACTGGAAACTAATATCTTCACATATCTATTGCATGGTTCAATGCTATTTGCTGACTTTCTTCTGAAAAGACTCACTGAATGTTCCAGTTTCTTTGACAGCCTGTGTTCATAGATGCCCATCTTTAATAATAGAAACACTTGTTATACATTTCTAAAATTATTTGATCAGCTTCCTCCTAACAAGAACTTTTTCATCAGCTTGATACATGACTATGTATTTTATGTACATGCAGTTTCCACCACGTGCAATATTCAAGATGTTTTAAAATACCTCCCATACAATAGTACATAAACAATATATTTGTTTTAAAAACGTGATTTTTCCATGGCAAAAAAAAAAACCACCTCTGTTGATCTGTCTTTTCTTGTGTGTTTTATAAGTTTCAACCATACTCGTATATTTTAATGTTACAAGTATAGATATTAATATCTAGGTGATCTGTTAAGTGTGGTTACTCTCAAGGAGAGGACATACAGACCTCCTCATGTGGAGGGATCTCGCCTTGAGAGGGCCACAACCTCTTAGGGCCCCTCTTCCAATATTTTACCACCCTCATGGTGATGGAGGTAAATAATTTTTCCTAATCCCTTGTCAGAATTTCCTTTGCTCTGACTTCTGCAGTTACCTCTTTCCTGTCCTTGTGCACCCCTAAGAAGAACCTGGCTCTGTCTTCTCTGTAGCCTCTGGGGAAGTATTTTCAGACAGCAGCAGAGCCCCCTGCCCTCCTGGCATTTTCAAGGCTGAAGAACCACAATGCCTTCAGCCTCATCTGCATGCTCTCTGCTACAGCTCCCACTGGAGTAGCACCAGTAGGTTAATGTCTTTCTTGACTGTAGGAGATACAGTAATTGTATGAAAATTTTTCATTTATAACATCTATATTTTTTCATATACTTACTGATATTGTAACACCCTTAACTTGTTCTACAGCTGTACTGTCTTCTTGAGCTTTGTCCTGTTTGGTTTAGTGCTTCTACTTAAGCTTTCTGGTTTCTTCTTCTGAAGTCCAAATTTCTCCTTGCACTGCCACTTGTTCTTCTCCCTTGCCACTAACCAGATGACCCATGTTTCAGGATGTTATAGGCTTTTCAACAGAAAAAAATTTACCTTTTTAAATTTTTTTTTTGGTTTTTGCAAAATACTGTTCTGCTTTCTGGACACATCGGCAAGAAGCTTGAACCCAAGGGTATGGTCCCCTCTGAAGAGCTGATTAGCCAGTAAAGTTAACGAAAGAGAATACTTAGAGGAGAGGATCCAGGATTTGAAGATTAAAAGAGTAGGAGAGCTCTTCTGAGTTTGACTCTGCAAAATTTCTGACAGCACTTGGCTCTGCCATACTGCTGCATGCAGCGCTTCTGAGCTTCATCTGCAGTCACTGAGAACAGAGGATACTCAGCACTTACCAGAAAGTATTCTCCTTTTTGAAGGATCAAGCTCTTGAAGACACCCCCCATTGTTAGGAATATGACCTTTTCAAGTACTTAAAATTACTTAGTTAGCAATATTAACATTAGAAAGAACAAAATCATTCTGGCAAAAGTAATAGATCTGTAATTGCAGGTGTTACAGAATGTAGTACAAAAGATGGTGTTTCCAAAAATTTTTTAAAAGTATTTTAAAAGGGTATATAAAGAAGGGAAGCAAGCAAGCTATCAGGTAGTGGACTACTTTCCCCTCAGTGTTTTTTGTGAACTAAGAATAGAGGGAACACGTAACAAGCATCTTGCTATTAAATCTGCTCATGAAAAATAGTGCAGCTGCATGTAGTATGCAAGAACATCTGTAGAATCACGACACATGCAGAATCCCCCACACTAAGAGCGTGACATTATACTGAAAACAATTCAGTTGTAGAAGCAATATAAATCCATTTTATATAATCTTTCTCCACCTTCTCCTCCCCCTTATCTTTTGAATCATGCTAACTACAGGATTCTGCCTCTTCTTCACAGCATCAGTAAAGAAGTATAAAAGTGACTAAGCATTTTAAGATTATCTTCTTTCATTAGCAGCTAGAATGCAAGTATATCTTATCTGAAGAAACAGAAAAGAAAGACTAACCAGTGGCAGCAATGCATTAGACACCAGAGCTTACTCCAAGTGGAACTTGACATCGTTTGCAGATGTAATTTAACTCTCAAGAAATCAAGGGGTGATTTTCTATGTCAGCATCTTGTGTCGTTTTTCAGTTCAAAGTGATCAGTCAAACTGCTGTCAGTCTTTACTTCACCCATGTAAATGACAACACGAAGTACTGCGATATGTAATATCACAAAGTGTTATGGAAAAATATGCCTAAAATGTATAAACTTCTAAAATAAGGGGAATCTCCTTGCCTGAAATTTTGTGAATTCTCACAGTTTACCTTTCAAATGCAGCTATGGTGAAATTTGGTAAAAGTTCCTTTAAGCTCCACATGGTCATTTGCCTTTTTCGAAATCCTTGAAGGCTTTTATTTTCCCCAAAATGATTTTAGCAAAATGTTTGCTTCCTTCTTCTAAATATTCTGTTGTTTGCTCTCTGAAATAGCTTCTTTGCAATCTTTGGATTTTAAAAGTAAGAAATTTTATAATGGCAATGATTTTTGTTATGTTTGAGGTTGTCTAAAGACTACGTAAGGATAATACCATGACAAGGCAAATATATGCATGCTATGAATGCCTGGATCGTTATCAACTTGTTTCTTTAAAACATCTTACATGAATTAGGACAGGTCAGGCATGATAACTATATGAAGCTCCAAGATAATTTCCAATTTTTTTCTACAGACTGCAGATCAAGCATGAAGCTAGAAGAGCGAGCCAGCTTGGTCATAATTTTCAATTCTTTACCCATTAAATTCCTGCAGCCCAACTGAAAACACAACCCTTATGACAGATTCTTGTAAGGATTTTATTGACAGCATACAGTTTAAGTTTACTGACTTACTGATCCTCTTTGGTCAAGTCCTTTGCACTCTTGCTTCATTCACCACCTGAACAAAATCTTGCTTTCCTATTTCAGAGAGACATACTGTGAGTAAATGTGATGGTTTTTAAAGCACTCTGATATGAAAATGATACGTGCGTACAACTGATATTAGCTGATCCCATTTGCTTATTACTAAGGGTATATTTATCTCTTAATCCTCACTTCATAATACAATTATTTTTAACATCCACTTCCTCATTTGCAAGTGCAGTAACTGCTTGAACAAGATACACAGTCATATGCATCACCATAGCAGAAAGGGATGTCATACACCCTGCAATGCATTTATGGAGTTGGAAAATGCTTTTATTAACTTTTCAGTGTCCCCAGCTTTCACATGGAGAGGCACACATCCAGTGGCCAGATGTAACTGCAATCAGCTGTGGCCACTCCAAGCTAGAATGAGTGTCTGAGCATCCTGCTCACTAATCCTTCCCCTGGTGGTGCTTGTGTTTTAGCTGGTCTCTTGGGTAAATCGTTTAACAGTCTTGGGGTCCAGTGACACAATTTTTAACAAGTTAGCACTAAAAGGAGTTGTGGAAAAAATGACCCAGGGAAAGCTACATTTAAATGGTATGTAAAATGGAACACTAAAATGCCCCTCTTGCAGATTTAGTTTTATGGTGATTTGAAAAGTTTTATTTTATTTTCCTCATGATGGAGACATAGTGATTCTTGGAGGTAAAACACATACACATGGATATATTTATCGTGGATAAGTAAATTGGAAAATACAGATTATGAAGTAAATACAATTCTAAAAAATAAACATATTTGGTTTAGACCCAAAGGAGCCAAATTCAGCATGAAAATTATTATTATTGTAGCCGATCTAATTCTTCTAGTTGTTTTTCCTTTATTTTTATTTCTGCTGTTGTGAGTCTTGTTGTTTTCAGCTTCTCAGTGACAAGAATATCCCAAATGAAATTACTGTCAGCGGCCAAAAAAGTATCTATAATTTATCCCAAAGAACTGTCAACTTAACTTTAAAGTAATTTTTCTGCTTTATGAGTTCAGACTCAAGTGTTAAGTTTGCAAATCCCTAAATCAAACCATAGGAAATAAAGGAAATACATACCTCCTTTTCAAAAATTCTGTTTTTCTCGAGTTTCATTGTAAGCATAGTTTTTCTTATTAAATCTTTAATTACTAGAAACAGAAGAAAGAAATAAACTTGTGAACTGCATTCTGTACATCTGTACACAACACATCTCTGTTGTGACTCCAGAGCCATCTCCTGGGCTATAGAAAAGTTTTTTCTAGATTTATACTAGCAGAAATTAATTTAGATTGTATATTCCTCTGAGCACAGCGAGAAGCACGTGAGTATTTGTGCATCAGGTTCAGCCTACTGAGATCTGTAAAAGGCAGGCTGTGCTGTGAAGTATCCAGCATTTCCAAGTGCTGTTCCAGGGCCTGTGCAGGTGTGAGAGTAGAGCATGAAATGTCCTCAGTCATGACTTTCCAAATGTTTCCAAACTGATCTCACGCTGATTTAAGTTCTTTAGATGCAACAGACCCATTTAGAGAGCAGGTCTGGAAGCCTTCTGTGGAGAATCAGTGAAAAATCTGGTGAAACCTGTGTCCCTGAGTGCAGGAACAGCATCCTGGCAGTAGCGTGAGCATGGTCTTGTTTCTGCTCTTCTGCACACTGGGGAAAATCGTGCAGAATTCGTTGTCCGAGGATTCAGCTTATTGCCACAAAACAAGCAGAGCCTCAGCATGCATTCAGGCTCAGAACTGCAACCAGCAGTTACTGAATAGCAGCCACGTTCTGAATCTCAACACACCATGAAAATCCTCCTTTAATCAAATGCTCCCAGGGGAGTAAGAAATTCAAGATGCTCTTCTACCCTGGACTGGTGCACACCACTAGGTCAACACTTGGCATAAAGAGCTTTCTGTTTGTCGATGCATTGTGTGGGTGGCAGTCAGGGGGGACACTCGTAACAAGCAAAACCAACAGGCAGCATGTAAGGTAACATAAGAACATGAAGGGAGCAATAAAGAAGAGGCAGAAGGTACAGTACTGAGTGGGGCACTGTGATGGCTGAATTCAAAAGCATTTTGCTTCTCAGCTTGAACTTTTTAATTAAGGAATTTCACAGTAATTTTGACTAAGCTTGAAGAGGAACAATTTCAGTGCTCTGGCTCACTAAATATTTTCTTGCAGTCTAAATAGATGCAAAGCTCGGAGCTGAAGGAAATCAGTGCATTAGCAGCACTTTCTTTCCAGCCTGCGCTGCAGATAAGTGCTGTCCTGTGGAAACCTTTTTGGGGTCAAGTGATTTAGAGAGCTTAGACAAGGCTGGGGTTCAGGATCCCTATACTCAGACACAATCCTGAGTAGCACAGGCTGTGAGGAAATATTTTCTGACATTTACTAGAGAGGCAGGGGAGGGAAGGGAGGACTCCTGGTAGCTGTAGGAGAGACAGTAGGTACAGCTAAACTAGAAGGAGGGGAAGGGCTCAGGAATATAATGAGGAGGTGGGGGAAATGACACTGGAATAAAAGGGTAAGTATATGAGATACACACTCATCCTGGCCTTTCTCTGTTCAAAGCACTCCCTCCAAGGGTGGGTACAAGACTTGAATAGAGGGGATGGATGTCAAAATATTTCCATAAGGAATATAAGTGCAATAAATCAGAGAAAAAGGGCAGAATGGAGGCGAGGAGCAAATGGTAGGAGAATTATTTTAGTTCTAAGTGAATGATTATGTCTCCTGAGTGATTACACATCAGGATGGTGGTGTGTTGGGGAGGATTGTTCAGCTAGATAGAAAGGAGTGCTCAAATTGCACTCATTGAACTGTAATGCATGCAAGGGTACAAATAAGAAAAATAGACAAGTAAAAATCCAACTGGAGTCAACATGCCTTGGGCACTGCAATCCTCGGGAGTTAAGGTAACTATTATACAAGGAAGACAGCTTTCAGAGGAAGCTACTTTGAGTACACAGAACACAACCAGAACACAGCCAGAGAGAGAGAGCTGATGAAGAAAATAACAAACTATTAAAAATACTTTGGACATAATTTGCAATATACTGGGTCAAGTACAAGATCAGTAATTTCTTCCAAGCTGTCTACCAAAACAACAGGGCCTCCAGCAAGAAATACCTGCTGTAAGACACACACCTATAGAGTCATACTAGTTCCCTTTTTAACTCAAATAGATGATTTATAAATTTGAATCAGACATAACTTTTATCCATTTATTCCCTGGTGCTGAGATTTGATCAGTATATGCCAACAATAACTGTAAATGTAAGACCAGGGACTTTTTATGTGGCCATAGTCAAGCACTGGTGTCACTTTTCTATTTAGCAATTGTTGTATCATCCATCCACACAGTGACTGGATCAAGACCTTTGGTTCCTGGAATGGGAACCTGGAACAATAAAGGTTAAATTTTAAATTCCTATTTACAGAAGCTGGTGTGTCTCAGCATTCACTCATTTTGTTTTGTAAAAATAAGCAGCATCACTAGGAAAAACATATTTCTCCTCATTTCACTCAGAAGATAAAAAACCCACCAACGGTTCTAATTTTGCTTTCCAAAGGTTACTGGGAACTTAATGCTGGGGAATGTCTGAACTTATCTTTGCTCCATCTGGAGTAAGGTCAGCAACTACTATGGGAACCATTGCCAGCTTTACTTTCAGATGTTTAAAATTAGAGTTATATTGCTTTATTTACATGCTTGTATTTCATTTCCAGGTGTTTTATAAGAGCATGGAACTGCATGTCACAGCACCTTTTTTCCATAGGTTGAGACTGTTGTAACACTCCAAGCTTCTGCTACCCACATACTTTCCACTGCAGCAATTCTTTGGTACTGCAGAGAGTCAGTCACACAGTGCTGATCAGATCATGTGCCGCCTGTTACATCCACTAGTATATGGGACTATAGCAAGGAAAAGAGAATAACAAAGCTTTAGTAGTGTGGTGTCCCTGACAGTCAGTGTAGTAAGAAGTTGGAACAAAGTGCAAAAACTCAGAGTTATTTTCCTCAGCAGGTCAGCATTCAGGAGACCCAGAGCACAGGGAGAGTTACTGCCACCAGACACCATTCCCCCCCCTTCCCCAGACCGGCATTCTGGACAGTTAATGATTCATAAGATTCTGCACTGATTTCACTGTGAGCTTCCACATTTGCATAAGTAAAAGCTTCTGCAGCTTCTGTAGGGAAATTCTTAGTGAAATTGCAACACAAAACATTGATATTATGTAATTATAGTAGTTCATCATAACTTAAATGAAATTGTTACTCTAAACTTGCTCTAAGTGGCTCACAATGGAACTTTGTATCACACACCTACAAAACAAATGAGTTAATCACAATATGTGTCATTTTTAATTTTTCTCTTTCATTTTTCTTTCAGTCATTCTCTCTTTGTAATTAGCATGAAGACTACCCTTCAGTCAAAACTAGCCACCTGGAAAGTTTCAGCTTGTAATATGCAGCTTTTTTTGTGAATTATGAATGTGCTAAAGAAGAGACCTTTCTCCCCACACCCACTTCCTTGCATAATTCAAATATGAATGAATGAATTTTATTCAGGCTTGCCAAAAAAAATCATATTTCAGCTGATAACAAGCATGAAAAATTTCACATGAAAAGGATTTTTTTTTTGAAGAATATTCTGAGCATGGAAGAACAGCAGGTTAAGACAGAAGTCTCAGTGCAGCCTTAACTATAACAATTGTTAGCAAGCAAATACTATATCCAAGTGCTAAATTTTGCTTTGTGCTGCCCTGGTGCACAGTAGTGGGGACAGAATAGAATAATAGAAGCTGGTCCCCTTATGCAAACAGCAGGGCACAGCACTTGACAGAATACAAGAAGAAGGTGAGCCTGCTGACTGTTCTGGCTTGCTATCCATATTCCTAAGGTCTATGGGTTAGTTGTCACCTATAGCTCCAGTCGGCTGGCAAATGTAGTTCAAACACTAGCAAGGGGCACGTTTTTGGTCCTTTCCAGAAGAACATTTTACCAGTTCCTTGCCTCCAAATATACTGTTCTATTAAATAAAGTATTTGAAGGAAGTTCATATAAGTAACATGATGGTTTAACAGGTCAAAAAGGGAACGACATAGTATGCTAGGTTTTTTTCTGATTAACTGTATTTTAAAAAACAAGTATCTGTAAAGAAGGTATTATCTTCATCCCTCACTTACCTTAATCCTTTTCAGGCAAAGCAGAATGAGATTTTGGTTCGTGCCCGTACCACTTTGAAAATAAACTATAACAGGAAAGAAAAGTTGCAATCTGGAACATATTTCTGCATTGCATTTTCTTTTGTTCCTAATACTGCTTTGGAAATAAGCCCTGCTCTACTTTCTACCCAAAAACAGGATTAAAAAAAGCTTACTAAGCATGCATTAAAAAACTGCCCATTACAGTGGTTAAACAGTAGTGAATACATCAGTATTACCTTATAGATTCCCATCAATTAGACGATCAGCAGAAAGGATTTGCAGATGGCAAGCAAAAAATACCCTTCTAGTCTGACGTGAGTTGACTGTTGTAAGTTGAGCTTGGCAGCAAGTGACCAAAATTGAGTTGTCAGCATCCTCCTGTGTAGTGGAAGAAGTTGGTGCTTTCTTGTGCAGATGCAAGAGTTTCTGTGGGAAAACAGAATATAATCACGGTTCTGAATGTCTCTGTGGATTGGTAATGTCTCTAATACATAGATCACTTTTGCAAATTCAGTCTCAGCTGGATGGGAAATTATTGAAAATGGTTGTTGTTTGATTGATATAAAATGAGTTGTCAGCTTGATTCAATACCTCCAGGGCAGATGTCCACAGCATAATTGGCACCTGTCAGAAGCAAAGAATTCCTTGGTACAGAGTAACAACTACTCATGCAACCACCCAAAACAGTTCTTGCATGCCAGGGCACAGAGAAGAAAGCAGGAAAAAACAATTTCTACTTCTGGGAAGGATCTTTCATGCCGTAAAGTCAGTAAGAGATTTGACGTGACAGTTGGTGCAAACCTTTCCCTTGGATCCTGGCTAGACACTATCAGATCTCCTGCTGTTTGGTCAACATTTCCCCTAAGAATTAGAAGAAATCACATGCATTTGATTATTTATTATTATTTCTACTGTAAGGGTGTATTAAGAAGAGTTAATAAAGAAATTTTTACACGTTTGCTTATTATAAAATTGCTTATTATTGCTTATTATTATATTGCTGTGAACAATTTTATTTTCTGATTTCCTGAGCCATTCTCCATGCAGCAATAACCTAGCCATACAACTAGGAAATAGGAGAGTGTCTTCTCAGCCAAAAATAAGGCAAGGAAACAGCCAGGACTGACAGTACATCAGCATCGGTATTATACTGTTTGCTAATAGTAAACACTGACCTATTGTTTACCACAGACTGGATTAAAATGGATTTTTTTCCTCTAAGTCTCCAAATAGCTGTCATATGGTTATTACTGCCTTTGACCAAATGCGGTCCAGCTAACAACAGGAATTAATTCAATTTCCCATCACCAATCTGTCGAGCTGGCCACCTTCTTCATGGAGCCGGTGCTTTGGGAGGTACTAACTGAAGGACTTTCCACTAAACCTCATTTTACTGTCTTCATCTAGCTCATGGCTCAACTTTCCTTTCCTTTCATCTCTGTTTCCTTCTCTAGATTATTTTTCATTATGCCTCCCCCCCAACATACCCACACTTTGCCTTTCATCTCTATACGTATGCTATTCCAGCACTTGTCAGGCCCAGCAGGAGGCACATGGGAGAACCAAACAATATGATATGTTAGGTGGAAGAAAATATTATTATCAGACACCTTAAAACAATCATTTATTGTCAAACTTTAAAGAGGTCTACTTTGTTATTTATTTTATTATTCTGTATTAGGTACATGGTTTAGTTTTACAGGCATTATTAATCACTAAAATACATTACACTTTCAGCCAGGATGTTAACATTTTAAATGCATTCATCTTGCTTCTTTAAACAGAAACAATGGGCCTTCTGCACTGCCCTCCCTCCCCTCTAGTCAATAAATCCTTTCTATTGATTCATGAAATAACTCTTAAGCCCTGTTTTATATTTTAAGTTCCAGCAGCCACACTCAGCCATATAATTTTGCTTAATAACAAATGGATCTTCTATTTTTGCTGGTTACTATGTGTTTGGTTATCCAACTCAGCTTGAAAGTACTAGGTAGAAGTGGACAAAACCTATAATGGCTGTGAGTCACCACAAGAGATTTCTTAAATGCATGTTACAATAAAATAAATATCTGTGAAAAATGTGTGTGTCCATGTATGCGTATAAAAAGTAGCCTCATCAGTAGATGAATGATAAATGAAAAAATCCATCAGTGAGTATGGATTCCCTTGAGTCAGCCTGGATCAACAGACAATATGGATTTTTGATAATTCATGTCTTTGTCATTATTTATTCTCTCCTGAAATACCCACTGCAAGTCTCAGAAAGATAATTACAGAATTATCATATTGCTTAACTAAGTAGTGCAAATTGTATTATATTCTATTCTATGTATCCCAGCCCTGGGCAGTATCATTAGTGTTGTTTAATTGTTACAAATATAGTCATCGCATTTTAATAAATTGCCTTCGTTGTCAATATCCTCAATCAACTACTTCTCTTAATGTTCATGGATAGGTTAGTTACCAGGTAATATTACAGTAAATATATACCACAATGAAGCAAAAATGTAAGAAAATGCAAAGGTCAAAACCATGTTTCTATTATGAAAAAAATGAATGATAATGACATAATTTTTTCAGCTCATCAGGTTCTTTGCTAAGTGCCTCTGTTATTGCCAGATCAGTAGTGTATAACAAAGAAGTGCTTTCTGTAGGCTGCTTCATTAGCCTGCCCTGTAGGACCTCACCTCAGACCTTTCACTAATCTGTTGGCCAGCTCAATAGCCTTGTTAGTTCTATTCACTTCTTCCTGGCAGCGGATTTTCTCAGCTGTAGCTCTCTCAAAGGCAGTGGTTAAGGCAGCCAGGATTGTGTCTAGTTCCTTTAAATAAAAACAGTAACAAACAACTTTGGACATTGTAAGAACACATAAAAGTACTTCTGCTGTCCCATTTTATATTGCTGAAAGTTAAATTACACAGTGCAAGAAAAGTGTAAACATTAACTGTGCTCAGAATTTTGTCTAGGTCATGGTCCAAAGGTGATTCAGGAAAACCTGGTGAAAAATGTGGCTGGTTTTCTGCTTTCCCCCACTTGTTCAGAACAGCCAATTACAAAATTACAAAACAAAACCAAAACCCAAAACAGAACAATTACAAAATTGATCTTATATCAGTAAAAAAGGAATGTCCTCTTCTCCCTGAGGATTCTTAAAAGAAGAGAAATATATTTCTTATTACAGCTGTATATCCTCTATAGGAGATCAAAAACTTGAAATGGCACCTGTTTGCAAACTAAAGAAAACAGAGGGGTTTAAAGATTATAGACAAAATACTTGAAAATGCACAAGTTGGTGTCCTTTGCTGACTTTCATATGCTTCCTGGTGCACAAACTGTTTCTGAAAACAGCCTGAAATCCCCAGCCACTTTAGATTTGGGAGAAAGCAGCTCAGTGTCTGGTACATCAAAGCATTTAACCACACAAACAGTCCCACTAGGTCAAAGCCTTAGTTATTCCCAGAGGGAGGAGTGGAAGATAATTCAGCATGGATGACTGAGCAGGAAGACAAGGCAAGAGCGACATGCAACTCCTAGAGTCATGGGCAAAGCACCCAAATGACTCTGAGTGCAGAGGATGATCTGGCTGGGGAGCTGATAAATGAAAGGTCAGAAAGGTTCTGTAAGACCCAGATGAAGTGAGACCCTCCAGAAGAGGTGTCATTGGGTGCACATGAACAGAGCAAGTGGCCAGAGCCCGAGGCCGTTGTGGTAGCCAGAGAAACACACTTGATTCTGTCCAGCACAAACTCAGCTCGGCAAATGCAGCTCTACTGAACTTGGTGGTATTCCCCAGGGAAAGGCAGAACTGAGCATGGCTCCTGGGAAAAGGCTGTGCTTTATCTCAGCTGTGCTGCTGACAAACTCAGCACCTTGGGAACAGCTGAGGGATGCCACTGGGAATCTCCCTAGGGAAATGAATGAGTGCCTGAAGGCATGCTATTATTTCCTGCTTTGAGGACAAGTGTGAGGTACCTGTGTGTATTATAGGACATTAAAAGGAGCTGTATGATGGGACAGATAGATATGTTATTGTGAAGGTCTGGAAAAATTTGGAGCAAATTACAGCCCAAGCATTTCTACATGGGGTGCAAAGACACCCTTTAAGGAAGGGCCCAGTAGTTTTACAGCCCCCACCTAGCCTAAAGGGGCTCAGGGGTGACCAGAGCAGGGACACATTACCTCCTGGCTTCTGTGCCTCCATGCAAGGTGGGAGCAGGCAGCGTCTATGTCAGCAAGGCTAAGTGAGGCACACTGACCAAATCCTGGCTCTCCTTCCTGCACAGGGAAGATCCAGGCACTGACTGAGAACTCACCATGCATGCAGAAAACCATCCGCTATGGTTCCAAGGGACATTATGTGGCTGCAGAGGCTGGGGATGTGGCCCAATCATTTACCTGAAAATGAAAAATGCTACTGAGTGATAAATTATACTGGCAAATGCCTTTGCCAGTATTACAATGAATTAGATGGGAAATACTGCTGACAGTGAAAGGTATTGCAAATAATTGAATGTTAGAGGCTTCTAAAATGACAAAAAATTTTTAATACATCTGGTGGTCCTGACTTTAAAGTTCATGTCCTTAAACCAATCAGGATTCCAGCTTTCCCCAAGATTTCTGTCTCCCTCTCACTGCAGTGCACACCTACAAAGCTCATTGCTTGATATGAGTCTACATTGCCTCTACAGAAATTAAGGTTGACAAATGGGTAGCAATAGGTCTGTCTGCAGATGAGATCAGGACCAGTGCTTAGGCACTGAACCTAAGGGAACAGAAGGAGAAAAAAAAGATGAAAACCTACCTGCTGCTCTGAGCATGGATGCTGCAATGCTCATGGTGAATAGCCGAACTTGCTAGAAGCTTTTTTTTTGCAGGTCGTTCAGGAATTAGGAATGATTTTTTTACTGCAGCCAGGATGAAACACATTGTGCACTGTCCTGCCCTCAGACTGTTCAGTGTTTGGCAAACCTCCTTATGAAATAATAAAATAAAAAGGATGAACTGGAAGCAAAAATTTAAGTGGAAAACAGAGACATAAAAGAATGCATATGTGTGTATATTTGGACTTGATGATCTCAGAGGTCTTTTCCAATCCAACTGATTCTATATGTGTCTGTGTATGTGTGTGTGTATATATATATATATACATATATATACATGTTTAAACAATGGAAAAACAATCCTAATTCATAAAGGTCAAACCCAGAAATTGTGAAAGGTGCCAGAGGCAGTGAAAGTCCTGGCACGTGGATGGACAGGAGCCATATGGGGAACAGGAAGTTGCCAGTTCCTCCATAAATTTTTTCATGGTTTTATCATATCAAACACTGTATGCCAGGAAAGGTATGTAGCAGCTCCCTACTGGGCACCACTTCTTCCTTCTCATCCATTCCTACCTCATTTGCAATATGAGAGCCCCTTCTCAGTACCCCTACTCAGCTGGCAAGCTTTCTGTAGGTGGAACTGATTTGGGCAAAAACAGAGAGGCCAAACTGCAGGTGAAGATCAGAGCCGCACAGCACTACTCCCTATTCAAATGGAAGCCCAGAACAATCAAGCCCTTAATGTGTTACAATTCATTTGACTATCCACATTTTTGACTTTCTGTAAATAATGTGCTAAATGGATAAAAGAACATACCATTTTTCCTTCTTTCCCCTGAGTTACTGATAACAAGTTCCTTCCCTTATAGTTTGTGCATATAAATGTGATTAATGTAAAAAAAAAAAAAATTAAAGTGCCAAAATCTCTTTATCTCTCTCTCTTTTTTTTTTTTTTAAAGCATTTTCCTTTTCAAAACAAGGGGAAATTCAGTATAGTTTCAGTGCCACAGTGATCAAACAGTGTCACATCACTATGGCAATTGCTGCCCAGGCCAGGAATACAGATCAGCTTTAATTGTGCAACGCCTTATTGCTGGTGCATGTCAATCAGAACCTATGAATTGAGAAAAATTTGCTCTGTTCATTCTGTTAAATGATGTATCCAATTAAACCTGTTAGAATTCATGATCTTCAGTCAAGGTTAAATGAAAGTAGTTACTCCTGTCAGCTAGGTGATTAAATGCTGCCTACATCAGGCACATTTATGTGCAAAATTAAAATTTTGGTATAAAGCATGAATCTTTATGCATGCCAGTTAATTATCTTGCGGTTCCTCCATTTATTAAATGCCCACTGCATTTCTTCTTAATCATCAGCTTCCTTTCGAAACTTATTTCATACTCTACACCAAATTTCAATGTTTAAAATGAAACGCTTTCTCAATGAAAACTTCCTCTTTTCAAGGGTTTGGCTGTTGCTATGTTACTAAAGATGGCCATTAACAGTTTTTTGAGTCATTATGCAGAAGGTCTATTTGTGTTGTTTTGTTTGATTCTGAGAGAGCGTGATAGGAATCCCTCGAGTTGCTGCTGTCGGGCACTTCCTCCTCCCCAGAACTATTTGAGTTCTGCTGCACATCAGCCAACTTCAGCACACGACAAGGCAGCAGTAAAACTAACCAGCTGTGCTGCTCCTGCCAACTTGCACAGGAATGGCAGGACACCAGGGCAGTGCAGCACCACAGGGCTGTGTGCCCTGCTGCCGCTGGGCTCCCCACTCTCTTCAGCAGTGGGGCCAGCAAGCCCAAGATGGACCTGCAGGTACCAGAAACACCAAAGCCTCCAGAAGGGGCATCACTGAGGGCTAAGAGGGTTGGTACCTTCCTCCTGCCAGCCTTCAGAGCTGTCTCTGTGTTCCCTTTGGCTTGGCAATCTGACATGTCCTGTTTGCCCCAGGCAGGTCCCATATTGCAATATCATATTTTAATTAGAAGAAAAATTATGTGTTGCATGCTTGAATTAAATTAAATTGCATATTTATATTTATAAGACACAGTATTGGCAGGATTTAAATGCTATATGAATTGAAGAACCAGAATACAGGTGTATTATAGTGATTTGTAACTGAAACATTTGCTAGAAATACACACAAAGCAGAGCAGTACCAAATGCTAATTTAATACCCTAAGACAACACTCTGTGCTCTTACAAGCACAATTTCCCATATTCCATGTGAGCATTTATCCCCTTTCATTATGAAAAGGTATTAAGAACCTTTGTTACAAACAAGCAACATAAAAATATGTCATACCACTTCACAACTACTAATGAATAATATCATTTAAAACAGACTGGGAAATAAAGTAGTATAACACATTCTACTCTACTGGTACTATAAATATTCGCAAGGGTGTTATTAAAGATAAATGCACACAGTAATTTTCTACTTGTAGTTTTTACAGGTATAATTTTGAATCATACAATATTATTTAAAACACATCACAAGGATGGAAACCAACTGAAAGACTGACTGGCAGCAATTCCTTGTGATCAATAGCTGATGTCTCCATCTATCTTTGAGGGCCCACATAAATTACATTGTGGCAGTGTGCACCTTCAAGAGGAGTGATGTGATTAACTTGTTCAGGGTCACAATAGGGAGCATCTGATCATAAGGATTTTGTACCTGTGGCATTGCTGTTCTCCTGCTGCATTTGCAGAGATACATCCTGCAGGTGCCAATGGGTGCCCCGAGGTGCTGCTGATGGGAAGGAGGGCTGTGGGCAGGTCAACCTCAGCTTTACATTCCTCAGCTCATTTTCTCTTCACTGTGATCCAAAGTTGAGAACTCTTGTTTCACAGCACATGAAGGTACAAATGTCACACACAGGATGGTGCCTGGCCTGCAAGCTTCCCTGGGAAACGCTGCAGTGGTAGCAGCAGCAGCGGCTGCTCCAGCCTGCCCTTCCCAGCTGGCAACGGCCTCCACTTCTGGCCCTGGAAAGCAGACACAGACAAAAGACCCCTCCTCTGCTGCTCCCCTATAGCTACAAATAATGGACTTCTCTTTCCTTGCAGCTGCAGAGAAAACCACAAATACTTTTTCCTATTTTGTTCAGCCAATATAAGTTGTAAGTTAAAGCCCAATACCTTTAGATACCTCAACAAAAGATGAAAAAAGGGAATCTTCACACTTAGAGAGAATAATTCCTTGGGGGCTCTGGCAGGAGATGGCAATGTGCCAGGGAAGGTAGTCAAAGAATAAGCCTCTTTGCAGGATTCTGAGATACCTACTGTTGAACTGCTTCAGCTCACTTGAACCATCTAGAACTCATATTTCATGCTTATTCTTCTTTCTCTACATGTTCTTACTTTCACTCCAGTTCTCCAAACCCAGATATCATAAGCTGTGAACCACAGATCCAATGTTCCTTAATGTTACCCCATGAAACAACACTAGCAGGACAATTTATTTTTGCTCAAAACAATTTCCCTGTCTTAAAATTGTGATTGTTAGGTTAACATCCCATTGAGATGAGAGAAGGAAAGAGCTGCATTTTCAGGTCGTGTCAAAAATTTAATGGACGGCAAGCTGCACTGATTTATCCTTGGCATACTGTTTAATACCCATAAGAGCAAAAAACTTCTTTTTAGTGGCAGATTAAATTGTGCAGAAACTGACTGACACTGAGAAGGCAAACACTGCAGTCCACTTAAACCAGCTGAGAATTGTACATCAAAGGCTGCTTGGCCGCAAAAATAGAAGCATGTATGTATCTTTGTTTATGTCATGTAATAAGAAATTTTATCTTTAATACACATATAAAAATATTAAGAAAAATTGGAATGGAACTATATTTTTAGTAGATAGATTTACAAAGAATTTGTGTTTTAGATTATAGTAATTTTCAGGATGCTTACTTAGAAAGTAATTAAGTGTATTTTATCCATTAATTCTCTGTTATTTTGTTTTGCATTGTGCTGCTGAAAAAAACTAAAAACTATAGAATGGAAGGATTTTAATTTTTTTAAACTGAATATTATAAATGAATAGAGCAAGGGTTGTTAATGTTTGTCGTTTTCCTTATGTGTACACATGAATATGTTATATACTCATTTCCATTGCAAATGGAACATCAGAATGATCATTGCAAACTGAAATATACTGTACATTTCATTTCTTCATTTCTCTTAAAATGCCACTGACAAAAATAATCAGTTGCTAGTATTCTTGTTCTAAAGCTCTGCATCTCAATGAAAATTGAAGGAATTAATGGCGTCCATCCAGAATAAAGCACATGTGTTCTGGAGGGTCGTTATTACTCACTGCTGAAACAAAGTCAGTCTGTGGAGCCCTGAACCATGACTGGGCAATTGTGCAAGGCACTGTACAAACACATAGTCATCCTGTTTCTTGCACACCACTCCTCCACCTTGCTCACATTTAATGAAACAAAAAGAAGACATGGGGCAGATGTGACTTCTTACCATAGCCATGCCTGTGAGAAAATACCAAAGAAGGAAAAGAACTACTTGAGACAAAGAACGAGCTTAACAAGAACAAATCTGAATAAAATGTCAGTGGATAAATTTAAAGTCACAATTAGGAGGCTTCTATCCATTTGAGCAATGAGGTTCTGAAGTAACATTCCCGTAGGAGCCATGGGGCACAAGAAACCTCCTGAAGGTTAAGGAGACACTCACTCTGGTAAAGGGCTTACAGGCTTTAGCTTTCTACTACTCTGTTTACTTTGCAAAGTACAGTAATGTCTCCTCATTTGGTCCCAGAGAATTCCAAAATGTATTAATTAAAAAGTACAGTGAGACATAGTGCCTAGCCCAAAGTATTTTTTATCATTACAGAAAACAGAACGAAAGCAAGAAAGAGCTATAAGAGCAGGCATCAACACTGAGCTGAAAATGACATTTGAAGATACAGTGAAAAAACTCACTCAAGATGGCAGGAGGACTTGTACTCTTCACATAATGATGAGGCTCTGTGGGCCAGAAGACAAAAAATATGAAGAATAAATAGGCAGTAGTGAAACCATAGGATAACTATAGAACGGGAAGCTAAACTGCACCCTTCTGAATGGAGTGGATCTATGTATGCTTGGTCTTACTGCTAATGGAACACTGGGTCATATCCTGAAAACCCTTACTTATGCAAGTAATCCCACTAAAATCAATGGGAACCATGACTGTAATGACTGCTTCCTTGTCTCCACTAGGGATTGCAAGGTCAGGCCCATTTTCTGTGCAATATTGGATGAATGCTAGAAAATCAATATCTCTATTGAGACTTCTTCTTTTGGAGTAAAAAAAAAACCTGGACCATTTTGAGTTCAAATGTTCATTGTTCCTGGGAGTTTTTATAAATTCCTTTTGAAAGCAAAATGGTCAAATCAAAATGGAATGAAATACTCACCTTTTTGGTGTGTTTTACAGCATGTTGCTATAACTAGCTTTGTAATGCCACAAAGGTTAAAGGTAACTTCGTAGTTTCTTTGTATTTATTCTTTATCCATTAAAAGACACATTTTTGTTTTAGCAATTCCCTCTATTCAAATGACTCAGGGCTGAGGGATGTGTGGGAGGAAAGAGAATGCCAGAGTCTGATGTTTGAGGAATTTTGCCACATTATGGAAAGTTTATAGGTCTTCTTGCCATAGAAAATTCAAAGGAAGAAGGTGGTTTTGTTTTGGTTTTTTTTTTTAGTAAAAAGATTTTGGTGTAGTCATAGAGATCTAACTCATTGTTATGAAGCATTGCTTTGGTACCATGGAAAAAGGACTACTCCATTCTGTTCACATTACAGGCTATTAGTGCACATAGTGTACAATCACTATGGAGCACCTTCAACTATCATTTTTTTTAAAAGGCCTAAACCTAGCTTAGTATTTTTATTCTTAATTTGCTACTAGACTAAAATTGCACCTATTTGTAATCGTGTCCAAATTGAATTTTCATACTGAAATATGTTAAAATAGTTCATCTGTATGCTTTGGGTTAATCATAATTCCCTTTTGACCCAACACAAGTGAAGTGTAGGGGAACCAAACCCAGGAATTTAAGGATTTTCTAATAGCTTTATGTTGTTCTGCAAGTCCTTGATGGCTTGGATGAAAGTTTAAGATGGATTTCATTATGTTGGAGATGCAATCACCTTCATGACTGGCATGAATAGCAGATTGTGGTAGAATTCAAACAGTGGTTACAAAACACGTGCTCTCACAGAAAATAACAGCTAATTCATTAGAAGTGTAATGTCTGCCCATTAAGAGACTAATGAAAAAGAATTGGTGCTTTCTCTCAGAGAGAGTTCCATGAAATTTTGAGAAAATATATCCTAAATCCATTCTGTACCCAAAGAATTTGGTCAACCCAGCTAAAATATTTTTAGAAAGGAAAATTATTCACCAGTGATTAATGGAAGGATCAGTTCTCTTTCAGTTCAACTTAATGGGAATTATGGATGATCAAGAAATAAAAATGCTTTAATGCCCAGGTTTCAGCTAAGGTGGTTGTGCTGTTCCTGGGACCAATACAAACATATGGACTTATCCTAGGATTCCAGCTCAGCTGGATTTATTGGCGTGCTGGGGAGCAAATCCAAGAATGCGTTCAGTGCTCACTCCCTTTTACCCACCTCTGCACAGCTTGTTTCCCACCTGCTGTGTGACACATTAGCCATAACTCCTTCCTCTCTTGCACCACTGCACAAGGGACTGTGGTTTGGCTCTCTGACTGCTAACAACATTATTGACAAAGCAATGCTCCCAAAGTATAACAACAAGCTGTTGTAACACTTATTTACCAAATAACATACCCAGATACACCATGCTTCTATTGTTTTTGGAGCTGTATTACTCATGCAACATATTTAACTAATATTCTTAATAGTACAAAAAACATGTAATTGAAAATCCAGGAGAACAACTGGGACCATTACAATCTCATACAAGCACAGCAGTGTACTTGCTGTGCGAGAAGTACCTCTGTCTTCATTGTGTTCCCAGCTTTACTTCTGTTAACTGAGTGTCATATAACTATTCCAAATAAACCTAACCCAGAATCCAACGTAGTGGACAACACTTTACAATCTGTTTTTTAACTAAATATGCTGCCTACAGGATAAGAATAAAAACATTCCAGTTCTTGGAAAAGTATAAAAATTAGGCTTCAAAACAGGTCAGATACTTACATATATCTTTTTGATGTGCTTATATGATAGGAGAGCAGATTGATAAAAGACAGTAGAAATGCTAAATATGCACCATGACAAACAATGAAAAATTAAGTATTGTAACTAACATTAATTACACTCTAGTAAGATGAATAGGCTGCTCATCATTAATGAGAATGTACACCTTTGTCTAAGTTTCACATCTACCTGTGATAAATGTGCTAACAGCTATAAAATACATCATAGTAACATTTGAATTAACAGCACACTAATAGATTGACATACAAGTATGAATAAAGCATTTAATCATAAACAGTATACCACACCCAACAGCAAATTTTCTTATTTGCATATACATCAAGTAAAATGGATAAACATTACAATCTTATTTTAGTTTATTCTGAGATAATCTAATGGTATTACCTCATACTATCCTAATGTTTGTAATCCAGATTATGAGACATTACATGGTGGCTTTTGGGAGACATTCAGGCAGTGCAATTAAATAGTAAGGGGGATTTCTGAATAGAACGGGTGGGGCTTGATCTCAGGACAAACTACCCACTGACTCCTGCCCACCTGGCAGGGGTGGAATATTCAATCTTTATAATGGGTTGACTCCAATGCCTATTAAAGGATTCCTTTAATTTACACTTAATGAAAATCAAAGCAAGTTTGTTGGTGTACAGTTCTTACATGTATCTTCAGTAGCCTTTTTCTCCCATGTTTCCAGTGCCTTTCTCCCGGCAGGGAGGCAGAGGGGCGACTGAGCTGGGCATGCAGCATGAACAGCCAGCGGTGCCTTCTGTGCCCATGCAGCACAGAGCCATAGGCGGTTGCAGCCTCCCCATTTTGGAGGAGCTGGGATGCACAGCTGCCATGCCCTGCCCTGCGGCTCCACAGCAGCCCTGCACAGAAGGTCCCCCAGGTGACAATGTCAGACCACTCCACAGACATGCCCCTGTTCACCAGCTTCCCTCTGAACATCTCCTGAGGCACCTGAAAGCTACTTCTGTTTCTCTGGGAAGGGCCCCTTTGCAGCATGGCTACGTTACCTAATGACACCACAGAGAAAGCACTTGGAAATGGCCGTGCCCTGTTACAGGCACTCAGCCAGGGCTGAGCAGGCACTCCCAGCTGAGAAGCTGTAAGAGGCAACTGGAAGTGCAAATTCATTACACTATTCCAGCTAGATTCACAGCACAACATCTCACTGTTCTCCCCTAGAGGAAGAGACTTTGGTTCCCTGGCTGACCAGTGATGTATATTTGACATGCAGCCAGATGGACTAACAGGCACAAACATTCTTCCTCATTCAGGGCCAAGGCTCCAAGCATGGCTGGGAAGTAAGAGAGCTGGATTTCACTGCTCACCTTCTCTCATGTGCTGTTCCCGAAGTCTCCACTTCGATGAAGAGCTTGACAGGCAGAGGGAAGGAGAATAGGAGGAACCTCCAGGCTCAGTAGCAGCAAGCAGGGTTCTGCTACAGGTATGACTTACAAGCGCTGTAAAGACCGGCTGTAATTCACAGAAGAAACATTGTGAGTTAGTTAAACATTGCTAAGAGGGAATTGCTTTAGCCTAATAGCTTCCTGAAGATCATTCAAACAGTGCAAGCTCATCAGTGTATTTTTAATGCAATTAAGCAGATGGTTTAAAATACTTTAATTACTGCCAGGGCTCACCTAGATGACACTGGACTTGTGTAGTGCCTGATATAAAATGCTGATATAAAATCTTAAGAGACAGTATACAAGTAAAGTACAAATACTCAGGTCCAATTAATCCATCTGCATGGACCACAAAATGTCTCTGCAGGTCAGCAAGCCCATAGACACAGGTCAAAAATTGTGCTTGTTGCCATTCTTATAAACCAACCATGCTAAGACAGCTTGTGCTCCTTATCTGCTGGGGGAAAGTACAGCAGCATCCCAGGGGGAAGGAAGTCCCCACATGCGGAACAAGGCATACACACATGGTCAAAGCACTTCAGTCTAGCTTTCCTCTTGTATCTACTGACAGATCTCTCCAGAAAAACTGGAAATCTTGAAAACTAATGTAAGAATTTCAAACTGTTTGCATGTTTTATACAATTCTACTGCCGCACCAGCAAGCAAGCCAGCAAGATAATACAGTATGACTGCACTGGTAGCTGCCATACTCACATTGAAAGCATATATTTTATTCTTTGTTATGCTAAATAGTACATTACTTTGTTTTCCTTTGCATTCCAGCTGGCAACTTATTGATTAGGGGAACACTTCCGAGCTTCTCCCTTCCATGCAATAATCTTTATAATTTCACATTTCTAAATGCTAAAAGCACACTAATGCAAGTGGCAACAGTTTCCTCTGCTATTTCACATACTTAAGGAGAAGATGTTATTGATTCATATGCTTTGCTCTAAAAGTGCTTTGCAAAGGCAATAAGTATTATTATTTTCATTTTAGCAAGAAGGAAAATGGCACAGAGATTGCCCAAGGTCACCCTGCAGATCAGTGAGAGAACCAGGATTAAATTCAGATCTTTCGGGTCTTTGTGCAGGGGCTCTTTGGCTCAGCTATTTTTGGAAGGTCAGAAGTCTCCAGAAGAAGCATGGCCATGACATAGAACCCATTCTCACAGTATAAAAATAATTTATGACATTCAAAATATTTTTTTCTCCAGTATTTTTTAATGGCTATATATATGAAGTGAGTTCTTTGCACTAGCAAACGAAGAGCTGAAAGAAGCAAAATTAAAAAATTTCAACCTGAAGAAATTTTCTACCTCCTGGACTCTAATGATGTAACAACTCAAGCACCGTGTGCAGCAGCAGCAGATGAAATTTTCTTGCACAAATTTTGAGTTGAACTCTGGGTCATGGGGATAACCTTTTACAGTTTTAACAATAACTGAAGAAATGTATTGCTTATCAAAATTGATATGGTTTTGCAGAAACCCATCTACTAAAAGACAAAAAAGGAAACAACGTGTGCAGATTTACTAAGCAGGTAATAAAATGTGAAGCTTGTGGAAATTTCAATAAGTTCCACAAAGATATCAGCTTGATAAGCTATGAGTCAGTACCAGCAATGGTAAAAAAAATATTCAAAACTGTTTTTCATATATATTTTGATTATTAGTTTGGATATTTCCTCTGAAACTAAATCCGTTCTTTCCAAACCTTACCTTTACTGAAGCTTATTTTTACCTGAAAATACAAATCTTTCTTTGCTAATAAATTGTCTCCTGCTCTTTTTCCCTATGTTCCTTACATAAACACTGTATTCTGGCATTTAATTAGCAAGACCTAAAAATTGTATTAGTGTAAAGAAAATGAAATAAGTGATCTCATACACAAAGAAAGAAAAATGGAGTTGACATATTGCATTAATTTTGTTATAAAGAAAAAATTAGTTACAAAGTCTTAAGGAAAACCCGGGGGAATATTGCAATTTTACTTTAGTAAGACTGTTAATATATAGCATGTAATACTCAGTTCTGGCCTTTACTTTGCATGAGCAACTCCCACCAATGTTCAGACTGATGGCGGAATATTGTTTTCCCATGGCTCTTATTGCTATTTTCAAATGAATGGATAATGCTAGTTTTTTTAAGCCTACAGTTCTGAGAATCTTTAGTATTAGGCATGACCTGTTCATGAAGGCTTGTTTTCTGCGTAATCTAGCAATTTGCTAAAAACAGAGAAAAAATAACACAAATTTTTCATTCTATGTGCAAACTATGCAAATATTTTATATCTCAATAATGTGGTTTGCAATCACTGTTTTAAATGTCTGTGATCCAAGAAATATTCTCATTTTTCCAGGATATGGGAAACAACTCATCTCTGGAGACAAACATTATTTAATTGGACTAATGACTGATATACTAACATGAACTCCACTTGAAACTTCCAGTAATTTATTTCTGTTATTCACCAGGGACTGCTGGGTTTTTGAAATCAATCAGTAAGAAACCAAAGTCACAAAATATTTTAATTCATGACTTTGCAGAAGCATAACTTTTCAATGTTTAATCTATATGAGGTATTAACTCCAGTGGGTCAATCATTAATGTAATTTTAAGCAACAACTTGATTTGTCTTATTTTCTTCATTGATCAATAGATCAGAGTCTTCCAAGTAATGGCTTGAATAATCCCTGGGATAGAACTGATTACAAAACTACTTATAAGAAATAACTTGGCTTAAACTAAAACTCCACCTATGCAGTACTCAACTTACAATCTTCATACATAGGGTTTCCTGATTTGCTTTGAATTCCCCCATGGTCCTTCTGCAGAAAGATATGTTTGCAGCCCTGTGCTGTCACTGCCTTAAAGCACAATGGAAGACAGCTAAAAGCTCCAGACTCCTTTGAGGCATTCAGCAGTTTTATGGTCAGCTATGACTGTAAATTATTTTACTTTTTAATTTCGGTATGTTGTTACTTTGTATGGCCATCAATAATTTTGCAGTCACGTCTTTTATTTGAAGACTGGGATTGTATTTTCAAGGATATAGATAGTGATATCTGGACATGTCGACACCTAAACATGTGTCGCCCCACATCCCCATCTCAAACAATTTTAAAGCAGTAAGGACTAGTATCACAAGCCTTTGGTTTTCCATTGCCCCAAGGGGAACAGAGAAATCTGTAAAATGTATATCAGTATCTTCTGGTATACATTTACATCTTTGTCAATTACTCTGTCCTTTACAACACTACCAAACTAAAGAGAAGCAGAGCTGGTATGTTTACTACCTAAATCAGAACAGAATTTTGCAGTCTAATATGATGGTGTGTCTCTTTCCTGACGTGTTTTGAACTCTTATTATTTATACTTTTTAACCATTTAACTTTAGATAACCTGGGCTAGGCAGCGCAGAACTGGAGAAAAGAGCAGAGACTGGAGGATAGAACACAGACTTGACACTATATGTTAAAGATCCATTTAGCATTAATGAAAAAAATCTTTTTTCTCT
Organism: Pachyramphus minor; assembly: GCA_013397135.1. NCBI lineage: Eukaryota > Metazoa > Chordata > Aves > Passeriformes > Tyrannidae > Pachyramphus > Pachyramphus minor. The sequence goes on from VYXB01005619.1 coordinate 776,193, forward strand.
CCACAATTAGCAGCTGTTGATATATGACAACTGAAAGGCTTTGGAACCTTACTCTCTAGTCAGTATCTCATCAGAGTTAGTAAAGAATGACTGAGGATTAGGACTTATCCTGAGCAGGTAGGATTCAATCTATCCATGCCATCTCATGAAGCAAGGCTTCAACTTTAAAATGTGCTGGTGCTTAACTGAGCCTCAGAACTTGCAAAAGCTGCAAAAGATGCTATGTTGAAACTGAATCTTTGGTGTCTGACATTATCAGGTACACAAAATCCATCAGCATGATAAGTGTTCCCTCATGCAGTATCAATAGCCATCTTTCTTACATGGTATGAAATTAATCCTTCACTTGGAGCAACTTTCTCTTGGTCACTATATCTTATTTCTTGGTGACAAATGGACAGGATGTGCTACAGAGGAATTCAGCACAAAGGAAACAAGGCAATATAAACAGACATGCTGTAAACCTCTCACTGCTTACCTCTTTGGCATTTCAGCACTGCTGTCACCAGCTGCTCAGACGAATGATAAAATTTAGTATTTCCCAAGCCTCAAACAAACCAAACAGGAGATTTTTTCCCTTTTCACATATGGGCATTTTTGAGGAACTGCAGGCCTCCAAGGCACAGCAAGAACAGGGTATGCTGTTGTGTGGGTGCTGCCTCCTCTTATGACTGCTTAAGGTACACTAGAGCAAGTAAGGCTGAAACACTGAGTTTTCAGCCTGTGGTTGTCCAACATGGTCCAGTCCAAACAAGCCCGGTAATGACAGCTCTCTCAAGAGCTGTCACAGCATCACATTAATAGTACACATTAGACTGAAATTTCTTAAGCTTCTTTGGAGAAGGATTTTCTGTGGCACCCATCTGAGGAATCTCGGGGTTTTTTTATATACATCTTGGAGCCTTTATATGTCCTAAAAACATACTGACATTTAAGAAGTGTATTCTTTGGCAATATTTAAATATGTCACATTCTACAGAAATATGATGGTAAAGGTGCTTGCAATTAACTTGGGAACATTTTTTGAATTTGACAAGCTCCTGCTATTTCTGCGATCTTTGATATTTTCTTGAAATATCACTGGAAAATCTATGCCTAGCAATAAAACCTCATTTAGGTGGACCGTTCAAATAAATTACATTTCTTAAATGTGCTCACAACACTTTCTCAGTTACCTTCTCCAGGTATATCTTTGCAGTTTTCCAGCCTCTTGTGAGGCGAAGAGGAGGGGCAAGTACTGATCTCTTCTCTGGAGTGACCAGTGACAGGACCCGAAGGAATGGTCTGAAGTTGTGTCAGGGGAAGTTTAGGTTGGATATTAGAAAGAGGCTCTTCACCCAGAGGGTGGTTGGGAACTGGAAGAGGCTCCCCAGGGAAGTGGTCACAGCACCAAGTCTGACAGAGTTCAAGAAGTGTTTGGACACATTCTCACCTGGTGTGACTCTTGGGGATGGTCCTGTGCAGGGCTAAGGGTTGGACTCAATGATCCTTGTTGGACCCTTCCAGATCAGCTCTGTTACTTTTTCCCCTGGATACACAAGGCTCCGTAGTGCTGCTTCACATTGGTTATAGCTTGAGTAGGTTCAGAAAAGTTAACAAGTCCATCAGGTTTGCCTTAAAGCTGACAAGATTACACAGCTCAGCTGTAAGAAGTATAGTTCCATAACTTCAACTGGGGGAAAAAATCTGATACAGAGCAAAAAACAGAGATACATTATTGCATTTAAAACATTTAAGGCAACATTTTCTGCATTAAGAGTGGATGACCAGCTTTTAGCAAGGTCATCGTCACACTGTTTTGTAACTTTTATCTGACTAGTAACAACCTGGAAAATATCACACCTCCATTTTCACACCCACTGTGGTCATGCTGCATGGCAAACAATGATTAGAAGCAAATGTATTTCCAGCCAAATGAAACCAACATATTTGCAACCTAATCCAGCTCAGGACACTCCTCAACTTCAAATTCACTTGCACAGGTGCAAATGACAGCCTATTTAACACCCTATTTATAATTTCAAGGTTTTACAAATAAAAGAGGCTTATTAGATATGTCATACTTCTACCCCTGAAGGGTACCTTTTCTATATGAAAGCCACTAGATTTGTGAGTACTCTATGCAGTTAAATAAAAAACATAATTTTGACATCTTAAAATTTAAGTATTATCATTCTAGAAAGAATTGAGGCATAGTAAGTGTCAGTCACAAATAGGATGAATTTGTATATTTGTAAATGAACAAGTAATTTTGCCAATGTAATAGGGTGAGTACGTGAAATCTGTAACATACTGCCTCCTCTAATATTTTGCATCTCTTATTTCCATTAACACTTGATGAATACGCATCCCAAAAGGGCACAGAGATGCTATGAGGATGACTGTCACCAGCATCAATATTGCTAAAAAATGCCTGTCATTTAAATCAAAAGGAAGGCATGCACTGGACAGAACGAACCAATGGGAATTGATTCCCAACCAGATGCTGTGCCAAATCACTTGAATTTCTGCCCAGTGGCAATTGTGCTATAGCTGGAAGTTTGGATGCACATCTCTCATTGTGAGTATGGTCATACTAAAAAGGGTGAATTAAATCAATAAAAAGCTGCTTTCAGTTGGATGCAAGGGCTAACAGAAATCTGTTCCAGTTCAAAGCAGAGGAGCAGACTGTGACACTTGTTACTAAACACTAGCTGGCAAAAAAAAGAGACCTGAGGCAGCAGTCTCCATGTCCATGGGATGTATATCGCTGATGGAGGAAATCAAGAAGCTACCCTGTTTTCTAGATTCCTCATCTTTCTTGGCAGCAAAGGTAAAACTGGAGAGAAGGGAGCTGGGAACAGCACCACAGTGCAGAGAAGCCCTATGCTGTACTCTCTGCTTTACCTTTCATGTAAAGAGAGAAGACATTGCGGGTACAGAATCTTCGTTTGGTTGTTGATAAGGAGTGCTTACCATAAGTTAGGGACTTTTTGGTGTCTCATGCTCTGCCAGTGAGGAGCTGCACAAGGAGCTGGGAGGGAGCATGGTCAGGACAGGTGATTTGAACTGGTTGAAGGGATATTCCACACCATGGGGGATGGGATGGGCATCAGTCAGCAGATGGTGAGCAAGTTGTCCAAGGGCATCACTTGTGTTTCTTGGGTTTTTATTCCTCTCTCCCTTTTTCCTATTATTGTTATATTTTAGTGTATTTAAATTATTAAACTATTCTTAGCTCAACTCGCAGGTTTTACCTTTTTCTCTGATTCTCCTCCCCATTCCACCATGGGGAGGCAGGAGAGGAAGGGAGTGGGTGAGTGAGCAGCTGTGTATTACTTAGTTGTGGACCTGAGTTAAACTGTGATAATGTTAATAGATATACGTATATTCTGCTCTCCATTGTCATCTGTGATGACTTTTCATTTACCAAGTGTTTCTGTGAACTGTCCTGTTCTGTCAATCTGTGCCATAGCAGCTTTGTTTCTCTGATGAAGTTCTCTCTCTCAAACAGCAAGCTTAGACCTCAGCTCTTCCACCTAAATTACAGAAGAGAATTGGTAATTAAGTTTTAACAAGATTTAAATGATATTAAAACCAGACAGTTAAAAGAAGACACTGCCTTCGGCTTTGTTGTAAATTTGTATAATTATTTTCAGTCCTCTGGAGGATGCATGATTATGTTTCTGTATTTATAAATATACTGCCCTGGAGGCACAAAAATGAATTTTATAGTCCACTGATTTGCATATTAATGTCAGTCTTATGGTGTCAAATGTTTTTTTTAGCAAATAAATGTCCATGACAGTTATCAAAATTTCCAAACAATTTTATAATACACTTGACCTAGATTAATTATTTTTTTTTAAAGAAGATGTGCTGTAAAGACAAAATGGGAAAGCCAGCACAGCACAGTGATAAATATACAGGAGAGGAATGAACCAGATGAACTAAACAAAACATGTATGCATTTTTAACAGTTTTGGATTATAACAGTTTTGGTAAAAAGCTGTTAAGTCATGACTCAGGTTCTGACCCAAAGCTCTTTAAGGACACTTGGGATGAAGATTTTTAACAATATAGTTCTGTGGCTCTGCCTTTATGCAGAAACACAGTCACTGTGAAAATCATTCTCTTGACCAAGTGTCCTTAAATACTTTCCAGACTGAGAACAAAAACCAGGGATAAGAAATACTACTTGCTAGTAGTATTGTTATGTCCAAAGCTTGTACCAGCAGCAGAGTAAAAGCTCTGTTTTAATGGTGGAAAATCATGGTGGTAGAACCATCTCTTCCATGCTGCTACATACAGGAAACAGTAGTTAGGTTAAGCTTTGTTGTTCTCATTTATGAATCTACCCTGCAAAATCCTAATATACTCATAGTTGGTTTCACCCCTTGTTTGTCCTGCATTTCATAACATTTAATAGGTATTTTCAAAGCCAGAACTCCTACACCTAAAGTGCTAGGTAAAGTTATAGGCTTTTGGAGCTTGTCTAGACAATACAGAGTAACAATAACAATATTGTACTAGTTCAGGATCCAGTCCAGTTACATATATGTAGAGAAAGTTCTTACCAGCAGTCAGTCAAAAGACAATGAACTCAATGGGACATTTCTTTGTGCACGGATGGAAAAACTACAATCATAGTTACTAGTAATCTATTTTGCTATCAAGATAAATCCATTTGCCTTGCCGTTTATCTCCCTATGGAACTAATGTATTGTCAGCTGAAATAATGTGTTATTATCACTGCAATAATTATCACTGTAATAATATTAAACAATTATTTGGATTAGAAATACGTCATATTGCCCAAGTTTATGAGGAAAGCTAAATACAAATTTTGCACACAGAGAGTAGGGATGAGATGTTTGTTGTGTGCCAAAAATTAAAGGAGAAAGTGTCATCTCAGTGTGTAATAGTAGCAGATAAGGTGTATTTTACAAAAACAATCTAGTGCCAGACAACTGCTGGCTCAGGGCGACACTTGTTAGGCCATAAATGAGCTCATTGCATGTTCAGAACTACGATTTCCATGAAGTCTCATTCAAAGAGATATTAATAATCATTACTTAGCTGTGACAAAATGGTGTCAGAGAGGGAACACTTCACCAGTCCCTTGCAAACATAACTCCTAATTTCCCCATATACATGTTAGGCAGAATATTTAAATGTAAAGGAAAAATACCTTAAAAATAAAAATAAAATAAAAGACAAGCAGATAAATGTTCCTGTGGCGCTTCCAAGTTGATTGCCAGTCGTATATAATCTTGGAAACAAAACAAGGTGGTCTGAAGAAGCAAGAACAGAAAATTCTTGTGTTTCTTCTTTTTTTTTAAGTCAAGAAATCTCAATAGGTTATTGAGATCCTTTACACTTGGAATTTTGTACCCACAATCAACTGCAGGACCTAAATTACAGATGTGATTCTACAGAACTTGCCTTTGCAAAGTGTTAAGCGTTAGCTTTGAGATGAATGGCAGGCAGGGGTGGAAAACACCCATCTCCTTGGCGTACCAAAGATGAAGAGAGTAAATGACAGTACTGGCAGTGAATGAGATATAAGAACACAACCTCTACCCAATCTAGTATGAAGTCTGCCTGGCAAGGCTCCTCTGCAAAATTCTCTGACTAAATCTGAGCTAGCAGAGTTGTACTGGCATGGACCTTCGTATATATGAAACTGGATTATTTCTGACTCAGAATCATACTGCAAAAAAACATATTTAATGTCTTCTGGTCCCATGTTTTATAATATCTGATGACAGACAGAAGAGTATTCTTATTGTTATTAAAATATACATAGCCTTCATTTTCATTGCAAACCTTCAACAAATAAAGAGTAAAGGTTGAGGGCAGGACCTATTTATATTCAAGGATTTGCCAAAGATATAATGGTGTTTACACATACAAAATTATACACAGTACTGCATTTAACAACCAAGAAATGTTGGAAAGAGCTACTGGTAGAGATGTAGCTCATAATTTTAGAAGACAATTTTCCACTTTTTCTGTTTTCCCATGGTTGCCCCAGGGTTAAAAGTAAATTCAGAGGAAATACTTTTACACATACACAGTCTGCTTCATCAAGGAGATAAAGTTTTGCAGGCAAATGTTCAGAACTGCTACCTGTTCCAATAATTTTCTTTTTAATTGATAATTAGAGATCAGTTACTTTTTGGCCTGACTCTTTGTGTGTGTAGCAGGTGCAAGATGAACAAAGAATGGATGAAGAGATGGGCAAAAGAGCCTTCCTTGATTTCAGTCAACCTGTAGGAAAAGTCAATCCTAACTGCAGTGCTCTGGGTTAGCCCATTCTGTCCCTCTGGGATGAAATACTCCTCCCATTAAGGGAAAAGGGGCCATTCCCATCTGTGCCATTGCCACAAGTGGGCTAAGTTCACTAAAAGAGTAGCATCCCAGTGGCTCTGACAGTACCCCAATCTGACAAGGAATCTCAAATCTTCAAATTTGTTGAGACAACATAACTCTGCCCTATCCCTTTTTCTGGGTTGCTTGCATTGTGAACTATTTAGTTGCAAGAGGAGTGAAGATAAAACTGCTGCTAGGGTTGTCTTTGGTCTACATAAACACAGCATCACAGAGAGGCACTGGAAATCAGATTGCACACCACGGTGTCTGTGTACCTGTGTAGCCAGATAGATACCATAATAGTATAGAAAGCTGATTTATAACCAGCATCTTGTTCCAGGCGTTTGAAGCCCTGTTTCATACTTGGAATGCTTCATTATACAGAATCTGCACCTCTGGACTTTTCCTTTTCTGGGTGGTGTCATTTTGAAGTAATACATTATCAGTTTCCGTCATCTGGTGATGCATTACCAGAATACATCAGAAGAACAGCTGGCTCAGTCTCTCAATCCTTAGCGTCCAGCAACTGCTGACTGGGATGATATATTACACGAACTCTTCAGTCTATCATTGTAATACATCAAAACAAGGCACTGGCCTGAAGGTGTATTACTCAAAGTAAGGCAAAGCTGAGTGAACCTGTCCAGTAGAGGGGTTCTGGTTTAATTATGGAACAGAAGTTACAGTACGCTGCTCAGAGAAGGTTTGTTAGCTTCAAAATATAATGCCCTTAGAATTGAATACTTTCCTGATGAAAACTCCTGTAACCTTACAGAAGTTCCATTCTATCCAGTTTCTCTATCTCACAGTAAACTTCGGTAGGTTTGATGCAGATAAACACACTAAAACCAGTGATATCACTTCAGTCTGTGTCCTTTTTTCTTTCCCTGCTATTCTTCCTTGTTCTAGAGTAAAATACTTCAGCTGGAAAGGACCTCTAACAATCATCTAGTCGATCTAAATATAGACAAAACCTTTTTGAGTGAGAGCTGCAGCACCTGAATTTACATTGCAAGCAGAAAAACACACCAGAATTTAATTTCATGGTGAATTGGGAAATAGGGACATATATTTTTCTGTCCCATGTTTCTGTTCAATAGAAGCAGCAGATACCTAATATTCTTTGGCAGGTAGTTGAGAACATAAGCTGATCTGAGATGGGGACAATGGGCTGCAGTTCGTTTAGATGGCATAGTATATTATAAGCACCGTGAATCTAAGACATACCTGAGAATGAACATTTCACCGATGTGCTATATTCCTCAGAACAATTTTAGCTCTTTGTCATTGTTTACAAGAAGATCTAAATAGTCTTTTACTTACAAAAAAGATGGCTTATGTTGATACATGACAAGAGCCCCTGAATAAAACATGCAGCAAGAACAGATCAAAAGTGTGATCAATAGTTAATAAGAATACATAGGGTTGTTACATCCACTTTTGTAAGCCTTGACAATGATTCAGCATGTTATAAACTTAGTTTTCAATGTGGGTGATGTGTCCTTTGCTGCAATATCTTGCTGTATTGGTATTGTGGGAGGGTGTGAGTGAGGATTAAGGACAATAGAGACAAAAGATGACACATGTAAACACCAGTTACAAAATAGCAGGAAGGAGAGTAATTGATTAATGGATAATAACCCATAAGGATGTCTTGATGAAGGGACAAGTGAGACAGCTGTCGAGATAAAGAGTGTCTCAGTGAAAGGATCTTCTTTCACCAGCTTCCTGGTTTTTAAAATATCTAAGTACTGCAGAATTCACCTTTTCAGTAAAATGTGAAAGAGCAGCACAGGGAGCTGAGGCGTGTGCCCTCTCCGTCTCATTATGTGGGAACTACCATGACCTCCCAAGTTTTCCTTATTGACACCATGGTTTCATTTGCAGATAAGAACACAGATATTGTCACGGGAACATAGCAAGGTAAGTACACTGTCAGAGTCAGAAATGCTGTGTGGTCAGCCATTCTGCAGTGTCACCTTTCCGGTACTGAAAGCAGAATAATCAGAAAATAAAAATAGAGTACTGCTTAAACACATCTTTCAAAGAAAATAATCAGATTAAGAATTTACCCTCTGGTTGCACTTGAAGTATGTATCTTACTTCAATGGGAATACAGCTGACCTGTGTAACTACTTGTGATTTATTGACTGAAAGGGCCGGATTTGTCCATGATGACCTGATTTAGTTGAAGATGTCCCTGCTCATTGCAGGGAAGTTGGACTAGATGGCCTTTGAAAGTTCTTCCAACCCAAACCATTCTGCAGTGATATGACTCAGGCCCACTGATATCAGGCCAAGCATTGCCTGGTGGAAACCTCAACAGAGCTACAGAGCAAAGCTGGATGTAACCAGCTTCTGGCCACTAATGTTCACCCAGTCCTTATGCTTGACCCTACAAATCCTGAAGGGAAAAATATTTGAAAAACAACAGCTGATTAAAAGTATATCACACTTCACAGACAAAAAAGGCAAAGTATCTATGTTGAGTCACTTCAGCCTTCCTTAGACAAGATGCAAAAGGATAGGAGAACTTTTGGAAGAAAGAATTCATTGTTCTACTTCTCTCTCCGGTGGATACTACCCAAGTATGACAGATGTTTTGATATATCTTGTGCTTACACTCAGCAGCATTTTTAACCTGAAGAAAGTACCAGCCAGTCTGTGAACTCCATGGAGGACTTACCATACAGCTGTGAATGATACAAGAAGCTCCTGTATATTGTGACAAAACCCAAAGCTAGGTGGCTAGTTAAGGACATCAAGAGATTTGACAAAATAAACTTTTTGTTACAATCTTTTCCCTGTTTATTCCAATCATCTTATCTGACTTCAGGGTACATGAGGTTACTTGCATAAGCTGGTACTTAACACTAGAAGTTTTTTAGATCATAAAACTTTTCTGTTTCCAAGTACCATGACCCCATCACCACAGGGATAAAAATAGTGTTTATTGTATGGACCTGTTCACACATATGTGTGCCTGTATATATATATACACACACACATGTGTATATACATATACAATACATACATATGTTCATACATATGTATAAATAAATCCATTTCAATAAGCTGAATGATTGAACCCATTCACCAGCCCAAGGCACACCCACACTGCAAGTCATTTTTAAGAGGCACAGAGAGATCAAAGAATCAAAACCCGAAAATACTCATACAACTGAATGTTGTCCTGACTTACTAGTCACTGCATTCAAGACAAAAATGAACAAATAAAGGTTGACTAACTTGTATATCTTCCTCCTTCAAGGAACTCAGAGAAATAAACCTTCCAGAGAAGACCACTACTTTTTTAATCTCATCTAGGAATCTACTTGAAGTTAGTGTAGCACTTGTTTCTCTCACTCTCTGCAATATCAGTGCTCCATTGTCAATTAGTATTTGGACAGCAGAATCGCTATGCTGTTCTGATTCTATAAAAATAATTTCTTGTGTTGACTGCACTTATTCTTTTCCTCTTCATTTCTATATTATAAATCATCTTAGGCTTGTCAGGGGTATTATTAATAACTTCTTGTTACCTTTTTCAATATAACTTGAAGACCAACATTCCCAAGCCACGAGTGTCAACATATTAAGCACTGTTCAGACATTTGAACATAATATACTCTGTTTCTAAGTCTTCCGTTGTATTACTAGTAGGATAATTATTACAGCAAATGATAAAATACTGCAAAATTGTTTCCCCCCCCCTTAATAACATAAATAAAAGGAGCAATTAATTTCCTACAATAAAAACAGGCAATACAATAACGTACAAATGTGGAGTTTCTTCATTATTGCATCAAATTGCAAAACGGAAACATATAATTTCAAAAGGCTCATAAGCAAAAATGGAAACACAGCTGATGTTGCGTCAGCATGTAGTACAAAACTGTGAAGCTTGCACAGCTCACAGCTAGTCTCCTCAAATGATGCAGCTAACATTTCTCAATGCAAATACATAATACAAAGAACCTTTTCCATTTTTCAGGCCATACTTCCAGAATTTAGGCCAATTTTGCAGGATATTAATTCTATATGTCCATCCAATACTATAACCTTGTAGTATCACCAGTTATTTTAAAACTATGCATAGCTATCATGCATAGCTGCATCTATAGCTTTATTGACACATCTTATGACAGATGGCAATGATGTTTTCAAATGGAATCTGTGCTTCTGAACAGATACACCTCCCTCTACACCCCATATATTTACCAGATGTGTTTTTAGAACCTTTCCACACTGGTGTTTTGGTTTGTTTGGTTTTAGGCTGCTGATAAAAGGTAATACATTTTCTTTGACATCTCATGCAATTTTACAAGTATTCAGGGCACATTCCCTGCTTTGCATGGAAAATGTATTTCCACAGTTGTCAGAATGATGGACAGGGGGAGAATGATAGGAAGGAGCACTGATCTTTGCTTGTTATTACATACAATAGCCCAGTAGGAATCATGATGTGTTGGTGAGACAAACTGTGTCCCATTCTGGAACATATTAAGTTTGTCTCCAGGACACACATGACTTCACTAGGGTGTCTAACCTCATTCATAATAGATGCTAATCTTTTCAGGGCTGACTGATGACAGCACTTCCTGCCCTTCACGGAATTAGAGCTGGGTTTTATCAAAGGACTCAAACTGCCTGCTAATTAGACTAATTCCCTTCATCATGAATTATTTATTTCCATTGGTAACCGACCACTGTGACATTAATGGGTTCTGCTCAACTTAGTTTCATACTAATATACACTATAAGTTAAATGTTTAAAAACTCCTGATACTTCACTCCAGGTCAAGTGTATCTTTTCACATAACTCTTGATGTTTTCAATAAAGTTTTGATAATTAAGACAGTTAGAATAAAGGGCTTATTGCAAAGTAAAAAAAGAAAAAGAAAATAAAGAATAATTTTAAAATTCTGAAATCAAGCTGTTGGGGTTTTTTCCCCCAAATGTGAGGTAATATATACATATTTAAGACTGATAATTAAAGTCCTCTACTGCATTAAGAGGGTATCAAGGCAATTCACAGAACTGCATACCCTTAGCCAGAACATGTACTGCCTCTGTACTCAAAATTCTCACTCAGTTCAAGAAGTTTTGTATGTTTAGTACCAAAAATAAAAAACTTCTGTACTTAGGTAGCAAGTATCAAATATACAAACACAAAGTAAAGAATACCTGGCAGACAGTAGCACTGCAGCCCAGTGCTGCAGGGTGGAGAAGGCCAAAGGCAGAGTGTGGATCATCAGTGAGATGTAACTGGGAAAAACATAAAGCATCATTCTGGGATGTCTTAACAGCAGGATCTGAGTAGGGTAACGGAGGTCATCTACGCAGGATGTACAAGGTCTCAGCAAGAGAACTGATGGCTGGTTTTTGGCATCACTTTTCAAAAGCTACATTGACAACTGAGAGAAAACCCACAGAAGAGCAAAAAATTAGAGCAATTTAGAAAGCATGACCAGTGAGGAAAGTTTATTATTAATATTTAGAAAAGAGTATGATGACATCTTCACTTATGCATAAGGATGTTACAGTTAGGCTGGTGATCTGTTCTCTCCTTCTCTACAACAAGCAGGACAAGAAAGAGCCATTTCATTCTGAAGCCATGAAGATAAATTGGGAAAAGCTGTAAGGACAGAGAAGCACGTGTCCAACCTGAATAAGAAGGCTGCAGAATTCTCACCACAAAAGGAATTTTGGCCTAGACTAGATAGGCAGATAATTGTTAGGGAAGGTCCAGGTGTATGTGAACTCAGCCCAGTCAAAAAATTACTTTCTAAGGCACAAAAAAATGTCAGTTCAGTTACTGTAACATAAATTTATCTTATGAAATTCTTCAGAATTTTGCCATTTCTAAAGAAAAAACTTCTACTTAAAAGTTGTAATTATGTCAATATTTTTCAATTATAAGAATGTCTATTTTAGGAGCATTCTATACAGAACAGCATCCAGAATAACATTTCAATTTTCTATAATTTAACTACTGGTCTTTTCCATTGGCAACAGAGACATTAAATTTATTCAATTCCAATTATTTAATGGAATTTTTGTGACTCATGCCCAGGATAGTATAGTTCAGGTTGTATATTTTACAGTGGATTTGTTTCCTATTATTGTGGGTTGACCCTGGCTGGATGCCAGGTGCCCATCAAGCTGCTCTGTCACTCCCCTCCTCAGCTTGACAGGGAGAGAGAACATAAGACAGAAAAGAACTCATGGGTCAAGATAAAGGCAGTTTAGTAAAGCAAAAGCAAAGCACACAGGGAAGCAAATGAAAACAAAAGATTTATGCTCTACTTCCTATCAGCAGACAATTCCAGCCATTTTCCAGGAAGGAAGGCTTCAGTATTTGTAGCAATTACTCTGGAAGACAAGCCTCATAAAAAAAAATGCTCACTTCATCCCCACCCTACAACCCTCCTTAGCTTCTATATCTAAGCAGATATCATACAGAATATCCTCTCAGTCAGTTTGGATCAGCTGTCCTGGCTAAAGCTCCTCCCAAGATCTTGCCCACCCTCAGCCTACTGGGTGAGGGGGGAACATCGGAGAGACAGCCTTGATGCTGTGTGAGCACTGCTCAGCAGCAGCCAAAACACTGGTATGTTATCAACACCTTTCCAGCCACCAATGCAAACCAAAGCACAGCACTATGAGGAAAATTAGCTCCATCTCAGCCAGATCCTGTTCATCTGAACTCTTGGGAGACCAAGAGACAACATACTACTTGCTCACAGATGACACCTTTGAACTGCTTCTCTTACAGCAAAATTGAAAGACTTTTCACATGTTACAGAATTGGGTTTGAAGCTCCAATACATTTTATACATACTCAATACTAAGCGGTGCATATTCTCACTCATTTCACAAAATAGTTTTTATTTCGTTTTGATTATCCTATCTGTGAAAAAATGAGAAAAACATATACAACGTGTCAGAAGAATCAATAAGAGGCTTGTTTGGGGTAATATTTCTAATGACAAGGTGAGTTTAAAAAATAAACAGCAGAAGCCAGCTAGACAGTTTATATCCCTTAGCCTAATAAGGAGTAGGACTGTGGTATATTTGATAAGTAGTATTTCAGGTGATAGCCATAAAAGAACACAGAACCTTCTAACCCACAGTGATAACGCTACATAGGTGTGGGAAGCTAGATAGAAATGAACAGAGATGAGATTCAATAAGCTCATGTACATTTCTATCACAGTGTGAGATACTTTGGCTGTGAAAATAAAGGTGTTATTTTTCCACTGTTGAAATAATACAGAATCAATGAGAGACAACTGTGAGTCTCAATAGCATCAAGGGCTTTTTGTTGACATTCACAAACCAAATGATCACAGCTCTGCTGGAATGAGATGTCACCAGAAACCCCAAGATGGCATTACAGCCTTGTTTTTGTAAGTTGCGGTTTTTTTGCAATAAACATATCCAACTGCCTTTTTATTTTAATTGAGAAGTCAGGTTTTACATTTCTTTCTGATTTTCCTACTCATCTTTTTTTTTCAGGTTATCTTCCCCACTCTACCTGCCATCCTCCCTTCTCCTCCCACTTCTCCTACCTCTTGCCCCAGCCAATCTCTTCTTGTCTTTCTCTCTTTTTTAATTTACCTTCTTTCTTTCCTAGTTCTCTGAACACCCAAACCAAAATATTTCTGGAATGGGTGACTTTGCTCAGTTTGTTATCAGCTCTTTCTTAATGCCATTGCACCAGCATAAACCTCAGCACTGTAGACAGACTATCTTATTAAGCCAAACAAAATGTCACTCATGTACCACTTATTATTTGTATGGAACAAGAGTCTCCAAGTAGTTTCTGATGCAGCCATATAAAATAGCTTTCGTTTCAGAGCTAATAATACCTGACACTTAAACAGAGACTTCCATTCGTTGATCTCAAACCATTTCACAGGCGTTAATGAATTACGTCTCACAAGTGTGCTCTGACAAACAGGCTATTCCCATTTCACAGATGGAGATAACTGAGGAGGAAAGAGAGAGGTAATTTGTTATTACAACATCTCTTAGGGCCCAATTCTTCACGGTTGTATTTAAAGAGTTTCTGTCACTGGCTTCAAGCCAACACTGAGTAAATAACATTAAAAAGCACTCAGATGTTCCAAGTCTTATTCCTTTTATAATAGGAGATCTCTTCTCTCTATATAGCAGAGTATATTCTCCTTGAGAACTGGTATACAGACACCTTTGAGGACACTTTATTTTGTAATTTCAATTCATAAGTTACTAAGAAGAAGGACATTTTGTACTAAATTGCTCTACTATCATAAATTAAACCCAGTTAACCCACCTTTTAATTCCTTACAAGCCGTTTTAAAGAAGGGGGATTCTTGAGAGGGAGCTTTTTTAATAACGTGACATAAAAAGCGTATTCTGTTGAAAAGAGGTAAGGTGTGATCAGAAACATGTCTTTCAGTATCATGAAAATCAGCTAAGATCACAAAATAAGAGGACAGTGGGCAGACAGCCCTTACAAAATGCATGTAAAAGAATTTGGATAGACTGATAACTACAATTTGTTTGAATTAGCAATTAACATTACAAGCGTGTGCAGTATTACTCAAACTGTTCCTGAGCCATGCTTATCAGAATTGACTTACATCATAAGATGCAACAAAAAGATGTCACTCACATCCTCTACAAAGGTCAGTTCTTTGTAGTTATTTGTAGAAGTTTCTGCTTGTTTGACAAATTGATAGAAGAAAAATTACATGAAAATATACTAAGATATATTTTTAGATACAAAAGGGACACCAAGACTTGGTGTGAAAGGCCAAGAAAAAGCAGAATAATAGGTGGGGCCATCAAGGACAATGTCTTCAAAACAAAGTGCACAACTCAAGGCAGGATAAACATGAGGATTCCTTATGCCACACAGAGAAGAGGGTTGATCAGAAAAAAGTAGTTTGGTACTATAGAAAATCTATTTAATTAAAATTGTTCTTGAGCACAGATGAATACTCCTGTATTATGACACAGTCTACATCTTGTCTTAAACCTAGTTGGAATAAAGTTCCCTGCAAATACGAGGTGCTATGACACAACACATATAAATCAGCCATCAAAATAAAACCAGTGTCTCTATTACCAGCCCAGAAGCAAACCTTCTCATGAAGCACATCCCACTCCACCATAAGCAAAAAAAAATGGAAGTAGATACAGAAAAAGATATAACTATATAGGGGTCCTTGTGCTATTTATAAAGCTTTTGTGTTTACCATCTGTCTACGGAAACATCCCCATCCAAATTCCAAGCTAGAAGTTGAAAGCAAACACTCTTGTATGCGTGTAAGATGTATGTTAAAGACCAAAGTTACCCAAGTCGCCACTTTTGGTTTCTCTCAAGTCTGGCAGCTACATCACACACCCCCTAAGGAAAACTGCTCTCCTTTTTGGAGCAGGTGAGCTGGGATTTAGAGACACCTACCTAACTACAACATCCAGCTACTGCTTTTAAAATAAAAGAACAGGTCTATGATCTACTACAAGCCACCTACATGCATAAAAGGCACCCCCACAAATTCTGTTGGTGATGGATTCTTTGCAGAACAGTGGTTTAAAATCAGCCTCCATTCTAAGATAAGCAATTAGACTGCTGCCACAAAACCAGCATCATTTGGGTTCCACATCTGCACATCATCCATTAGCATAGACCCCATGTTTCACTGGAATTTTGGACATCACCTAAACAAGCATGTTGTGCAACAGTATGAGAGACCTGGGATCATAAAGTACATAAGATTTTACAGAACACTGTCAGTCACAGCCATGATTTGGAGGCAGCAACAAGTGGTCTTCACATGCAGTCGTATGAGAAACAGAATTAACTGACATAAAACTTTCATGAAGAACTTTCAGGGATTATAGTGGCCATTTATTAGCACAGCATTTAAGCTCATCAGAAGTCCAGTGCCCATTACACTTATTACTTTAGCTTGGTAATTTACAAGGGCAATAACTTTGAATTTTTTTTTATTTTTTTTTTGATGACAAGAAATCCATGTTCAGCTGAAGTTATGTCCCTGATAGTCCTAGAGGTAAAGTTAAGATTGCTCACATAATGAGTACTTTGAACAAATGTCCATGGGTAAATTCAGCAAATAGAAATTAAAATTTTTTTTTGAGTTGCTGTAACTTTCCAATTCCAGGAAGCTAAAATAAGAGATATCAGCTTTATTTCATAATATCCAGTTATGCAACTACCACTATTTGTAGAGATACTGGCCTGTGAAAATTACTCTTTCAGTATACGAAGGAAGGAAACAACAAAACCCAAACAGTAAAACTTTGCTATTTATGCATGAGAAGATTTTTGAACCACTCAGTGAGTCATTTTATGGAGCAATTAACTTTTCTTTTTATGCAGATATTTTTTCTTCGTCTGCCACCTTTTTAATAGTCCTCTGCATAAATTGGTAAAATAATTTCTCATTCCCTCAGAAACAACAGCTGCATTGTGAACTCCTGAATTGGCATGTCTTTGGAATATATTATAATAATTCAGAAACTGCTGCCATTTCTATCAAGCTTTCATTCATACGAAGCTTGCTTCAAACATCCCATCCTCCCTCCCCGTTTCACTGGTTGCTGATCTCAGATTGTCCAGTCACTTCCCCTGCCTCTCCCAACTCCCTCTCCCGCCTCCAGTCTCAGCCCTTTCTCTCTCAAGCTTGACACAAATCTCCTTCCCTTGCCACTCCCTAGATCTGGCTCTTATGTAGCCTTCTCAGTCGAATTAGACACAAATGACTTGTCTTGACTTCCAAAGCCCTTTGTGGCCCATCTGCTCACCACTGACCCTCTCATGTTCAATATCAAAGGTCAGCGCTTGCTTCCAATTAGTCTATGAGCCAAGGTTCCTTCCTCTGACTGCAATGCTTTCAAAACAAGCCCAGCCATGCTCTTTCCTCTGTTGCCCCTCACACTTGGGGAAGGAATTGTCTATCAGTATCTGCAAAGCCTTCACGTTCTGCCTTTTTAAATTCCCCCTCAGATCTTCACTTTGCCTTCAGAAACTGCAACAAGAGCCTGGCTGTTCGTGTGTCAGGGCAATGCTAAGCAACACAACAGGAGGCTTCCTCATTGGTGTCAGTCCTCTACAGGGAAATGCAGTTTTTGTGTGCTCTGTTTTGCAACTCATTCAGGGAGTTGTGGCTGATAACTTGAACTTTGTGGGTCCTGCAAAGATGCAAAAAAATAACAAACAAGAGAAAGCATAATAGGAAAAGCATAAATTACTGGTTTTAGGGCCCAGACTCAGATAGTGAAAAGCTCACATCAGCTGAAGGTTGTTACTGAATGAAAAGTCCATCTCCTACAGCTTCAGCGTGAACCTTTCTCATTTTAGACAGACCTGCAAAGTCTGGCAAAATTATACACACCTTACGTGGTTCTAACTTAGCTAAAGATTGGTAGAATTCCACAGATTTGATAAAAAGTTTGTTTTCTTGATCAATTCAGAACAAAACTGAAAAAAACTACTAAAACTACTAAAAATTTTTACATGTTCAAAAGAACATGGAAAAGAATAGTGTACTTTGTCTTGAACGAATTCACCCATCTCACCTCAGCATTTTTTGTAAACAGTTGCACTTTTTGGCTGCAGTTTTCCCCAAATTTAGACTGAGGCATACACCCAGGAAAAATTCATTCTGATAAAGGTTATAAGTAACTGACATTCTATCAGGTATATGAAATTCATTCATATGAATAACTAAAAAGTGGTCATACAATGGTAAGTTTGCCTTAAACTGATAGGTGATGCTCCCAGCTCCATTATTACAAACACAGTGGTTTATTATGAAGATAATTGTTGGTTGTTCAGGTGGAGGATGGAGATGTGTGCGTGGGAAGTAGCAGAATGGAGGTAGTGAAGTGAGTGGAGTGTAGGTGAATGGCTTAACTGTTAATTTCTTTGTTGTTTTTTTTTTTTTTACGATTTACATTAGTATGCAGAGGAGTGGGATCTAACTCAAAGAACTTTTCTGAGCAAGTAAAAAAATCACACATAATGTGTACATAACCATGTGAAATACAGAAACTCTATGTATTGCATTATGTAATTTACTTGAAAGTTGTAGTTTGTTGTCAAAAAGGCCCTGCTGGGTTTCACAACCTGGAAACGTAGCTTTCATGAAGCATGTTGTTCTTCAAGAAATGAGCAACAATGCCATTTGCTGACACAATATTTAACTCTGTCATTTAAATATAGTTACACTATTTTTACACCAGTGTTACTAATAAATGCAGATTGCAAGGAATAAGCAAGTTCTCTTATAGTGATAAAGTAACAGTTTCTTTAAAAAAGAAAGCTGACACTTATTGCACATTCTAGATTAAAAAAAAAATTACTATTATGATGGCTTGTGGTAATGGCTCAAGGTTTTTGTGGTCTAGTATTTTTAATACTCCAGTGTAATCTACTCCAGTCATCCTTGACAGAGAATAAAGATGGGTTTTCAAGGATCACAGCTTTCAAGCTGTGTGGAAATACCCATTTCTCATCTTGAAAGTAATCACACACACACACAGATAAAGACAATGATACTTTGAGTGGTATTTATAAACTGAATCTGGGACAAAGTGCATGTTTCTGCTAAAAAACCCATTCTTTTTCCATGGCTAAATTCATTGTGTACCTAGAAATCCCATAGTGCTAGTAAAATTGCCATCTTTAATGGGCATTTCATCCCTCTGGCAATCATAGCTGCAGCCTTTAGCACTGACATGAAGCCATCACTTAAAAACAGCTTGTCATTTCCAAGTGAATATAAAATTTATACTGTTCTACGAAGTCAGAAGAAAAAACCCTCTAGCACCTGTTTCATGAGTTTATGTCAATACATGTATATTTCTTTTTAAAGAGATATAAAATGCGAAGACTCTTTGCTCCAGAGTTTACATCCTCTCCTCCATGTTGAAATTCTTTCCATGTCTGCCTGAAATGTTGGACTTCAAACTTAGCCAGTCTTCAAACTGACAATACAGCCTTCACCAGTCATTCCAGATGGACTGGAAGCAAGAATCTGCTTTCATGACATCTCGACCAAGTACACTCTCCAGATCAGATAAATATGGTGCTGATTTTTGTGCAGAGGGCAAAGATCTAATGAGATCAGGCAGAAGAACATTTTGCCTCAGCAGCCAGAGGCTCAAAATACCTTTTTCCCTTGTCATGATGCTTTCCAGAATAGTCCTTTCTCTGCTTTTCCCCGAGTTCATGAGGTCTCAGTGCCATCTGAGGAAGTTGGCTTGTACTGGTATTGGGATACAACTTAGGTCTTACAGATAAAGAAACAGAAAATTCTGTCAATATTTCTGTATGTTCTATGGTCCACTGAAAAACTGAATTGGCTTTAAAGTAATGAAGTAAGATAAACCTTTTTTAATGTATTCAGAACATGTTTTAAAGCTTTTCTCTAGCCATGCAAGCAATAAAATTACTAGACAGAGAAAGAGAGCTAGAAAAAGGGAAAAAAACAAAACAGAGAAAGAAAATAAACAAAGGAGAGAAAAGGAAAAACAAGGAAAAAGAATGAGAAAAAGCCAAAATTTCCAGGCAATTCCTAGATTTTAAGAATTAAGGCTTTAAGAAGAATCTAGATCATAACTACCACAAACCTCAGTATCATAAAATCCAATAAAGGTGTGAAAACCAACAATGTGGATTCATCTCTGTGTGTTCAAAGGACAGCATGTGGATCATTTTGTCCTCACATGGCGCATAATGTGTAATTTTTGCCTTATTTTCTACTCTTAGTTTGGCACATTTCAGACAGACTAAGCAAAACCAAAATTGAACAAATCTGACAGGACAATGTGCTAAAAATTAGCACACATGTTCCACCAGAAACTTGCCTTTTGTTTTTACTTGCTGCTTTCTAATAGGAATGTTAAGAAGTTATGCGGACAAAGTTCTTTCAAAATCAAGATAATTTCAGCAGGTCTTAGTGAGTCTGGTACTATTGTGTATTATCAGTTCAATTATTCTAAGTAAATACAGTCATATTTATGACATGATGTCTATTTTGTGTTCATCATGAGATATTGGTGCAATTTTATCCAAGACTAAGATCTAGTCATAAATACTTCATGACTCTACTATACAGACCAATCCATGACGCACCCCAGCATGTCACAGCTGGATAAAAATACACATAATGCACAGAGTAAGGAGAAACAATAGAAGGGGACAGTTCTAAAAATTAATGCATGTTACACAGACCTGGAATGAAAAAACACAAAAAACCAAAACCACAAAACATTTTAAAAGGCAATTCAAAGCAATCTTTTAGAGAATAATCTTAGAGGTGTTGTGGAGGTTTGGTGCTCATTTAAAATGATTCACCTTTTTTCAGGCTTGTCAGTTCCTCCTGGTTACCAACCTGTGCCTACGCAATTCCAGCAGCCTCTCTGCCGGATGCTATTACATTCAGATTTAGCATTATCTGGCCAGTGCCCACTCCCTCACAAAATAAGAATTGCTCACTATTTCTCCTTCCTCTAGTTCAAAATAGCGTTCTGTTGGTCCTAACTTTAAGCACAAGTAGGTGTATTCTACCTTCCATTTTAGTATCAATGTCATGACTCTGGTTAACTATGTGGCAAGAACAAATCTGCTTCTCTTTTTCTTGCTTCCTCAGAGTAAAAGGGGGAGGTTTTCTGCAGGATTAAGAAAAATTCCCCTGAAGATTTTTGTCATCTCTGACTCCGTGTGAGTCACTTCAGAGCACCAGAAAGCAGTTTCAACACCAGACTTACATTCTTTGGACATTATTTTCTCAGGCATCTCCTGTAAATATTTAAACACTTAGCCACGTGAAACTAACTGGTTGGAAAGTGCTGGATCACGCTTAAAACTAGGTCAAGTACAGATTACAGAAAGATAGAAGGGGATCAAATGACACTCAGCTGGTAAAGTTTTATGGAACCCTACAAGAGGTCAGAACTCTATTATGCTTTGCTTTCTCTGTTTCAGGAAATCTAAATAAATAACAAGAGAACCTACCAGGATTGCCTTTAGTATTTGGAAACAGCCATGGTTCCTGGATGCCATCTGAAGAATTCCTGTATGAAGGTCAGTGCTTGGAGAATCTGATGGTGAACAGGACAGCAAAGATTACACAGTTATCCAAAACTATCCATCATCTGAATAAAGGGAAAGCAGCAGGTATTGATCAGTTCTCTGGAGAAAAGTTAAAAGGGAGTGGGAAGGTCAAAACATGGAGGTTACACTATCTTGGAAAGAAATGGAATCAAGATCAAATGACAAAGACAGGACAATAGATTCTCAATGTACAATGCGCACAGCGTTGTAGCACAGCTGAAATGAAATTTCAAAACTGGGCAAACACACAAATGCACCATGGAAATATATTGTATATCAAAAAGATGAGCCACAGGAATGCCAAAATACAAAGTAGGACAAGGTAGAAGGAAAATAGGGAAAATCTTACACAGCCATTAGTGTAAAAGCCAGTTGTATCTGGGACCCGTTTGTTGCAGATTTGCGATTTCTACCAGTTATTGAACAGAATTCGTCAGAGAACAAAACCTGAATACACAAAATGTATCTAAAGCAGATTAGAATTATAGAAAGAACTGCTGAAAGACTAAGAAACACACTTCTTAAGGCAGGCTTTTTATTTTACTTTGCAAAACCTTTTCCCCCATCTGTGAACTGTTGCCATGTACCTTTTCCTTGGTACCTGAGCTAAAACCACTGAGGCTGTGAAGTTTTGGTTCTAGCTACTTCTTTTCAGCCCAGCACAGCATAGAGAAGTATGTCAGAAATTGCCTGTTAGGCAAGGGTGCTCTACCAGAAGTCCTACTGCCATAAATTCTCTACTATGTGGTTCAAGCAGGAACCTAACACAATGATATCTCACAAATCAGGGAATTAATTTGAAAGACAAAGTCCAACCACAGAGCTCAGATAATCAAACAAATGCATGAAAAATGGCTTAAAGCGGACCGGAAGTCTTGAACTATTTTGGAAAGTTAGAGCATGCAATTATGCTTAAAACCACATGAAACAGGGTATACTTCTGTTCTTTTTTAATTAGTCAGGATTTTAAAGACCACGTCACTCAAAAGTCTGAAAAATTTTATGCGAAATTGTTTCTAGAAAAATACAGGAAATCCTAAGCCTGCAACATTAACTCATTTGAATTTTATTTCCTTCTATCTTTAAAGGAAAATGAACCATGAAGAATCCCATTTATTCCCATGACTAATGACATTACAAATGTCAAGTTTGGTCCAGTCATCTGTATTTTCACTTAAGCCAACCGCATAGGTGAATAAGCATCTGGCAGAGATTCTAGGTTACTCTATATGTTAAATTACTGTTTTACAGCTAAACACCTGCTGGGAGAATTGTAACAAATAGGTGAAGCATTTTCCACTGAATACTCTCTTCAGCATCATCTCATAGTGACTCTCATCATGATTCTAATTGGCAAAATAAATCTGGTTGATGGAAACAGAGCCACCTCAAACCAAGCTGACACTCCTTTTCCTTGGTTTGGGTCTCCACACTAGGAGAAAACCCAATAACCTGTGTATGTTTGCTCCGTGCTAAAAGCCCAGGAAACGGTACAAAAATACCATGCCAGAAGTGTTTGAATTACTTAGAGCAACACAGCAGCACAAAACCCATGAGACTACGTGCTTTCAAAATACTCTAGATTGATTTTTCTTCTGTATGCTGCCTTTACACTTGTATAACTCAGTGCATTTACAGTAACAAGGTAGAACTAGTCCCATGTATTTGCTCACTTCCTTCATAAAATTATATTTTTATTACTACCCACAATACAGAGTTAGAGGTGGTTGTATTCAACTACCTCTACTTAATCCCAAATGTCAAATTTGTCATTCATAAGTTTGCCAAATGATCCCCAACAATTTCCAGAAGTATGCTAAGGAGTGTGCTTGGAAACAACAGTTACTTTGGAAACAACACTGGAGTTATGTTGGAACTTGGAGATTAAAAAGAAGATAATGATAATATTTTGCCAGTATTCTTTGGGAACCTTAATAAAAAAGACAGAGAACAGCACTCAGCTCATGTTGCCTTCTGGCATGACTGACATAAAGTTTAATTCTAGCTTCCAAAAGCATCTAACCTCTTCCCTTGCCCTGCAGAAGGGTGCCTTGCTCAGGTCTATAGAGCTTTTTGCCATTAGCTGGCCTACTCAAGTGAGCTATTGCAGAGAGTCAGTGGCTAAATTCAATCACACATATACCTTTTCTTTTTACCTCAAGTTGAAACTGAGGGACCTACTCTAAAGTACCATTCAAAATCAATAAGAACATGATTTTGCCATTTCTGCCATTCAAACTTATTCTCCAGAAGCAAAAGGAGAATGAAACACCGTGATCTGAAGTATAGTTTCCCTAACTTACTCTTATAAAAGGATTAAAAGGATGATTTTATGAGGCATCCTATAACTAGATTCTGCACATAAAAAGAATGTATCAATACATTGATTTTTCCTCACTAACAAAGATAATTTACCAAAACACTGTGTTTATTACAATTCATTCTGCTGTATTTCTGCCTAGAGAAGTTATTTGCCAATTTTAAAATGAAAAAAAAAAATGTTCTCATAATTCCCATTTATTGTCCTTTCTCACCTTTAACTCTTGACAAATTCTGTCAATAAGAAATTTGCCAGCCATTCACTCACAAATCTGCCCTTGTAATTCCATGCCAGTAGAAAAAAAAAGATGCTCTCTACTTTGCCTTGTCTAAACAATGCAAATATCACCAGGAAGCACAAGTATTCTCATCTACAATATAAGATCATTACACAGAACTGTCAGCCTACTCTACAAATTCCCATCCCATCACAGTGATGTTAATTACTGGGGAAGAGTAACAAAAACTTTCAAAGTTTTTAGCACTTCTAACTTTGGAATCTCAGAGCACTCTACAAATATAAATAAATTCTTCCTCAAAAGATCCTTCCAAATTAAATTCTTAGGCGGAAGAAAAAATAGCATCTAGGGCAGAAACCACACCCCTCCACCCCAACCCCAAAACTAAGGGCCATATTATGAATCTGTTCTTGCTTCTGGTTGAAATTATTTGCACAGATAGACACATTTAAATTAATTGGACTATTTTAGCAAATAGCTGCACACTACGATGGATAAGCAGTTCACAATGCAATTGTAATGAGTCAAAATTCCACAGTATTTCCCCCTAAAAAAGCCAGTGTGGTATAATTAGAAAGATATTGGCTCACCTGGAATCAGAAGACCAGCACTCTTTTCTTCTCCAGCCAAAAATGTTCTGCTAGAAGGAACCTAAAAAGTGGTCCAATGGTTTACCAAAACAAGTACTATGCAAGACACATAAATTAATTTAAAGTAAAGCTTTTCCAATGTCTCTAGATAGCCTGGGATACTGTCACGTTGCTTTTATAATACTATTTTTTTAATAATTTCCAGGACAAAATTTACTGGAAAGTATATTAGTTTCCTTTTCTGTTCTTCCTCAGATCCTTTTACTTCTTTCTGTTTCTATATTGTGAGTTTTTTAAAGCAGCATCTGTTTCTAAATATGCTTATATATTAATTCATAGAACCTTCCCTCTTGAACTTTTCAGATTCTATTATAAAGCAAATAATCCTTGTGATCTTTATTTTTAGTTTTCTACTCTAGTCAAACTTTCAGTTTTTAATCATATTGAAAACAATCAGCCCTGGTCCCAGTTTTCATTGTAACAATATTCTAACTGTGAAATATTACTGATTTCCTGCCATATTTTCACATTGCCATCCCTCTCACAAGATACTGTCAAACAAAACTGCAAGACTTTCTTTTATTTGACCAAAACATTCAAAAAAATGAAGAAGGGCTCTTCTCCTTCACTTTTATTTATTTATTTAGTGCTAATAGGTGCTTATGATTCACTAAAAGCTTTCCATCCTCTCATCTTCTAATCGTTTTCCTCATCTTCAGGCTTGTTCTCACCTAGAACAGGCTCTTTCAATGTTCTTTCACTACTTCAATCAGAGTGATGGTGGTACTGACTTGGAGTTACTCATCTCCTTTGGCTTGGATGACAGTTAATTTTGTGCTTTTACCCAGAATTTCACCACGGGCACCTCATTTTCTCAGTTCATCCTCTGTGAATTTCTTTTTCCACTGATCACCACTAGCGCATTTTACCTCAAATGTGAATGTAAACAATGATCCCTGAACTAGAAAAGCACAAGAGGGAGTGAGCACATACAATGGTGAAAAAACATTAATTCTATTTCTTTCATGACATTTTTATCTCTAACATGTACAATTGAAATGTAAAAGGTCTGGTTATCAATTACAGGCCTCAACTAGAGAGAAAATATCTCCCTCTACAGTGATAGCCACAACTGACACTTGCTTCAGGGTCAGAAAGTGACCCAAAAGTTGCTTTGTTTTAACGTGTCTTTTCAACACTTCCTTTTCAGGCCAGAAATATAAGAAATACAAAGTAGAAAATGTCTATTTCCCTAATGAAGCTTTTCTGGACATGTCATTTAAATCGCAAATGTTACTGCATTTATTTTAATCTGTATTTTTTATGCTTTTGTGTGACTTTTTGCAAAAGCAGTTCCTTCTTCCTTTTCAAGTACACTTGTGAGATGTTTCTACATTTTTGAAATTTTTTAGACTGTCAAAATTAAGATTCAATTGTTCCTTCTAGTACACATTTCTTTTTGAAGATGGTGCAGATATGAGTTGTTAGAATGAGGGAAAAGAAAAAGAGAGGAAGTAGCAAAAAGAGAGAAGGTAAAGACACCGCAAACTAAAACTTTGAAATCAGGGTTGTTTTCTAAAACAAAAATGTATACTAAAATTTCCATATGTATTTTATTAGAAATCACTAATTTTAAAACCCCTATAAAAATTTCCATTTTTTACCCGAATGGAAATATTCTTCTGTCAGAAATGACATTGCAGAGCAATATTTATAAAAAATGTACAGCAATTCACTTCCAAATTGTCGGCTTTCATTTTTTCTATTTCCAGGTTTCCTCCTGTCCTCTCCTATGACTTCCTTCCAATTACTCACTCTCTCCCTTCTTCTTTTTAGAAATAGCATAAATGCCTTTTTCTGTAAAACATCTCCATACCTTGGCTCCATCACCTCTAATATGTCTTCCTTCTCTTTTATTCCTTCTTCCTTGCTCTTTCATTTATTCCCTAATTCCCTTGACACCCATTCTTCACTCGAGTCTGCTTTATGTTCTCAGTAGAAAATCCATTCCTACTGAGACTGGCTTTCCTTTACCACCTGCAATCCAACTCCAAATACTTATACCTTGAGGAAGGAGGAAAAAGAGAAAAGTAATCTTTCTCTCTGTGTATGCAACTCACTGATCTCTGCCTGCTCCTTTTCAAGCTTATCTAACACAGCAGACAGCAAGAAAAATACTGAAGTCTGTGGCACCAAACGCTGCTGGCAGACACTGGCGTGACACACCAACTAGATGTGGTGTCACAGAAATACAAGATACTCAGGAGCATTTTCCTGCTCAGAAATCAGGACAGAGCCTCCAAGAGCCACGGCCATGACTGGAATTATGTGAGTAGGGTTGTTTCCAGACAGAGATACTTTGCAACACTCTGTGCACTTCATCCACATCCGGACAAGATCCACCTTCACTGCTCAGATAGGGTTCCCTTGCAGCAAATCTGAGGTTATACCATCCAATTAGCTACAAAGTTAATTTCCAAGACCAGGAATAGACTTGTCTGAATTATTCAAGGAAGCCTTTCATTTCCACATTCAGTATAAATGAGAAAGAAGAATAAAATAAGATGTGATAGTCTTAATTTTTCATGGTTCTCCCTGTGGAGAATTTTCATTTTATATTTTTATTTTAAGTGATAAGAGAGTCAATCTTGATGTCAGTGATCTTGGGGTGCCAACACAGGACTCATCTCAGTCAATGTCTCTAGGTACAGTACAAATAATAAGTAATAATCTTGGCAATATCCAAATTTCTAAGAGATTTTTTGGAAATAGTATCAAGGAAATTAAATGCTACTTCTAATTTTTTAATCAGTTTCTCACAGACAGCAATGCACAGGTGCCTTGACCTTAAACTCAGGTAATTATTATAATTAAAGAGCTAATACTCCATTCACTAATGTCTGCTGCACTATCTCTATTGTCTAAACCCCATTATTCTGCATGTAGTTCCTTTTCTGTTCTCTGTTTCTTTGGAAATCTTCCAAGATTTACTCAGTTATTGTTTAAAGCCTTTCTCTGTATTTCAGTGTGTTGTTAGTTTGTGCTCTGCATCCTATGACTTATGGATCATTCTAATTTTGGAGAGATATCTTCTATATCCATTCACGGACATTATTCATCCATATCCAGCAAATATAATACTCCTCTAATCAATCATTTCTGCTAACCCCCCAAATAAACCCATCCCTTCTTTATTATGTTAAGCAAATTAGACAAATGAATGTTTTGTAAAACTTGCAGCTTTTTTTTGGTCCCTTGGCTCCCAGCCTGTCTCACTCCTCCTCTTTCTTATTTCCTTTATCAGTGAGCACTACCCATATACCTCAGCTATATTTACAGGACTATTTGGTCTAATTAATTCTGTCCCCAGAATGAAATCTACTCAAATAAAAGAATTCGTCAATGTGGCTGAAAAACCTTACCCTTTCCCAACTCGTGCCCAAATTATTTTTAAATGGTTTTAGTTGGGGATGGGAAGGAGGTACATACACTGAAGATAAATTCTGAATTTGAATTTCAGACATTTTAAAGAAAACTAATGTATTAGTTAATTAACTAATAAAAGAAAGCAGTACTTCTCTCCTTTACCCTACAGGTCATCTTAATAGAAGAAAGATTGGTTCAATTGGTTTCTTTTGTCTGAGGGGTTTTGAACCATACCTCCTGGAAGAATGTTTAACTACCATATTACAGAGTTTTCATACTCTGGGAGAAAGACTCTCTCAATCTCTTCTGCTACTGCTATTCCACCTGGTTTAATACACTTAAATATTCTGAGACATGGTAAAAAGGACTCAATAATCCGAGGTTTGCAGTACTCATGTGGAAAATGGGGCCTCAGCATTCAAGATTTTGCTTCAATAAATATCTAAACAGTTCTAAACAAAGCAGAACAGAGAAAAGAGAAGGAACTTAAACCATAATACAGTCTTAAGCCTAACTTGAACATAGCACAGTCTCCAAGGCATTCTCAACTGCTGAGGAGGAGAGAGTATGGAGCCCAGGCCTACAACAGATGAAGCACACAACAAAGGGTGGGGATTTGCTGATTTTGTGAAACTAGTGTGAACAACTGTTTTTCTCAGCAAAGACCTGCTTGGCCACTGTATAGCAACTCTGCTGATAATTCTGGCATGACAGAAAATGTAATTCAGTTTAAAAAATTTTTCAAAAATGTTAATCAAACCCTAATTTAATTAAAACCTAAACTTAGTTTTTGGTAATGACAAGAATAGTAAAATATACGTTTTTACAAAAGAAGCTTGAGAGAAGGAAGGAAGATATTTCTGCCAAACTATATCCTCAGAGGTTAGAATTTGGTAGATTTCATTATCATAGAAAATAGTTACCAATGTGCGGATGGTCAAGAAGTGAACAGAAAAGGGGGTGAGTTTTATAAATACACAACCACATCTATAAACATTCTCTTCAGTGAAAAATAAATATTATTGCTCAACAACTCTGTTGCTGTTCTGTACAACAGGTGAAGGATAGATACCCACTTTGAAAATACAATCTGAAATTCCATTTCCTGTGAAGTATAGATCTTAGGTGGAAATATATAATGATATTTTTGTATAGCCCATATATAAACAATTTGCAAAATGATATTTTGTATAATTTCTATGGAAAAATGAAAACATGAAGAGATCTGTTTCTTCATAACAGCTTAAGGACTTGCTTCAGTCAGACCCTTCACAATACACCTAATTTAAAACAAATGCAGTTCAACAAGACACATTTATAAAGCTTTCCAAAGTACACCACAAATTACATGTACTACTCCATGAGAGAAATAGTGTAAGCAACATCAAATTTTTCTGTTAAAAATTTACTTCTGTCACGGTCCCCAATATTCCTCCTGCAAAACATGGGTGCCTTTTTTCAAAAGAAATCCCTCATATTTTCTGAAATTATGTTTTCTTTTATTCATAAAGTGTTCATTAATTAAAGCAAGTCAATATTGTCAGCAGAGATACATCTGTTACTCTTAGGAGTCTCCAGGACAAATTCTGTTTTGGTGACGTCTGCCTTACTATTGTCCTAATGGAGCAAATGGCTAAAGACTGAGTTCTTTCTGATGTACACATGTTATATATGCAATTAAGTCTTGCTATAGTAAAGAATCACTGTCAGCAGAGATTATTTTAATGGATGTACAGTATTACTTTAAACTAAGTCTTCACCATCTGTTCATCTTAATTACAAATGCAAAACCAACATATCTTACATTAGCATCAGAAAATGGGGAAATATCAGTGACTGAAATGTCCATATATACTCTTTGTGCAATACTGCATGCATCTGTGCCATTTTTCGTCTCCTCTTCCAAGCAACACAAATTGGGAAGGGGCGGGGGAGGAAAGAAGGGGGTAGAAAAG
This sequence comes from Pachyramphus minor, assembly GCA_013397135.1. Classification (NCBI taxonomy): domain Eukaryota; kingdom Metazoa; phylum Chordata; class Aves; order Passeriformes; family Tyrannidae; genus Pachyramphus; species Pachyramphus minor. The sequence continues at coordinate 806,212 of VYXB01005619.1, forward strand.
TGCTTATTCCTCACAGATAATTTTCTGGCATGGTTGAATATATTTCTGGCAAACAAGGATTCATTATAAAACATTTCAATATATTATGCCTCAGAATGATTTCCAAAAGTATCTACTTGCTCTTGTACCTCATTCTAGCTCTTTCTGGCTGCCAGATAAGCAGGGAAAATGAAAGCAAGAGCCAACACATGCTAATGCCATCTAATAAATCACCAAAAAGGAGGTAAAAGAATATGCAGGGAATATTCTGAATTAAACCAAAGTAAGACATAACAAGGAAGTAAAATTTTAAAGATACAGCTCTATATTTCTGATATATTACTTTGTATGGACAAGGGAAAATTAGAGAAAATAATAAAATAAGACATCTATAAATTGCTGCAATTTGGTTGTTTGCTAGTAGAAGTTTGGTCCCACAACTATGCATCATTATGGAAGCAGCACTACAGTGTTTAAGACTGAGTAAAGTTTACTGATTTCAAAGTACTTTGCCGTTCCCTTGTTGATTAAGTTTATCTAGAAATTTATACTTTTTGGTACAAGAACATGCATCCTCACTGACCTGGAAATAAGTGAAACTTAGGGAAAACTATAAACTAGTATCTTGCAAGATACTAATCTGTGCCAAAAACTTATGAAAAATAAAATATTAAAAAACCCCACATAAAAACAACAACCAACCAAAAAAACCCACCAAAACACCCCAGCAAAGATTCCATCACCATCAAATTTTCTAACTAGTCCTCATGAAATATGACAGTCAACTTCTAACCCATCTTGCAACTGAGATATGTCCAAATCCAAAATTCTGATTTGGCATGTCCATCCTAAGATAATCCACAGACATAAGTATACGAGAAACAGAAGTGATGATATAGTTCTGCACTTTACATAAAAGAAAATATGCATAGACAAGTCTAATTCCAAACTAGAGAGACCACATTAGCAGACAATCCTTTTTTGTACATTGTTACTATTGAATGATAAGCACTTCAAAGAGATGGTTGGCATTGAGTCATTAAGAAGGACAATCAAATTCAAACAGAGGTATAGGATACAGGACTAGTTGATATATAAACTCTGTATCAGTTGTGTCTACAACTACCATATAAAGAAAAGCTTGTATGCAAGTCTTTAAATGTCTTAGTGAAAATAGGTTTTGAGAGGTATTTCCCAACAATTTTTTACTTTGAAAGTTGTCAGAAAAACACCATAAATCATAAATGCAGATAATTTGTACTGGGGAAATGTGTATGGATTTACATTACACCATCTTACATAATAATATCAGATATGACAATCAAAACTGCTCTGTAATAAACAACATTTTTACTGATTGCACATGATTATGTTAAGCAGCTTCTTCTAACAGTGTCACAGAGGTGATTTAATAGATCCTATAACTAATCTTCCCAGATGACCTCTCCCCTCTGCTGATGAAGCCTATTCAAAACCTACTGCCCTTTGCCCATTTTATCCTATTTTATTTCTGAACTGTTTTGATCACAAATACTTTTGGCAAAATTCTTCTTTTCTCTGAACAACTTTTCTGTGGACATCTCATCTCATCTATGGGAGTGATGTAAAAGGAAATGTGTCCTCATCACTGTTCTCATTATTATTATTACTTGCCTGAAACCACCGCATCATCAATAAGAAATCACTCATGATGTATCTGACATCTGTGCAAAGTACTGCAGCTTCCAGCTTCTGTCTTTCAGCACTGAAGCAAATTGTGGCTCTGAGACGGAAATTCACCCAGCTCCTTTTTAACAAAAAATGGAAAAGAAACCCCGTCTCCTGGAAATACCAAAAGAAAAAAGAACGTTTAAAAATGCTACCATCCCATTCAAATAATGTACAGAAAACTTCATATATAAAACCAAACATGTGTGCACTGAAAATACACAGAATACTGTAAACCACAGATATTAACAGTCAATTTAAAAAAAAAGCCCCCAGAGCCGCAGGAGCTGCCCGCAGGTGTCCCCAGCGCGGCAGGAGTCCCTAGGGGGCAGTGCGTAATTAACAATTGGAAGATGCAGCCATTGTCACAAAGACAGGCACTGCTATCCAAAAAAATGTGAACAAGCATTTTGTTTTCAGAGCAGCTTGCTGATTACACTATAAACCATAGTGTTTGCCCTTATATAATAATGAACTACTTTCTATCACAAATATTTTCCACTAGGATCATTAAATATTCTAGTAAAATGCAGGAGTTGCAGAATGTATGTAAAACCAGACAGAAGAAAAACAGTAAAATACTCCTGTTTGGGGGAGGGGAAAGGTAGAAAGAAGATTAAATAAGTGTAAAAATAGTCTTGATTATAAAGGTAAAGTAAAACTCGAGTTTATACATACATATATAACTATTTGTATAAAATTTCAAAAAAAGAAAGAGCTGCTATTGAGTTTATAAAACAAACTGAATCCTTGATAAAATAAGATTTTTTTCAATTCAGCTTCCAGATTGAATGATTTTTCATGTCATAGGGTTAACAAACCAAAATTTTATTTTTGTTTCTAGATTAAAATAATGCAATACTTACAGTGTCTGCCTGCTGAAATTATCAGATAAAGAAGTGCCTCTATTCTTCAGTTCTAATCTCAGAGCTAGTGAGTAGAACAGGCTCGAAGAATAATGAGAGAATACCTTTTCTATATAGGACTGCCAGTCAGTGAAGCTGGGATTTCACATTTTGAATAAGGTAGGTGCCAGAATTTGGCCACCTTGTAAGTGAGTAATTTCAATGGGTGTCTCTATATTGTGCGTATATCTGCAAGGGAGGATGATGTTTGCTTTTTTTCCTTGAGAATGTAGGTATCATAGGAATTTTGTCTATCCATATCAAGTGGCAATATACACAGGAAACGCACAAATATGAACCTTTCATATTAATTTCCAGTTGCTCCTCCTGATCCTGAGTTAGAACTGAAGTAACAATATCTTTTTTTATAATAAACCCCTATTTTGGAAGCAGAAAGCAAATATGGAAATGACTGCTGCTGGGCAAAATTATATCTTTTCTCTGCCATTAGTTTGTTTTCATTGAGGACTCATGCCTTTCTCCAATAGTTCCAGCGACAATCTTCCATTCTGTCCTCTAAACATGAGGCCACACAAAGTGCTATCCTGCCATGAAGGCTGCCATATTACAGCCACCTTGTGAAACTTCACATAAACCATCAGTTTTGCAGGCATCTGTTAAAATTTCAGAGACAGAAGGATAAATATAAATTATTATCACAACAGAGTCTGTCCCTGTTCTTTCTTTAAGGATGTCCATTACATAATTCAGCAGGAAATAAAAAAAAAAAGGGGGGAGCATGTTCTGTTTACAACACAGACAATCCAGTCTCCTCAGATCAAGTCTTCTGGCCCATTCTGTTTGCATATAAGAATAGTACAGTCCCTTAAAGGGATATAGTGTCTAGCATCCTTAAAGGACTTCTGCAAGGCTACTTCAGATTTTGAAATTTATGCTGTTAAGATTTTCACTTTTTTTTTAATTGTCTGTGATCAAAGTTCAAATCCAAGGCTTAAAGACAGGAAGATCTGACAATATGTTCAGACTGTTTGAGAACTCACAGATCTGAACTCTATCACAAGGGTATTACCTTGTATTTAGAGCAGGTTTGAAGCAGGATAGAAAAATCAGGGTTGCAATTTTATCAGAGATTCTATCCTTCAAAAAGATAAATTTGGCTTACTAGCAAAAGTTACACATTTTCAAAGTTTTCCAGAGAAGAAGCAGAGGAATTAGTTTTGAGATAATCAAAATATTTTGAAAATTTCAAAATAATATCATGCCAAGAAGCTGAATTATTACCAGCTCCAGAGCAAAGAGCTCAGAATACTTGGAAACTTGGCTTATGGCTTTTAGAAATTTTTCAAAACCAACATAAGGCATTTTGGTTCCCATTAGTCTGGGTTTTTTGAGTGAAAATTTGTTTTGTTACTTCTGTAAGAGATTCAACAGACACACTATGACAGTACCAGTTTCTAAAATTAAAGTAAAAAATAGACAAATACACCAAGAGGGCAGGAGAATCAGTCTTCAATCAGCATTGCCTTCAGCATGGTGCTGTGAGAGAGACTATCACCCATCAGACATACAGGAGTAAACTTGTTGATTACAGAATTTTGCTGACAAGAAAAGCAGAAAACCTTTGCAGCTTTTATTTCTGATATTCTAGACTCCATTAGATAGTATTCTTTCATCGTTGACTACATTTTATTGTGCACTGTAAATATAAAATACTTATTTTATTTTCTATAATTCTTGGCATTTTACTTTCTATAATTCTGGACATATTCCTAGGAATAGACCTATCTTTGAAACCTTTCTATCAATGTAAAAATAATAATTTAGAAATTAACACCACTAAGGTTTTACTGACCATACATTTTGAGAAAGTTGTAAAATTTTTACTTTGTCAGTCAAAATATAGTAAATTTGACATATTTTTCAATGAATTTCTAACAGATTAAATAATATTAGCTTCCTTTTACTACATCATAATTGAAGTTAATTTCTCTGTAATGCAAGTCCCATGGACTTGAAGAATTTGATTTTGATGAAGATGATGAGTTAATTAGAAGCAACATTCCCTATCACCGCAGAACAAAAGCTAGTCACAAGTAACCTTGAAATATTATCTATTTCATGAAACAGTGTAAACAGGGAGCTGACAATTTTTACAGGGCAATTGGTAAGATTATATGTTTCTTTCCTAAATTACAGATAAACTGTGCTAGTAGGAACTCAGTAGGAGCCAAGAGACAGGCATTTAGGTTTCACCTCATCAGTTGTCTGGTACCATATCACCTGTCTGTGAGGTGGAGGCTTCCCAGCTTGTACTGAGTATTACAGAGCCAAGAACTGGAATCTGCTGCCTCTGACAGTGCTTCTCTCAACACCACAGCCCTCACCTCCTGCCTGGGCTGCACCCCATTTGTCATGGATCTCTGCTCTGTATTGGGAACTTGTGCAGTAGATTACTAATGCTGATCTGAATTTGGGATAGGTGCCCAAACAACACAGACATGGAAGTTAAATTAGCATTCCTTATAAAGACTGAGAAAAATAAAAAAAGAAGACAGCAGATGAGAAGCTATGCACACATGTGGTGACAAGCCTTCCTCATGTACTTTCTGACATTGTTTATCAATGGAATGCACTAAACAGTCTACATATGAAACCAGACAATTCACAGAGCAGTATTCCAGGGTCAAAACTTGCAACTTACAATGATGGGAAGAAGAATCATAGAATCACTAAGATTGGAAAAGAGCTCCAAGACTATCAAGTCCAACCATTAACACAGAAAGAAACTCCCCCCTTTCTGGCATTTCAGAGTCAGCAATGCCTGTTGCAGCAATGAACTGTTGCAACATAAGAACAAAATCCATACCCTGACCATCTGCTTAAGTCTGGAGACTTCATGAACTTCACTGAGATGTGAAAGACTGCTAAACAGTATAGACTTTGCTTGATACTACTTCTAACTCCAATTAAGAAAGCATTGCCAAGAAAGTCTCAAGAATTCAGCTGATTAGATAATTATGAAAATAGGACTAAGAGTATTTATTTTTGCTTGACAGCAGGCATTCTTAAGATATTTGAACTATCAGAAGTGATGGACTAAGAAATAGTAGTAAAATCTTCACAGACTGATCCAAGCTGCAAACTATTGATCTGAATTTCTGTGTTTCCAAGAGCAGCCAGGAGGAATTAAATGCAAGTTTTGATTGTCCTGCTCTACATTTTGTGTTAATTCAGTTTTTCTAGATGTAGTTTCTTTGGGGAAACTAGTTTGCTTTATTTCCATTCTCATTCAATCATATTTCATACTTGCCTATTGATTCAAATTTGATGATTTTCACTAGCCAATTGCAACAAAAACTGAGCGGTTGGAAGGTCACAGAGATGTTAAGCTCATCCAGGTTTCAGAACAACCCCAAATCCCACACAGCCAAGCTAAAAAAAAATTAAAAAAAGACAATGTGCAGATGTGCAGATACAGGGAAGGTTACCATGTGAAATTACCAGTTATTATATATCCTGGAACCCAGATGGGAGTTCAGTCCTGGGACATAAATCAATAGAAAACTCGGCTTTGCTCTCCTGCTTAAAGAACTAATTTTTGGTTTGGTTTTTCACCCCCCCTCAATGGCAATCCTTGTCAAAATGCTGTGAAGGAAGAATTACTCCTGTAATTTATTCACAGAGAATGCATGAAATACCAGAATTGTGGAATGGTAAGCAACATCACAAAGGTTTACTTTCTACCTTAACGCTAACCTAAAGTAAGACACTTGTCAGCAGCATTCTGCCTCTAGGCTAACCCACTTAGCTTCTAGCTTTATCTGTTAATAAGCAACAGAGCAATTCTGCTTTCATTCCTGATACACATATCTAAGACTAGTTTCTAGTACAGTTAGAGGATGACAACAGTTTCTGGGTAGCAGCAGGGTTGTCTGAATCTCAACAAGAGGTGTGGTTCTGTGGTTCTATGGCCTTTGAGATTAAAAAAAAAAGTATAGGTTGCTAAAACAAAACAAACATTTATAGCCATGAAAACTTACATTTTTTAAATTTGATTTACTGAAATTCCTATTTGAATAAAGTAACAAGTTCTAGCTATGATTGAGGAGGTTCTCTTCTATTGACAGAGAAGCAGCAAACAAACTTCAGATATCTCAGTCTGTACGACATCTGGCCCCAGGCTCAATGCAGTTTCTGCATGCACTGCTTTCTGTCACAGTAATTAAGTGAATTTTTTTTTGATTAACAAAAATTCAAACAAGATAAAGAGCTAATTTGCTTTCTGCTTTGGGTCCCAGTGGATGAAGCCTGTACATATTTCCTGGGAGTTCTTCATCATTTAGTATGGAGATAAATCCAATGACTTCCCTTAGAATGCTATAAACGGGTAATATTTGGATGCACCAAGGTTTTTGTAATAAGATACATCATTTAAATTTATACTAAAGTCAGTTTAGGCTTGAGGAGCTGAAAGGAAGGAGCCAATATGAACAGAAATATTTTCTTATTTTACCTCCTGTGAAATGGGAGAGGTGCAGATTTTGCCAGCAATTCAAAGCTGATACCAATTTAAATTTGTATGAGAAACAGAGGGTGAAACAACACATACAAAATGAATCTGACCAAGGCCATTTTACTGTTCAAACTATGTGAAATGCAATTAGTGAACACCCAGCAAAAGCAATAAGTATTTTGTTCTAAGAAATGAACATGGAAATACTTGCTTGTATAACCAATCCTTAATTAAATGACACAGTAACTGTCCACCAAATTTTGAGGAAAAAATAACTTAATAAATAATTAAGATAATTAGGACTGAACAAAAATAAAATCTGTAAGAATGGGAAGTCAAACAACTTTTTCAAATACCTGTCAGATTTAGAAACATGGAAGGTATGCCACAGAAACTCTTCCAAAAGAAGTTTTAGCAAATTTACAGGTAAACCCCATTTTCTCTACCTGTCTACCTCCTTAATTTTCTTTTCAAAATCCTCTGAATTCTAACTGCATAGTAGTAACTGCTTCTGTATGAGGTGACCCCTTGGAATATATTAAGCAAATGATAGCTGGTCCATCACATGATCCCTTTGCAAAATATGGGGCTAGGTTCACAGCATCAAATAAATCTCTTTCCTAAGGCTCTGTGTAGGTTTCTAACATGCAGAGTTTGGTTGTTTTTTTTTTAATAGCCTTGATTTCCTATCTATATAAAATGTAAAATGTTTGAAACGACTGTAACATTGTAATAAGGAGTTTTAAAATACCTTAACGGGTCAAACCACTGTCTGCCTACAGTGGATTTGACAGTAGCAGGTCCGTGGGTCATCCTGTCCTCAGTGCCCGGCTTCATCTGGTCATTTGGGGCCCTCAGCATATACCCCTAAAGCTGGGGGGTTATTTAATAATCCTGCAGGTCACCTTTAAATGAACTTGCACATCAGTGACTAACTTTGCCAGGGCACGTATTACACGTACCAACAATAAGGAAACTTTGCTGTGCTGTACGGCACCCTCAGACAGAACATGGTTCATTGCAGCACGAAGCTCATTGTAATGCTCCAATGATTCTGTTAAAATTCTGGTCAGCTTCTCCCAATCAGATACTAGAAAGTAACGAGGTTCTCCAACACCATGTGCAAAGTGGCAGTAAATTAGTGGCTTATGGATAAATATGGGCTCATCAACACCCTGGTGGCAACAATATAGAGACATAAACAATTCACCCAGCATATTAACCCTTTATCACAATTTTCTCCTTTGTGTGTGTGCACTTATGAAGTCTGGGAATGACCCTGCTAGCTATAGAACCAGTAGATAGTATTTTAATTTTTTTCTGTCAGACTCTGGCAGCATGCCATTTCTAGAAGTCTGGCTTCAAGATCTCTTGGACTGTGTCTTCTCCCTGAAGACAACTGGAAAAGGTAACAAATGTAATACAGATTTTGGTGACAGATTTTCATTTCAGCTCCTTTTCTGGAGGAAAACCAAGTTCACAAAAAAATCACAGGACTATTTTTCCCAGGCACTTTATGCTATTTATATGTAATTTTGTTTCTTTGGAGTACACTCTACTTCTGTGTATTCTCCACTGATTCTGAATATTCTCCTTGTCTTTACCACAGCATGCAACCATAAGGTGGTAGTATCTGAACAGAAAAAAGGTAAACAATCTCATTACAAAGAAGAAACTTCAGTAAGTATGCTTCTTGAAGTAAAACAGAGGACAGAATACTTCTTATGACTGCGGTGATTTTGGTTTTATCATCTTTTCTGTTATACTGAAGTTAGGTTCACTCAGACCAGGAACAGAACCAAAAAAATAATTCTATAATAAACAATCGATCTGTAAAGTACACAGTTCCAGTGTAATCCTTTTTATCTTCCTAGTACTTAGAGTATAATATGACATGAAACAGGGCAGATACAGATATGTCTTACCTCATGGTAAGAATCACACCTCCAAGTACCTTCTGTAGCACGGATGAAAATTTCATTAAAATATTCAGTATCTTTTTCCTCCATACATTTAACTGAGGAAATATAGGATGACTTTGTGGAGCCATAAAAGGAGGAAGGAAATAGGAAACTATGTATCACTGGAGTGGTGAAAGTGTTCCCTGTAAAAACATTCTAATTCAAACACATTTTTTTCCTTATACAGGATACTGTCAATCCCTCATTAGAAACTAAAATATTTCAGTCAGTGATATGCATTCTTGGGTCACCAAAAGATTCATATTTACTTTCCACAGTACATATGTTTAATGGGCAATTAATGTTCTGTTGTAAAGAGAGTTATATAATGAGGTTGTGTGTTTGCCTTGGAAACAGTGAGCCCTTTCCTCCTACCCCTCCTTTCTATGACTTTCATCTTTGTTATAATCCCATTTTATTTACCTCTGGCACACCTCCTTCCCTTCAGAAAAGCCTGACTATCTTCCTGGAGTCACAGCTTCTGTTTAAAACTCCTTTTTTCTAGATTGCTTTTTTTATTCCGTATTCTTCCTAACTTCACTCCTAGTATAGACTATCCTGACACACTGAGCGCCAAAAGACTACACCAGCATTATGAACAGCACATCAGACTTGAGACTAAGACACTTCCCCTTCTTTCTGATGTGTTGTTCAGCTCAACCCTCTAGCGCACCCTTCATTAACTATCACTTTTTTACTCCAACTCGCCATTCTGTCATTGGTTGTTATCAGTCAACAAAGTTTGGCCTTAATAAAGGCAGTGAAAATGTTCTTCTTGACTTCGGGATTTCACCCAGAGTGCCAGTTCTGGCATGGTTTCCTCAAGAATGACGCATTCATTTTTAGGAATAGTGAGATTTAAGTCTCTCTGCCACAAAGTGCTAATACAAATGCTTTCACTGGGGCTTCTGCAGCATGGAGTTACCCTGATACTTAAGACTAAATTCAGCAAGCACTTTAATAAAGTATTTCATGTGCAGGTGGCTCATGTGACCATACTTCCCCTAATGTCTTCATATTTATGTACAAACTGATTCAATACCATTGATCTATTTTTATGTCTAGTACATATAATTATTGGGAAATTTATTTGGAAATTTTCCATGATTGGGGTATTTCTTGTTAAAATGCTCCTTTCTGCAGTGACCTTTTGATCCAGCTATATTATGAGATTCCAAAAACTGGCATCCTGCTTTTCTCCTTGTTTCTAAACAGATGTTAAATAAGTAGCCCTCAGGAACTATGAGTAAAATTCCTATCTCAATCCAAAGATTAGTATTTCCAAATGCATTGAAAAAAAGAAATTGTCTTTAAATCCTAGAGATAACATACAAAGATCAGAAACTGCTGAAGAATAGAAAAACAAATTACGCTGTCAGCAGCACAGTTATTCCAGCAGTATTTCTTACAACCAGAAAGATTTTTACTATGCTTTTTATAACATTGACTTCCCTTTGCCAACCTCACAGGCACTTTTTTAGGCTTCCCAAATTGCTGCTGTCTCCCACACACCCGCTGATGGTCTCACACTACTGCTTACTTGTTGCCAGCTTGATCCACAGTACTAAAAATGTTCTCACTCATACAGAGAGTGACAGCTGAATTTGTTAAAAGCTAAGCCAGATAGGAAATTAATGCTAGATTCATGGAGTTGCCAAATTTTGCAGTATTTTTACAATAATTTTTTTTAGAAAAATATGTTCAGAATTATTAGATGTGTTTTGCTTCCCCTTGTTTCTTTCTTCCATCCTCCTCACTTTCTGCCTGCAGCACACAACAAGTATTACAGAAATTGTGATGAGAGTGCTTTTTCAAGAGAGATCTTGCCGCACTTTGTGGGCATGAAGAAGCAGAAGGAAATGGGATGACCATATATATTTGAAAAAACAACTGCCATGGTAACAGTTCTAAGCGAACTTGAAAAGGGTGAGGAAGGAAGTGCAGAGCCATCTTCTCCAATGGGAGTCACCTGGGCTCCTCAGCACCCAGCATGCTCTTCCCTCCCTGCAGTCTGCTCTGAGAATAAGCACATGGTAATTACAAAACTGGGAGGGAGGAAAGAACATCTCAAGGGTTGTCGTACCTAAGTTTGCTGGCTAAACTAACACACAAACACCAAAAACCAACCAACCAACCAAAGGGAAATAAAAGAAAGAAGCACCTAGTCCTTTGCTATGTCAGACTCCGTGTATTAGATGTCTCCTTCATAGACTGAAGCAGAGTAGAGAGACAACATGTAAGCTCTACGTGTGAGCTGCCTTCAGTAGGAAACAACCTAGCTATGTGGGAACCAGATCTCTGCAAACATATTTACCTGGATTATTCAAGCATGCAGGACCATGGATCTGTCATATTTAGGTTGTTTCTGGTACCTGAATCAGCTTTTTCAAGGTTCGCACCACATGACACAGTAGTATGCTGTATAGACAGGCTCAGAATAAACATGGGATAATGAATAATAATAAATGTGGGACAGCTACTATTTGCAGGAACTGTTCACATTCAGTTTCAGAGAAGTCTGGAACACAAACCTCATTTCTTAATTATGTGGCAGCTTATCATAGGTGCCAAAAATTTTCAGCTTTCAAAAAACCCTTATTGTAGCACGTCAATATTTTACCCTCCACATCACTGCAAAGTCATCAATCACATTCTTGACTGGACTAGAGACATTACTCCAACATTCTGAAAGAATGGTCTTACCCTTTCATTCCTACTACTCTTCTCTCCAAGAAGTAGCGCCTTGGAAAGGCACAAGAAACAAGACATGTGAGACCTACTAGTAGATCAAGCAAATAAATACTAAACTTCTAGCTATAAGCTTCATACAACAGAAACCTAGAAATAAGATCATGACTGTTACATAATGCATTACAATTTTTAAAATAATAATTACAAATAACAACAACTTTTCCAGGAGTTTCACACCTGACTGAATGCAGTGCAATTGCACACGGTCAAATTTATTCTCTTGTTACCTTTACCCTTCAGGTTTGTAGGAGTTGTACCTTGACATTTTATAAGGACTTCTATCCTGATAATTACAACAGTCTAGATATCTTATGGTTAATATCCTCACTACCTGAGAATGCCTTTCTGGTGGCTGCTGGACCACCAGAGAAAGTGGTATTACACTTTATTATTAGAAGATGTTCAGACATACTCAGGTAGTTACTCTGAGTATTGACATAGCCTATAGATGCGTATTTGGGGAACTCTCCACTGACTTAGACTAGAGATGTTAAAAACCCAGTTGTTACATAAATCATACAAGAATCTATAATATTTAGTAAAGAGAAAGAGCAATTTATACATACAAGAATATATCACTTAAATTAAAAACATAATTGAATTTAGTCACTATGGGTAGAAAGTTCTGGGTCATTTTCTGATGCAGACAGATTGCATCTTATATGAGTGAGATACATTTCACTACACTGTAACCGCAGCTCCTATGCTAGAAAAGAATATTTATGGTTCTGCTCTCTCTATGGTGGTTAGAGCATCCATCTCTGGGAAGCAGACAATAAACAGAGAGAAAATTCCCTGAGATTAAAAAAATAGTGTGTGTGGAGGAAAGGATAATAATTTCATTTAAAATATATCCACATAAATATTTTAATAACACTGAAACCCAGAAACTGAAAGCACAAGTTGTAAAGGTTTTCACAGCCAAATCACACAGTGTTAATATGTTATTCACTTCCTGTCTCACTCGATGGAGATCATAATTACTACCAAGTTCGTATGAAATCTGTCAAATGCGTCTGACTTCAGGGCAGTGTGCTCCTTTGCAGATGTTTTCTTTCCAGAATGGCTAATAATCTGTGCATGTTCAATCAAACTTGGATAGTTTGAATCTGAATGTTTTTTTAAAAAAAATTAAAACAAGGCAGATAGCACCTTAGTGGAGTACCAGGCAAAAAAGGAACTATTATAGAGTTGTTAAACTTTTAAGGAAGAGTAGCATATTGATCCTTTATCTTGGATCAATCCAACTATAATTCTATTAATATCAACTTCATGGCATTTTTATAAGTCACCTATAAACCAGAGAACTTGCAAAAATAACTTGAGGATGTTTCCTTCCCCCTGCTGGGGCTCAGATAAGACTGGTCAAATCACAGAATCCCTCATACTCAAAACATTTCTATATGCAAGAAAAAAACCATCTGTAAATCAGAAAGTTTAAAAAACCCTAGCTAAACAAAAGTTTCTAAACGCCATACACTTTTGTAGAAATGACACTTTCGATTAGTCAGCATTTTCAAAAGAAATCATGCAGAACATTCCTAACGAACCTAATTATAACATACATTAAAATATGTAGTGTCAGAATTCTGATTCTTACAGCATGAGAAGGTAATTGAGATATGGTTATCAATACTATCTATTACCAAAAAAAATAATTGTTGACAGGTTGAAATGCAATACAGGCAACATCTCAGAAGCTGTAAAGATGTAAAGATGGTTTCAATGGATACACACCTGAACCTGCCCATTTAAACACTGCCCCACAGTCAGGAGGATACTACTCTATCCTGGCTCTCACAACCAACACTGAATTTCATGATTAGGAATCAGCTTATAGGAAAATAGTAAGAGTCACTAATTATAAAGTATCATTGTATTACTTTAATATTAAGACTATAATCTTATTTTTGATACTTGATGTTCTCAAAGAAACATGATTTAATTTGCAAGCATGATATGTTACAACTCTCTAATTAAGAAAGGTTTTCATGTGTAATTACCTGTGATCACACACACGACCAGCCATACTGGACCAGAGAATGGATTCACCCAGAATAGGATGTGGTCAGCAGCAGCCACCTGAGGAGAATAAAACCAACACAAATACATATAATATTTCCCCCCTAATACTCTCAATAGTGTCTGAATATTTTCAGCTCAGGAGGTTTTCTGAGTGGGTTGTACTTTGTCTATACATGTAAAGTAGCACCTTCCAGATGTAAGGACTGGTCTCCCCTTGATTGCACGAAAACTTCTGTTCATTAAAGCCTTTGGAAAGGAGTTGCAAAGGCCCTTTACCACCGCACAAACTCCCTCTTCTTGTTTCAAACCTCTCTCTCCCATTCCCTTCACATGTTCTTGCACTGTAAGAGACAGTACAGTCAGTCCACCTCCTTGTTAGCAGTTGTGATTTTGTACACCTATAATACAGCTTCTCATGTTGCCTTCTTTCAAGGCTATCAAGTCACTGCCACTGTACAGAAGTTGTTGGCTGTGTTAGTCATCTTTGTTGCATTTCTCTGCACCTTTTCCAGTTCTAAAACACCATTTTTGCGATGATGTGTCTAGAACTGCACATACTTTTCAATGTCCTGATGAATCATGGCTTTATATAGTGGAATAATTATGTTTCCTATTTGTTCTGTGTTTCTTCTTCTCTAGTAACTCCTAACAATTCATTTGCTTTTTTCTGGCCTTTTTTTTTCTTTTTTTTTTTTTTACCACTGCCATAAACTGAGCTGATCTTTTCATAAAACTATTTGACATAACTCCCACATCAATTCTGAGTCCATCATCTCCCACATGACATAGGCCTATTCTTACCAATGTGCATGTACATTTATTTACATTGAATTTCATCTGGGTTATTTTATTACCCAATCGCTTTGGCAATTCTTCACAACTGGTCCTCATCATTACTACCTGGAAGAACTTCGCATCATCACCAAACTTCATTGTTCATCCCTATTTCCAGGTATCTTTCATGTATTTTTAAACAGTATGGATCTCCCTTTTGGTACTGTTAATCCTTATTGAGTTTCTTTAATTTTAGGCAGATCCTTGCTAATGTCCCCACTCTCTTCCTGTAAAAACAAACCAATCAAATGGAAGAGTTTCTATATGGGAATAGCCCCAGGGTTACTTAAAGCGAACACCAGTGCAAAAAATGAGTACCCATTTTGACATTTTGTATGCTGGTGATCATCTGTTTCTAGTGAAGTGATTAAAAAAAAGGTTTTGGGGAAATTCTGATCCCTGAAATTAGTTAACCCTTAATATCTTCTGACTACTTTGATTACAGTTTTATATTTAGTCTTTAGTTTACAGTCCTTCTTACTTTGTTTAGACACAGCTTCAGTTTTCTGAATGATCCTTCTTATTTCTAGTAGCTTTTTTTCCTTTGCTGATTAGCCATGCCAATCTCCTTTCACCTTTTTTGAAATCTTTCCCTAAGGATGGGGCATGCTCTGCTGCTGTGCCCTTAGCTCAGTGATCTTCTTATTCCCTGGAAGAATTTAATTTTTTTAGTGGCCCATTTTACCTTCTTTTTAGTGGGCTTCCCTGTTTCCAGAGTTGTTCTTTTTGACGTTAAGTACACTTGTGGTGAATTTTTTGGCCTTTGTTGCTCCTGTGGGGAGACTGAATTGAAGCACGTTACAGTCACTGTCACAGAGTAGCGACTCCATTGTGAGATTCCAAACCAGATCCTGCACATCACTCAGTACACAAACAAGCTGTCACTCAGTGCAGTCTAGTTGTTTAGGGAGCTGATCTCAGGGCCCGTTTCTGCTTTGCTACTCAGTCATCTCAGTCACAGGTGCATGGCTCTGTCAGAGGATTTGCACGTGGGTCTGTCAGAAGTGGGATTAAGGGAACTGAATTGTCATTTCCTTTAGGAATCTATGCATTGAATAAATATAGCAGGGAAACAAGGTTGCACAAAAGTGTAGTGCCTGTTGAGGTAAATGTTTGTTACATGCACATCTTAACAGACACATTTTACCTGTCTTTAGAATTCAAATCCTAACCACCTTAAAAACGGAAGTCCCTGAGCTTGAGCACAGGTAAAGGCAGTTGCAACCAATATTTGGCACAGTGCAGTCCCAATATGCCATGCAACTGCCACAAACAGCTCATTTAAGCTGGTAGACAAAACACAGCCAACACACTCTCCCCAAAACTCCAAAACAAATTATTCACAAATCAATTGTAATAGAAAATGAAGTTAATTCTTAAAAAAAAGTCCCTCTCTGACAGAGTTTTGCTCTCTTCATCTTTCATGAAAAACAGAACTCTGAAGTTCACTAGAAGCTTCCATATCTCTCTGCACTGGGTGTGGCAGGTTTCCAGGCCCTGCCTAGAACAGTAGCACCATAAATCCTTAAGATATAAATAACAAACAAATAATATAAAAAACAAATAATCCTGCTGGTGTGTGAAGATTTGGAGTCCTCTGCGTACTCTCTTACTGTACTCCTTAGAGACACAAAGGACTTTTGAGGAAACCTGGGGTGTCCTTCACATGGTTATTGTTTTACAATACAGTGCTGCACTTATTTGCTTATGTGGACTCCCAGGGATGCCTTGGCAATGGGTCTAACTGAAGGTTTCCCTGGGTACCCTGTCCCTTCCTCAGCACCTTTTATCTGATACTTATAACTGTATAGTTCCTTGTTTGCTCTGTGCGAGACAGAGCACCATCTGTCTGCTGTGCACTGCTGTAACAAAATGTTAGGATGTTCATTCTCTTTAAATTTAGAGCTTGAGTGTTACAGTGAGCAAAAACATTTTGTTAAAATATGGCATTTGGCGCACCAACCCAAAGATGCTGATTTACTGAAAAACTTCCAGCAGTGGGATTCATGCATGTGACACACTGACAATTGTGGATTTCTTTTAACATCAGTTTCTGTCTGTCATACCTATGTAGTTACAAAATAACAAAAGGATAATAAAGCTCAATTGTATATTCACAGTTTGAGATTTCTATTGACAGATCTTCACACTGAATGCTTCTACAAGAAAGTGTGATTATGTAGCTCTCTGTTAAAAGAACTGAAAATCTCTCCTTTGTTACAACTCTCTTACACACCATTGCTATAATTTGGAATCTTTTAACGGATGTGTCAAAGTTGACAGGTCCAAATCTGGCCTCCTCTCACCAAATTATATTTGTAGATTTAGAATATCTTCCATGTAGGAAAAAATTCCAGCAGTCACTTCCAAGACAAGGGCTAACTTCTTTGTCTAACTGCAGGTCATCCAATAAGCCAGTAATAAACTATTCCTGTGTCCCACAAAATGCAGGTTTATGTTCTACACTATCCCTCATCTTTTGGCCTACATATTAAGTTGGCACTGGGCTGAAAAAACACTCTGCTTACTCCTTTACCTATGGGATAGATGGTTTTATTAGTTCAGCTTGTCGCCTCTAACTTTCCACTGCACCCTTGAAAGCTTTATTATATCACAACCACAAGAGTTCTCTACCAGAGCTTTACTTAAAACTTACAGACTCAGTCTTCTGGCTTCTCTTCTGTCACATATCATGTTGCATGGGATTAACAATGACAGCTAGTTTAAATTCTTGAATCATTGTTTTTTAGCCTGTTAATTAGGTCAGTAAAATTTTCCCAATCTATGAGAAAGCCTGGTCATTCACTTTGTCCAACAGAATCCTGAATCCGTAGAAGCTAAAGCAGATTGAAAAAAAAAGGAGAGATATTTAATACATATGTAATACAGAAAATTAAATAATGTCTGTTGGGTTTTGCTTCACTAAGAATCCAAAAGGATTCCAGGAATAAATGTATGCGTTTGTAAAAAATTACTTTGATATATTAAAATTTGAACTGCAATAGCATAGGACTGCAAGTCTGGCTGTTGGGTTGTTCTTGACAACAGAAAAAGTACAATTTTAGCTCAGAAAAATTTGTAAATCTCTTAGCTATTTAATTAAAAAAACCTGAATGTAAATTCATAGAGTTGAAATGTTGTCTTCTCACGTAACAATCCAGCAGAAATACAAAAAAAGGATTAATTTCTATGTATATGCCTAAAGTAGGTGATTAGATTATAATCTCTCCTGGTCTAGATTTATTAGAGAGCTGTATACAATAGAATAACATTTGGATCCAAGAATCCTAAGGTATTTACTCTGAACTCATAGCCTGTCTTAGCCACTTTTCCTTCAGACACATACATGTATTTTATAGTAAGAGAAATAAATTAAAAGGACAAAAAGCATCTTCCTTGATCCATCTCCTATCTCCCCCATCCTTTTGGAAACTTTAACAGGGTACGCAATGGTGATTTGCAGTTCCTGGACATTTTATGCTTCAAAGCCTTTTAAGCAAAGAGGTAACAAGTCCAGAAGCTCCCACACTTTAGTAGACCATTGGGCTTTTGAGGAAGAAAATCAGCAACAACTTTTTGGTTTTCATTCAGCCAGCTCAAAAGACATTTGTCATAACCAAAACTGTGACAAAACAATAACAACAAAATACTACACTGCAGTTAAACAAACAGAGTGCACATTTCCTCCAAACTATACTGGAAATAGATTGCCCTTGATTTGACAACAGGCAGGTTATAGAAAATCAGGAACATTATCTGAAAATATATTTCCTATCCTGAGGCTCTACATCCATTGCTTGCTTCCTTTGCCCACTCTGCAGTGGTTTTCTGGTGGTTTTGGCTGCATTAGTTATAACAGTGCACTTCTCTGAACCTTTCAGCCCATCAGGGAGGCTTTCTAAAGCAAAGCTTTAAGTAGAACTTATATGTTAAAAAAATATTTTGCCCAAACTGCAGGAAGAAGTCAAATCATTAATCAATCTTTTTGTATGTTTTTAATGTGCCACTGTCTGCCTAAGAGGAGTTCACTTTAGGCCTTCTTGGTTTTTGTTTCTAACAATTCTATTCTGTAGTGCCAAACAAAACTGCAAAATAAGATTAAATGCTTAGGAACTTACATTGCCTTCTGAGCCCACATGTCCAGGTCTGTTCATTTAAATTCCAGAACAAGTTTTTTCCTCAGATATGCTGGTCAATATTTGGGCATACAATAATGCATAAGCACTTCTGTGCCTATCCAGAGAAAACTCTACAAGTTTTCACTTGTTTACTATGGCAAGTATCAAAACATCTCTCTTGCACCCTTGTGGAGATTCTGGTTTTGCACATAAGGACAAACATCAGTTGCTTTCACATCTTTCTGACTGTCAAGTGGGAACTCTGAAGACAGACCATATCAGAAATTCCACAGGTAGCAACAGGAACCCTACTAGGCTCTAAGCTTTTACTAGTTTTCCCACATGCTTCTTTAATGATGAAATTTCCCCATGAAGTTTCCTTGCAAAAAAATTTCCACAGGCAGATAGCAGGTTAGAAACTAGAAGCCTCAGAAATTGTGCACAAGCTAAAGCTCCCACAGTCCACCTCGAACTTACAAGGAATCAGTGGCTTTTACGCTGAAGTTCTTTTTATTTCTTCTCCCATTCTGTAGTCCAGGGCAAGGACACATTCTCATAACTCCCATTCTCTGAAATCTCAGGTATTCAATGTCTCAATGAATGCTGCAGATTGATTCAAAGTCTGATTCTTTCAGCACTAAAAATTCAAAGTAAATAACAAAAGTGGAGACAAACACTATAATATGATCATCTGAAATAAGTATCATCAACTGAAAACTGTTAAAACTTTTACTTATGGCCATAGTGAAGGCTTTGCTTGATTAGAGCATGAAGCTAAATGGAAGAACAAGCATTAGTATCAGCAATATTGAGATCATCAACGAAATTATTACCTTTAACAGCCCAAAGGATCATAATTTCTCTGTTTTCTCTTCCAAGTGTTTTTGAGAACACCTGCCAACAGAGTAGATGGTGTTACAGTAAATGTTAAGGCCAGGCCTCAGGCCTATAAGAATACAAGCAGGTGCTTTAGAGAAGACAACCCACGGGATCTACCTGACCCAAACTGCTCCAATGCCAACTGCTTCAGAGCCTAAATTTTTAAGTGTTGATTTGAATGAATTGCTTCTCCTCTCCCAGACCAAGATTAACATGGTCAGATACAATTAACTGCAATCGTATATGGTGTTACACATCAGTCATCTGCAGTATCTTATGATTAATAATCAGAAGAGGTTATCGCAAACATAACTTTAAACACTTCTACAGCTTTTAGCATATTTATAGTTTCCATTGTTTCAAACCTTGGAAAAAATATTGCCTGTGTATGTTTGACACAACCTCTCTTTATTGCTTTGCCTTTAGTACATTTAAAGAAGAGATGCCAGACTACAATATTGAAAAAGGAGATCTCCTTTTCTGTTTTTCAAAGTCCTGAACTGTTCAGTAAAAGAAGAGGGAGAATAAGTTTCACCACTACGATGTGGAAGCAGAGGGGTTGAAAGTCTAACTCCATCCAGAAAACATTCTGTAACTTTTTGCCTTTTCTGCCACATTTGTTCTGCAGACGCTGAAGGTCCTTCAAACCTCATAAAGTTAAGTGAGGTCTTCAACTAATTTTTCACTGGTAACAGAGAGCATGCCAAGCTATGACCTGAAGATTCTGGGAGTTACATGTTTCTTTGCCACTGACACTTAACTCTCCTTGCCCACTACTTTTCCACTTATTTTTGGTTAATTTTTTTGCTTCAGCAAATCCTGCGCAGGAATCTCTGAAATTAATTTTACCTGGTTCAACCATGGCACTGCAGAACTGCAGGATGCACACAAATAATAGCTATTATTTAAAATGTTGTATTTAGAATAAAGACTGCAAAATTAAACCTGTATATCACAGTTTTCCCTGTTCATGTCCAACAATTGAAAATTGAATAATCAGTGTGCTAAAATCCCTGTAATGGCAATTATCTCTCCCTTCCTCTTGAAATGTAGGTTACGGAACTAATAGTTTATACCAGAAAAATAGTCATTTAACTTTTCACATTTATGACAATGAGTGATAGTTATACTGCATTAAATAAGTGATTTGTTCTTCTAAAAAACATGTCTGTATTTGATCAAGAATAGGTAAAAAGGATGTCAAAAATTCTATCAGAATTGACAAGATTTCCATTGAAAAGTTGCCATTCATCATTGATTGAGCTAATTGAGTTACTCAGAGGATGTGTTATAAGGATTTTAATCCTTTCTTTTTTTTGACCAGTAGTACTCAAAAGAGACTTCACTGATTCTACTACAGCTGAAGAGGTGCAATAAAAAAAAGCTCTGCCAGAGAATCAGGCCCATTGAACATAGAAAGCGATACAGTTACAGAAAGTGAAGCACAGGAGATAGTGTGTAGTTACTGCAAGGGCCTTGGATGATTGCATAATTTTCTGATGGTTTGATAACCTTGGCAGACAGATGGGCCTATTTCCCAACTTTAGCCTTTACAACCAACATAATCAGTTCCCCTTTCTCCAGAAAGACAACTACAAAATATTGCAAGCGCGCTGTCTTGGCAATAAGAATGAAGACAAACTATTTGCAAAGACAAGATGTAGAAATACCTTTACATTAGTAGCAAAAGAAATATTATGTTAACTGTTAGGAGAGTTGAAACACTGATATGAATCATTATACTTTTATGTTTTTAATATACTAAGTTACCGTGATGGAAAGTCAATAGACAAAATAAGAGTGGAATACACAGCACTTAAGTATACACAGACTTGACATTCATCTTGATCTGAATATTTTGGTAATACAGAAGGATTATTAACACTGCACAAATAAAATGCAAACAGGTATTTCAGCAGGATTACATCATATAACATTTGTAACTCAATGTAGTAGAATACTGCATTCTCCTGTCACTGAAAAGGTAGTGAAATGTAGTATTAGAATTATTCTGGTATCTATATGCACATTTTCCAATATGAATGGTATGTCATAAACGTAGCTCATTCTACTACTACATGATTATGTTGAAATAATATAACATGGACATAAATGAAGAGAAATTACGTTGAATTGCTTGCTGTATTGAAATACTATTCAAGAAGATCAGAATTAAAATAGGGAGACTTAGTAAATACTGCAGCAATGGTTTTATTCTTTGAAAAGTGTCAATTGTATGTGAAAATGAAAACTGCAGATACACTTCAATATTTATCGCACCAGGTACTTCAGTCATGTTGTAGAAAATAGCCATATCAATGGCAGAAATGAGGTACAAAGTTAGCTTGTGTAGTGGATAAATTTATAATATGCTGAGGCGGTGAGGAAAGAAAAAAATTGAACTCTATAAATCTCCAAATGAAAAATAAAATACAGGCCTTTGTAATGCCTTATCGTTGACACAGACCTATGAATTGGAGGAAAACACTCCACATAATTCAGAAACATTACAATTATCTCGCTGTTTATATAAAACATGTAAGATAAGCTTTGAGTGAAATAGTTGTGGATAAGCAAGCAGAACTGTCTGAGGATTACAACAGGCTCTGAAAGATGGGGTCAATTAGTTCAATTCTTGTTCTTGCCAGTAACAGACAGTGTTTCCTTCGGCAAGTCATTTAACTCAGTTTTATCTCCTCCATCTGTATGACAGATACGTTATTATTAGGTCCCTCACTGGGATGTTATGTGTTTTAATAGTCTTAACATTGAGGTTCTAAGGTTTAGGGTTCTATATAAACACAAGTATTTCATTTTGTCAGATAGCAGCACCTTTGAGCTTAGACTACAGCTAGCTCCCTCTTGCAAATTATTTTTCTTTATAGTTCTGGGTCGGTAAGTGGTCTGGCTCAAAAATTGCTGAATTCCTGAATTCATGAAACATTGTCAATTTTATTGACAAAAACAGATGCAAAGGAATTAAAATGAAGACAAAAGTAAGGTGCTAGAGGATATCCTTATAACATACAATTGAGCAGGATGCAGAGACTACAGAATTAACAATAGCTAAGCTGATTACAGAACTAGAACAACTCAGCCAACCTGTCTAGTTATCCAGCTTTCACAGTGTTGTTCTGAAGAATCACTGGGCGCTCTCAGGATCTGCTATTTCATACCAACTCAGCTGGTGCTACCTTGAGGAATCAAGCTACTTACCATGACATTGGCTTGCCCTGTGCGAATTAATCTGGCAAATACTAGAAGCAAACCTTCAAATCACCAGTCTACTTCTGAAAGTGAAAGAAATTTATTGAAATTTTTTTCTTCTAAAAGCTACAAAACATAGGCACTTACTTTCCAGATGAGATAGCATAGAAATACAAAAAGACAATTTGCCAGGCACCCTCCACCATGATCTCCTTGCAGATCTTAGAGAAGAAAACTGTCCTCTCAGATGATAAGAAAATCACTCTGATATCACCAAAAAGAAAATATCTGAAAGATGCTTAAGAATACCCAGTTATTAAACCAAAGCAAGTGAAAGGTACAATACCTCATGTAAAAAACTGTACTACAGCAGCATCAGAAAAAGTATGAGTATCATCCATCTTATACAGCCCATATAATAAACATTTTCATTAAGCATTAAAAATGCTTAGTTATTTACCATATGAGTGATACAAATGCAGGCCAGAGGCCAGTTGGATCTTTCAGAACAAAGCGCTCATCCAGCAACAAGTGTATCCCATTCATCAAGTAAAGAGACAAATCTTACGTTACAGCCTGATTTTCTGTGCCAAAGAACTTTGCACCTATCACACCCCATCACACCGTCATCCTCCTTCAATGGAGCTGTCACGTCCAGCAAGCAGACCATGCAGGAAAGCTGCTTCAAGTGTAAATGAAGGGAAAAACAAGGTAGGGGACTGGAGAAGTCCGTGTTATGTTTAAAAGGAAAGTAAATGAATTCTTACTTACCCCCTTCTCTACAGAACCTAAGAATGTGCTGATGACAGGCCTGCAAGGCCATTTCCAAGTACAGCACTGGTAGACATAAGCTTAGACTGTAAACTGCAAAGTTGTTCAGAAACAAGTCTTTGAGCTCCATCTGTTCAGGCAAAATTATTTCTTGGGAAAGAATAAAATGAAAGAATGAAAGAAAGAGCAGGAGAGAGAAACTCTGAGGAAATAGTAATTGGAGTAAAATCAAAATGAGAGAAGAGATATATAAAGGGAGACATACAGTCATGAGCAAGTATTTTATAAAAAAAAAAGAAACACCAATGTAAATTAAACCTTGTTGCCACTACCAGTTAGCCTGCTTGTGGTGTGAACCCTTTGGTAGTAAAGATGACATGAAACACCTCTCTGAAGAGGCATCAAAGTTTATCACCTGGCCTTGGCTGTAAGACATGGGTCTCGGTTGCACCCTAACACTATCACACGTTCACAGGCGAGTGCAGCAGTGCCTGGATGTGTATTGTAAGAAGAGAGAAAGCAGCAAAGTGAAGGGGAAAGGGTGAGACCTCTCTCTCTCTCCTCTGCTTTGAGGCTACACCAGAAGTTTTCTCATTACAAGCATAAATCTGGTAGCACAGCACACCTGCTCAGCAACGCATCTAGTACTTACAGACCATTCAAAGGAATTAGACTTAATGGAAAACACTACATGTATGTCCAGTAGTACACATCTGTTTGCATCACACACTGTTATCTGGAACACCTGTCACCCAGCTCATTTGGCCCTGGACTTAGTACACAGAATTTTGGTTCATTGGCCCCAAGTAAGGGAAATTTCAGTTATCTCTTGGAGTCTCATAGCTTCTCAGCACCAAGAATGTAGCTTTGGGAATGACACAAGAAGGACATATCAATGGCAAAGGCTCTAACCAAGTCACATTGGACAGCATTCTCCAGACAGCTTTTGGATTTGCTGTGCAAATAATTCAGCTGGTTGATTCCCACTCACTTTTAGGCCACATTTGGCAAGTACAGTGTATGTCTGGGGACAAGACTAGTCAAGAAAAGCAGAGTGGAGCAGGATGTGGGAACAATCACACTCCACGTGTAGGCAGCTTGCCCACACTTCTCCCCCTTCTGCTTCTCACATGCATCCCTTTAAGGAATGAGTATTTCCTGTTTACTCTTTATTTTTCCCCTGGGCCTGCAGAGAGAAAGAAAGAAAGGAAGCAGCCATCTTCCAGTGCCAACTGAGTCTGATCCTTGTTGTAGCTCACTATTACAGTGCCCAGGAAGCAGAGAGTTTTTCCACAAAAGCACACTTTGTTGACAATCTAGAGAGTTCAGTCTGGAAAGGACAGAGCAGATGGAGACCACTGTTTCAGCCAGTCAGCAAAAGTGATACTAGGAAAAGGCAGAGATTTCTTGTTTAAAAGGGTTAAGAGGAAAGGTTTGGTGAGTGAAGAGAAATCCAGAGACACAAATTTAAGTTACAGGGTGCCTAAGAGGTATTGATTTCCCTGGTTTGGGAACAGGGCGTCCTTTGCAGATGCAAATTGTGCCAAGGCTATTGCAGAGATTAATGCTGGGATGACTAAAGGCCCCGTGTCACCCGGTAGACATTATTCCTCCTGCAACCCCCAAATTTTAAATGGTTCCTTGTGACCTTACAGAGGGATCCTATGACATTTTTCACACTGATGCCAACTTGAACTCACAGACAGCCTTGAGGATAGCAAATATCCAGCAAGATATCCAGAACATCATTGGGACCTCTGTGGGTGCTGTGGTTGTTAGAGCACTTGTCAAAAAAGATCCTGCCAAGAAATGCCCTTACACTTAGTAGTTTATAAGAGTCCTTAGAGACCCTGTAGCAATGTCAGCAGACAGTAGCTTAATTTGCATTGGGTGGGCTCCCAACATCAGAGGATGACATAATGACAGAAAACTGCACTGAAATTCAAATGCTACATAAAGTTCATCTACACTAATAAACATAAATTTAAAAAAATCAACACCATTTAGAAAAATGCAAGCCACTACAGTCTAAGAGAAAGCAGATGTAGTGAAAAGGAGCAACATGCAAAGTAATTACAACAGAAGGGCCCCACGATAGAGACAAGAAGTACAAGGTTAGACTTGAGCATACACTGTATTTTGGAAATGTTGCCGTAGAGCCAGAACATCACTGCTCTGAAGTTTCATCTCATGATGATTCTTTCCTCAAACCACGATCTCTGCTTGGATTTCATCTTCCATTGGAGTGAATATGGCATTACAGCACATGGTAGAAATTAGCAAGGAACCACTAAAGAGAAAAAGGCACCCCAGCTACAACTATGCTGGTAACAATTTCAAATGTAAACATCCCGGTTTTCTACCAAAGTATTTAGGGTGGTGTTACCTTGCTTTTTTGTTGGTTTGGGGTTTGGGGCTTTCTTTGTTTTTAATCAAAGTCAAAACTGTTGCAGAACCTTTGAAATGGTTTCTTCAGTCAGCAAAGAATTTTTCACCAAATGCTATGTTAGAAAATCTTGGCCTTAGCAGTTGGTGTATTTAAATTAAATAGGACTCTGAGGGTTGATATGCTCAACAGATGTTTGAGATTTTATATTTACATTTACATTAGATGTTTGTTGAACTTTTCTCATTCTATTGGTTCACTGATCACTTTGCTTTCTCTTTTTCAAAAGCAACTGTAATTTGACTAGAATACTAAGAGTGAGAAAACTGCCAATAGCACTGAGCAGAACTTTAGAAAGGAAAATACAGATAAAATATCAGAGAAAAGAGATGCATCAGACTGTGCAGTATTATCTTAAGTAAAACAGTGAAACTTACTGTTTTCTTACTTAAAACTAGAAACACTAGAAAATGTACCTATCCGACCATAACAATGTCACATGGTCATCAGAAATAGCTCTTCTCTGATTAGGATTTTCTCTGACCAAAGAAATCAGATGCATTAAGCAAAAGCAGTGCAGTCTAATATTTGAAAGCCCCCTTCAGCCTCAGTCAGCCTACAAAAACCACACAAACATGTGGCTCATGGACAGCACTGCAGGGGCTCACACAGTGCATGACACTGACTTATCTGTAAAAGGAAGTACAGCCAGGCAATGCATTCTGCCTTTCTCTTGGAAAAATATCATAAAGTAAATTATTTTCGTTTGCTGCACAAATTGTTTCATCTCAGCTGAGTAAAAAAGTATTTACTAATGTACAGGATTCATATGTGAGTTTCCGTGTGCCCTGGTTCTACTAACTGCAATTTGGGCTTGATCTTTCGACACTCTCAGGAAGACGTTAAGCTTGTTTCAATTGCAAAAAATGCAAATTTTCCATTTGCCTCCTCTAGTTGAATTTTTGAGACATGTAAATACCTTCGTGAGTTTAGGCACAGTACCCATTTTTCACTGCTTACTTTATGTTAGGAACATGAGTGGTATATCCAAAATAATGAAAACCAATGATATTTTCTTGTAAATTATAGTACACAGAAAAATAAAATGATAGAGTAAAATGTAATAAAATAAGAAGTGGTAAGACACAAACAACGTCTTGTAAATATTTCATCCACTGCACTCTATATTTAAATCTAAACATGATTCTAGAGTGAAAATTTTCTTATAATATTGCTAATGTCTTAGGTAGTAGCGTCCTGCTTTCCAGACATTCTGAGGTGAAAGATGTGGAGACCAAAGCAGGAGGATACACTCTTTCCCTGAGAAGTATGGTTTAGAGACTTTGGGCACAGGGCTTTGACTGTTCCACAAATTGTGCCCTGTTTTTTCATCATTCTCCCTTACCTGAAAAAAGCTAGCAAAGCCTAGGACAAATTTTGTCTTTAATGTGCAATTGCCCATGTGACTTTAGAGGAGATATGATTAGTCTAGAATTTTATATATAGAAATGAAACTACAGCTTTGAAAATGGGAACAATGACTTAAAAGCACAGCTGAGCGTCATGCTGAGACACTTAACCGATGCATGGAAAGTCATAATAACAGCAACGAAACACCTCTGCTATAGATATATCTCTGGGAGTGGTATGTACATTAAAGTAACTGTTGTGGAAACTTTTACTTAGGAATGTGGAAAAATCTGGCCCACACCACTTAGAAGGAATTCCTCCTTAAGAGGAAAGACAGGTGAGCATCACCTCACTTGCATCCTGGCGTGTCATTTCCTAGAAGTATATGTAAGTCTATTGACAGTAGGCAATGAACTCCAATTTAAGTGTCCTCAGGAGAAAATGTTCAGTCACAACTCATGTTACAAAGAAGCAACAGGACAAAGAACTTCATTGCCCTGGGAATTCCACTGCTTTCCAGAAGGAAGGCATAGCAAGAACAGTGAGTTCTGCTTCACCTACACCGAGCAGCCTGTGCATGCTGCGTCCAGAAGCCAAACAACACTGAAACCTTGGGAACATATTATGGTCACTGATGTCTGCTAATAGTCACTGCTATTGCTACCCATGTTCACCAGATTACCTTGCACGTGTTTCACCACCATTTAGCTGTGCATTTAGCCCCAGGAGACTGGCCATCCTTTTACAAGGCTAAAGCCTAATCCTGCTTGCTCCGTAGGAACATAATCAGACCAATTTACTTGTGTAAAAGGGTCTTTTTCTTTCACATGCAGAAGTCCTGGAATAGAATGCCTCACGCAGCACAAACAGCATTTAGGTTCTCCTACAGAATTTTAACAACTACATCAAACAATTCTTTTCCCCTTCTGAGGAATGGGAAAAAAGTAAAATTCTAAATCCAAATATGTGCCCCATTAAAGCATGAAGAGAAAATTTTTGTGCATTTACTATCTCCCATCTTCTTACCTCCAAAATATTCATTTACTTTTTTCTTTAGATCCATTCACCAACTTCAGATGCTGTGTTAATTGCACTGAAGTTGCTAATGAATACCTACTGACTTCCCTGAGAAGAGGTGGACAGTGTCACCCTCAGCCTGATATATCTTTGACTACTGGAAGTGTAAAGATGCATATATGTGCAGGTGTATGTTCCATTCATGTATTACTATTCTAATTTATAGGAAGAAATTTACATAATAAAATCCTCCCCAGTTAATTGCACTTGGAAATTTATCACAAAGCTGCAATGTCCAGAGTTCAGCCAGCAATGTAATAATAATCACATATTTGCAAGGTTACCACAAAACAACACAATTCATAGTTGTCTCAAATGTTCAATATTGCAATGAAAAGCACAAACTGTAGTTCAAATATGTCTTCACTATGAATGCATTGGGTCATTTACCTTAACAATGTGCACGTGCTCTCATTATTATGTTCAACTTGATTAGTGTGTAGTCTAACATTTAAAAGTGCACTTCAGACAGAAGAGGGTATGAATGCATGATTCATTCCTAATAAATTGAGCAACCCCCTAATGAACTGCAAGGGATCTATAAGAAACTGATAGACACTGGACAGAGAGATCCATAGCTAGAAAGAAACAGCAATAACAAAGGGAAGATAGAGTGCTCTCTCCTATGAAAAAAAGAAACAGACCCTGTCCGCCCACCTTACAAGGCTAAACAGGAATAAACAGTATCCCTTTCAGCATTAACAATAAGTGACAATAAAAGTAGTGAGAGTTTGTTTAGTACTGATGCTCTGCAGCAGCATCTGCCAATTACTACAAAGAAAGACAGCATCTCCTTCAAAAATTGAGAAGATATCACTGGGTAGAGAGGCATGACTTTCCCCATGCTGGGGATGGTCCACTGGACAGGATGCAGGATCAAGCTTAAGGAAATAAGAGTATAGCTTTGGATAAGTCATGACATGTCTCAATCTTTCTGCCTGTAACTTGAAATTGTTCAAGAACCTCAACTGAAAGCTCTCAGCATCTTATGGTGCTGTTAAATCTTCACCACTGACACTGTTACAAAGACAGAGAAGACAGAGAAGAAAATATTTGATGCGAGAGAGCAGCCAACATTGCAGATGATATCCAAAAGAGAAGGAAATATATTTCTTTTGAGAAGAAATAACAACTTTCCCTGTGGAGGAAAAATGAATAGAAAGCGCAAACTGGATGTTTACATNCTATTCTGCAACAGTTTCCTAGGTGAACAATCTCTTTTTGTCTAGTCCACTTTGAAGCAAACTAAGTTAGACTGCAGAAAGANAAAATATTTGATGCGAGAGAGCAGCCAACATTGCAGATGATATCCAAAAGAGAAGGAAATATATTTCTTTTGAGAAGAAATAACAACTTTCCCTGTGGAGGAAAAATGAATAGAAAGCGCAAACTGGATGTTTACATAGTATATCATGGGCATATAAAGCTGGAAAATGGGCTTTGTGTGGTGATGAACCAGCACTAGTAAATCCATCCTCTTCATATTCCAAGCAGTCAAGTTTCTGAGAGTCCAATGGCTCTTTTTTTTTTTTTTTTTTTCATTCAGAA
>VYXB01005619.1:836342-955956 GCA_013397135.1 Pachyramphus minor
AGAAGGAAGGTAGGGGAGGGAAGGTGTGTGGGGGGGGGGGGGGGGGGGGGGGGGGAGAAAAAAAGACAAGTCCACTGTGAAAGGCAGTGGAGAAGAGCTATTTCAATTTAAACTCTCTCCTCTTTCACAAAAGCATCCTCTGCCAGGTGAAACCCTCAGTGTTCATGGAGCCAGCTGAGGATGTTCATGCACAGCACAGTGTGGAGTCCAGCTGTTTCTGAAGAAGTTAGATTAGATACAACAAGCAGTTAAGGTGCAATGGCTCAGCCTTCCCAAACCCCTTACATGATAATATTCTGCTTCTTCAGTATTGTCATATTGCTTTCAGTACCCAGCCTAATCTGATCCATTCTCTTACCATATATCACATTTGAAGAAAATAGGGTCTGCACTCACAGTGACATGATCTTTCATCAGCTTACACT
The DNA here is from genome assembly GCA_013397135.1 of Pachyramphus minor. Lineage (NCBI taxonomy): Eukaryota > Metazoa > Chordata > Aves > Passeriformes > Tyrannidae > Pachyramphus > Pachyramphus minor. The sequence continues at coordinate 836,768 of VYXB01005619.1, forward strand.
CACAGTGACATGATCTTTCATCAGCTTAATAGCAAAATCTCCTGTTTACATACTGCCCATGTGTTTCTGGCTGAATATACCTGCAAACTGCCTAAATAACTGAAAGCATACCCATTTAACAGAAAATAATTTTTTTAATAGTTGAAGTAAGTGAAAAGTCCCAAACAAAATCCTATCATAGCATCCTTTCTCCTTTTAAATGGATGCGGCTTTCTCTGTTGACAAGAGGGACACAAAAGTGCTCTCCAGCACATGATGAGATTCTTGGCGTGTCCTGAGCAGAGCCAGTCTTCTTTCCTAGAAAACAAAACTGATTATGCATTTCCATGCTATCACTACTTCTCAAATTGTCATAACAGGTTGGATAGGTCATCAATTCCTTGGGTGGAAAAAACCCCGCAATCAAACCACACAATTGGTAGAGTTTTAGGTTAAGTCAACCTTCCATTTTTTTAAGCACAACTAGTGCTTCACATCTCCTTATGGCCCTACATTTTTGGATAGTTGCTGGATAAAGTTGAATTCAGCTGGTCAAGTAAGCATGACTACTGCTTACAACTATGCCTCTGCGCCCAACACAGCACTGTGGCTCTTGGAACCTTTTAGCTACGATACTCTCGGGTCTGTGGCTGCAGCTACATTGTATTTGTTCTTACCAAACCCAGTTTTCATGACTCACAGAAACTCACGTGTGTGTGAATTATTGGCTTTTCAACTGACAGTGAAGGAGCAAAAATCATCTACAAAAAACCCAAACTTATCTACTTGCATTATAGTCTCACACATTTTACTATGTGTTTACTGTCAGAACATGTAGTTAATATCTGAATCTCTGCCAGACTGCTGACAGACAGAATATGATCCATCTTAAGATTTTTTTTTTTTTTTTGGTGAAGTGACAACTGCTAGTCTGTAAATACTGTGTGCAGTAATAGAAACATTAATTTGACATAGCTATATGTTTCAAAAACATTTGTAGATTCCTTACATTTTTCATTCTCTTTGCAATTCCAATCAGCAAATTCATGATCATTGATGACTGGAGTTGCTACAGCATATATTAAGATACAAAAATTACAGGAAATATTTAGTTCACTGCCATTGTTAAAATGGTGCTTTGCTGTTTAGCAGCTTTAGATTTACCTACAGTTCTTCTTAAAATCAAACACAAACCTGAAATCTCTACACACATCATGACAAAGGACAATAAAGAAAATCAGATCAAGGGAGCACAGTTGAAATCTGATAAACTTTTCTGACTAATTACAGGCTTATCTCTCAAAAAGGCAAACAAAAGCAACTGAAAGAGGTCTAGATTCAAGTCACAGTAGAATTTTCCTTCCCTAAGTTTCACAGTACAATTTCTTCATTTCCCAGGTTTTACACAGCATGTTTATACTTTTAAAACTTCTTTTTTGTATCTCCTGGAGCCCAATTCAAATGACAACATCAAGATCACTACATTCTGCTGTCTTTCATGGCTGTTGCAGTTTTCTCGTATTCCCCTGCCTGTTGTAGAGCATACTGTGAGATAGCACTGGATTATGTAATGAACATCCTTAAACCAAAAAAAAAAAAAAACAATCAAAAAGGTCTCTTTATCTTCATTGTCTCTGCTAGGGCACCAATCATACATCCATTCCATTTAAAAACAATGAAAATTATTACATTTTATTGGTTTTAGTAGAGCTGTGTAAGGAAGAGTCATTTTCTGCCTTGATTTCTTTGACCATGCACATGCTAAAGGAGAATGCATGTACTTCTGCAGGATGGCAAAACACAGCCACCAGAAAATCTTAGTCTCTAGTCAGACCTATTCAACTCTTTTTTTTTTTTCCTCTTCACTGAGCTTTGCATAAAGCTAACCCAAACCCACATGGATTTCTATAATATCCAAAAAGAATGACAATGAGTGATGTGATGTAGGTGGAAACTGCCTGAAGAAACCTAAATTGTAACAGGAAAAAAAATTGACATTTTAGATTTTAAATGTTACACAGTTTTTATAAAGCTTCAGTCAATTTATTTTATTTATTCTAATGAAGAGCATTACAACTGCTTTACTGCACTGAAGCAAGCATCGATCACACCATTAATCACACCTTGTGAATAGTCACAAATCAAGTTCTAACAGCAAGCACTGAATCAGGAGCAATGAAGCATAAACTCCTTCACAATTTATGATCTCTCCAATTGCATCTTTTCAACCATTAAATTGCAAGATACCATAAATTTTTATCTTCTTCACTTCAGTCACATTATTGATTCTGCCTTGTGAAATATAGAATAGCTGTAAATCTAGGCTATTGAATTAAATTTAAAGTCTTGACTTCAGAAAAGAAACCCAACACACTGCCATGGCTGTTAATTTACACTGAGGAACAAATGATAGAAACATTAAAATTTAAATGGACAACAGGGATTTCAAAGAGCCATAGTTCTGTCAATCCTAGTCCTTGTCAACCTTGAGGGTTTTTCTTTTAGCCAAATTTTAGATCGTGAAGTATAATAAAATGAAAGCTCCAGGTGGATGCAAAACAATAATTCTTGCAAACAAGTAAATGATGAAGAGGTTCAATGAAAGCTACTGAATAAATGTTCAGGTTTAAAAAACTCCACTGAATTCAGCACAGTTTACCTAATTACAAGGCTGAGGTGCTATAATACAAATAAAATCGGCATAGTAGTGATAGAACATTTTTACTTTACTTCACTAGTGAAAATACAGATCCCTTAATATAACTGCAAGATTCTCTCCTGAACATCACAGGTAGGTTCTTCAGGGAACTCTGCATCCATCAGAAATGAAAACCAACATTCACTAAAGTGGAAGCCTTTATGCAAGGGTGGGAACAATATGTCCAGACAGAAGTGGAAGCTCACAAGGAACTGGAAGAATGTTAAAGTAGACCTGGAAAATATGTTTTGGAAGAAAACACAGGGTGTGACCTGGATTTCCAGGGTACTGCTAGAGAACAAGGAGTTTCATGATACTGTTGTGGGCTGCCCTGTGAAAGCACTGTCTGGTCAAGGCCAAATGTCAGGTGCTGGCTGCTGCTGCTCCACATGCCCCAGCCTTCTGGGTGCCTGGACAGATCTCATAGTCCTCTCCTAGACTGCTGCTTCAGGGAAACTGGGTTGGTCCCCTACAGGCCCGTTGCCTTCAAGGTGAAAGCCTTACAACAGCACGAACAAAAGCCTTCCACCATTTCCATCCCCAGCAAAGGAGCCCCTGCCTGACAGTGAGTGCACTCCTGGCTACACAGCTCTCTGCCCCACTCGGTGTCCTCCAATTGTCTCCTACGTGGACTACATAGTTGCCCTCACAACAAGCTCAGAAAGACATCATTGGTTACACAGTTTATAGGATTCGAAGGCTGATTCAGCTTTCTGGCATTCTGCTTACCTAACTCCCCTCTCCATAGGAAAAGGCTATTTAGCTATTTGCCACTGGGAGGAAAAGAAGCAGAGCAGACAGCGCTGAGAGGCAGTGACTCACCTCTGTCCAGGCCTCCCACCCTGCCCATCCATGGCCCCTGTACCTCAGCTTCCATGTGGCAAAAGCGGAATTTTCCCCATCCAGGGAGCCAGCAGGAGGCAGGCTTCATGGCCACCCATTGTAGCTGTGCTGAATAAAAGAGTAGGGATTGGGAGATGAAGGAAACAGAACAGAGGACATATCCAAGGCAAGAGCTGGCAAGGCAGGCAGGCCTGTCCAGGTGGGCAGGGCGTGGAACGGGGAACTTCATGTCCAGGAGCAGTTCCACATTGGAACCACTTCCAGGAGCAAGTCCTTTGAGCTTCTGGCAATGGCTGTCTATTCCCCTCATCTATGTAAGGAGGAGGCTGGGATAGAAATCAGTGATGGAACAGGTGAGACAAGTCTCTGGCAAACAAGTCAACCTGAGGGGAAAAGGGAAACTAGGGCTCGTAGCCCAGGCTTTTTTCACATATTTGGAAATTCCTAGAGGTACTCAGTTGTCTCTTAAGCCCAATCCTAGCTATATTTCATCATGCAAATCACATCAACTAAAAGGGTGGTCTGAAGAGTTTGTAGAAGCAGGAGTTAGAACTCAGGGGTGGGATCATCCTTATCTAACCAGCATGTACCTACTCAGCAGTAACCTTTCTTTCATTTCCTCCATCAGCTTTACCAGACCATGAGTACAGTTATCTCCCACATTTTTCCATATAGAAAAATTTTGCCAGATGTAAATTTTGCAGCTGGTTTTACGCTTTCACTTCAGCCCACCAACTCAAGAGGCAAGAACATAATCCTTAAGGAAATGAAAAATAATAATTGCAAAACTCCAATTCAAAACTTAACTCTATTACTTCCTGCACAACTTACTGGTAGCACTACATTACTTTTTCAGTACAATATCATACCATAACAGACAATACTATTTCAGGCAGAAAAGTTATTTGGCACCACACTTCACAGAGGTACCACACTTCCCCACTCCCCCGAATTTACAACAAAAATACGTCATAAATTCTGGCAAACTACAGATAGCAATGCGGGTGACAATGCTATACTTCTATCCCCGATATGCTAATTGCACTGTTTTCCTGGGCTGCCATTTTTCACTAAGGAAATGAGTACTCACTGCTTGGGATTGATGTGGCCCATACTGAGAAATGAACAGCTGTTTGTTGTGTCACCATTTCCCCAGTGCCAGCAGCAAACATCTCCACAGTACTTTTCAACAGAACAGCTATTGCTTTCTAGCCCAAAGAGAAATGCATTTCAGTACTGACCAAGAAAATGCCAAACAGAATCCTTCCATGTAAAGCCATGCACAAATACAAAATAAGTTCAACTAAGTTCAACTTAGATTATTCACAATCAGATTCACAACTCAGTTATTCCAAAGAAGCATCACTGTTTGTTCTGTAGATTCTGTATTGTCCTTGTACCATCCATGGGCTTTGGATTCCTACTGCTTTGTTGATTACTGTCACTTGGACTTCAATATTATGACTTGCAAACCTCCCTGAATCATGCAATACCTGTCCAAAACATGCTGATGCTTCTCCTCTTACTGTATGACACTAGTTCATATCTGGAAAGGAGTATCCACTTCCCTTTTAACATTTGGAACTTTTTCAGACCAAAGAGTAAACTTATATTAGGTCAAGGAAGTAAACATGAAGGAAATTGTGTTGCTCTTTTTTCTTTGATCTATCAGTTACTAAATTCCATGAGATAATCGATCAGCTAGAAAACAGAACAAAAGCCGAACACAAAAGACATGCTACTTTCAACAAATATTTATGGCCCGTAGCAATAGAAATAACCAAATCTGAAATGGCCATAGGGTCAGACTCATATCCAGAAGTTTAAGTACTATTGTCAGACTTACCTCAAAAGTCTTTTACTTGCTTTGGTCTGATTTTTTTTTTAATTGAAGGGAAGATGAGCATGTCTGAAGCCCCTAGACATAGTGCTTTTGTTGCGGGCAGAAATTTCCATGATCATAGTTTCTTTCATTTCATTTCCTATTTCAAGTGAAAAATGAAAAGCATTAATCAACCAAAATGCCACATGTCAAACATGAATAAGCACAAAGCTGCAGGACAAATAGTGTTTGCTTGTAAAATCTTATTATTTTTAATTGTGAATGAAAACTCAATCCAGATCTGTGATGCTCCCCATGCTACTTTGGACCACAGTAAGTAAAAAATAACTGAAGGAAATAGGGAGATTGATAATGCCTCTAACTAAACTCTCAAAACCATCTTGCACCTTAAAATTTGGGTTCCCTGGAGGAAATAAATAATAAAGGAAAAATGGGGGGCAGGCATAGTAAGAACTGTCTAGAAATGACACTCTTGCAGCTCGATCAAAACTTCTGCTCAGGAATCTGGAGCATCCTAGAAATAGTATGGCCTGTGGAGATCAAGAATTTTAACAATGGAGAACTGTGAGGTGGGCATAACATGTGTAAAGTGTGGTGAAATACAGTGCAAAAGGTGTTGTCAAAGATGGTGTTCCTGAAAGAAAAACAAATTGCAGGGCCTAAGACATTCTGCTAGTAGGAGAAGGCATGGCAAATGGGAAACCACTAAACCATTTCCAGGTTCTTAATTTATAATAATTTAATAAGATGTAATTTACTATATGGATAACTCAACTGACCTTAACATAACAAACCACCACTCTTTCCTCTTGTGGAAAAACACAGACAAGGACCTTTTCTTCATACAGTACCCGTTATATGATACACTTCCTGTTAACATGTTTAAAACGAGACACTTCCATTTGCAAATTAAATATACTTCACAGAACTGAGAAGACTGACATTGGCAGGCAATCCTGTAATGAACAGGAAGCCTTAAACAGGAAAAAAACCAATAATGGAGAAGCTTTAGTGAAGACCTCATGAACATTTTAGTAACAATAATACAATAAGCATCCAGCACTGTAGTCCTATTTTTAAACGTTCATAGGTAATAAATTTTACTGTCTAAGGTCAGGCAAGATATTTTACCAAGTGATCAATGGAAAAAGGTCATGTTTCCAAACTCAGAGCTGGGATGTGTGTACCCAAGGATTATGAGACATTAGACTATTGAATTAGTAATTTTTTGTAGCAGGACTACACACAGGTTCACTGTAGACAAAAAAAAAAAAGCCTTCAATTAATTCCGTGAGTAAATCCCAAAACAGAATAATGGCGGTGTGCATGTGCTCTCCCTATGTGCCACAACAGTACTTAATCTGGATGTGGCCTTTACTGTCTGCATAGTGGTGATCACACTTGTCCATTGGTGTAGACACAGCAGTTTCATATTCCTCTTTCATAAAAAAATTATGCTCCTAGTAAGGTCTGAATAAAAGCTGCTAGAACTACTTTGTGCACCTAAACAGAAAGCCTGGATTCAAAGAGAAAAAAACTTTCAGGAATTCAAAATTTGGACCCAGATCTGAACTTGCAGATAAAGACCATGTCTTGTACACTGTTCAAAAGCTTTGGTTTTACTTCTGCCTTCTCTTCTTCACAGCTGAACAATTTGATCCAAAAAGTTTTCAAAAAACTCAGGTGAGTTGCTCTGAAACTCATCACAAAGTATAAAAGCAGAAACTTTGCAAAAAAATTCTGATTTAAAAATGATGGCAGTTTTGGTCTAATTATTGATATGTTCCAGAACCTTTCTAGATTGTAATTCCTGCCATTTTCCATTAGCTTTTCTGATCAGGTTGGATCTGATCAACTGAAACCTTCCCCACTTTTGGACAGTGCCAGCAAATTGCTTTAAACCCCTGCAGATTTTTTTTAGTTCAATGAAAATTTAATAATCAGTAATTCTCTTTGAGAATTCACCTCTGCCCTTCCCTTTAAAATAGGAGGGAAGGGTAGAGGAAGATGGTGTAGTCTCAACATCAGGAACAAATGGATGCTGTCCTTGGAATGAACTGAGCTTGTAAGGAGCCAAGAACCATCTGACAATTTAAAACATGAAATTAGGTGTAGATGCAGTTTCCTGATTATGTTGGAAAGAAGTGCTTGTATACTAGAATGAGCCCTCTAGCATGACAGAGCTTTATAGAGACATTTCTGTCATTTGGAAAGGTGAATGGTGCAGCACCCTTTTAATGTTCCTTCTCCAGGAAACAATGGTATTTGTTTGAAGGTGTGAGGAGGAAGACTGTCAAGCAATGAAAAAGACAGGTCCATTGTGCAGCAAGAAAAGTACTCACTGTGTGACAGCAGCAGGTGCCCAGGATACTACAGCGTTTCCAGTAAAGGCTGTGATTAGGCCCTCTATAGCTATGACCAAAATCAGCAGTCTGTGAACCGCAGCAAACTGCTCTCTTCCAGAAAACACAGGATTCCCCAAAGTTTTCCTTGGACTTTAGAAGGATTCAGACTTGCATAAAACTGTTCTCAGCAAGATGTCTGCAGTATGGCCACATGCAGTCCCACCAGACAGCAGTAAACAACAAAATACTTTTGTGTATATAGTTATTTTCTAAATAGCTACAAGATGAATAAAAAAGGTGTTTCTAATGTGACCTGCAAATCAATATTTGGTAAGCAACAAATTAATTAGCAAAATTCTTTGAAGAATCTGAAAAACTAGGCACAGCAGAATTTTAGTCTAATTTGAGGAGGAACTGTAGCAATCTGCAATAAAATCCTGACAAATTAAAACATAATTTTTAAGAATTGATATCAGAGATAGCAATAATTCATGGAGGGAAAACAACACCGAATATAAAGTAGAAAAATGCATGAGAATAAAGACATAAATATAAATCCCTGGCCCAGAAGTTATACCAGGTCACACAATAACCATCTGCTGTATTTCTGGCTCATAAAGGAGTCCATTTTCACAGCTCTGAGATTTTCCAGGACAGACTCTTCAGGTTATGACTAACATGAAAAAAAAAGACAAAACCTTTTTTCTCTTCCAAAGGAAGTATCTTGACTCAAATTAATTTGTGGCTTAAGCACTGGCTACAGATGGCAGCAGAATCTTACAGAGTGAGCATATAAAGGGATATGGGCACCAGAAATGAGATGGGATTGATGCTTGTCTTAAAAAAAGCCTATATAAGGTACATTTGGGGTTGATGAATGGTTTCTGCATGTATGACATTTTAGCGACTGATGAATGTAGCAATTCTTGGCAGGGTGATGATGGTGAAGTGATGGTGGGAGCCAGAGACAGTGTTGGAAAGCAAGAAATTATGGGATCTGCTCAGCTCTGTAATTTTGGCTGAATATACCAGCGCGCACATGAGTCACACCCTTCACTTTGCAATATTTTTCTGGTTGATTGATATGAGAACACCAAAGTATCTCAAACTCAGATATTAAAAAGATGGACTATCAATGTTCATCTTCTTTGTTAGATATTGTTCACTGTCTTTTGTTCTGGATTGCTTTGAATATTTATTTTGTCATTCAGTAAATGTTTCCTTTTATGCTCAAAACAAACAGCCTTTCTCCATCATGGCTAAGAGAAAATGACATTTAAATTTAAAGTCAATCATTAATTAGGTAGTCTTAGACTGAATGTGTACATTATAGGAACATTTTACTTCTCAGCAGGGGTATTTCAGAGAACGCTAAGCAAATTCAGTGTATTTTGTAATGGCTGTTTGGGCAATATTTTTATCTCAAAACATTTATTGTTTATTGAGTTCCATTATTGCAATTCTGAACAATGTTAATATTGCAGAGTCAACCCCACTAGCTAAATACAGGTTTGGTCAGTGTAAAGGAGAGAGCATGGCAAAAGCAGGTGAAAAACCCTAGAAGGCTGACTGTACAGTAAAAATTGGTAAATGTGACAAATATTTAACTGGATACTCGGCAAAAGATGGAAAGGACAGACCTGCCACAACCTTAATCTGTAGCATTGGGCATGTAAGGCAGGACTGTGAATGCCTGTACTTCAACATGCAAGTAAATTAATAAATAACGTGATCTATTTCAGATGCAATAGCTCAGATTTTCTCCATAGGTAACAATTGTTCTCTGATTATCAGTTGAGATAATATTTTATTACATTTCCCATTTCTCTACATTTCAGCTGCTTGCCGAGACTTTACCAGCCGAGATAAAGCATCATTAGTCTAGGACAGAACTGCCAATGGAAAAAAAAGAACATTGCTATAGGGCATGTGGGAAGGGTAAGAAAACACTTCTACTACTGGAACATGCCCTCGAGCCAGGACCATGTTAGTAAACTATGTGCCTCACACCCTCTGCAAGCTACCAGGCTCCAGGCTCTGCTTAGATTTAGTCAACAGTGAACTTTCCCCTGTGCCAGAATTAGACTAGCGGTAGCTGCAGAACAACACTGCTGTTATCCTCCACTATTACTGACAATTTTTAAATGTTCCAAAATTCTACTGCAGAAGTTTCAAACCAAAATTTCATAAATAAGCTTGAAATCAGACCTTAACATACCCAGTCAAGTTTCAGAAGTTATGTTACTCTGGAACAACCTGCATACATGTGACAATCCCCCAAGTCTGGAGAAGGGAAATAAGTGTACGTACTCAATTAAGAATGGGTATGATGCAGATGTTTACCATACCATGATTTTTATGATTTCATACATGAAACGTGCCTGACTGCTGAAGACTGCTTTTCTATTTAACAGCATGACAGGAGATACCATGTTTTCCATGGCACTGTACATTTAGTTTCTTGGGAGCAAACTTGCATCACTGCATAATTAGGCAGTTATATTTAAGTGCACCTGCTATGTCAATGACTCTTCTCCGTGTCTTGACATGTCAAATCTGAAATTAGATTGTGCCTTCTAGAAATGTCTGCAGTAAAGAGTGAGGAGATGCCTTTCTGTGGGGTCAAATCCTGCCAGCATTGCACCTAAAACAGTGAACTTGTACACAGATGCACTGACCCATCTGCACAGGCTTTATATCCTTCAGTGAGGCATACATTGCATTCTTTTCTATGTCAGTTCAGCTTTAGTGACCACAGTAGAACAAAATGGTGTTGAGTTCATACTGGAAAAGCAAACAACTCCAAATCCTTTACATGTAAGCATGCTCTCTTTACCTTTCTGTTCTCTCATCTATAAAAACCACCTTTGAAAACCAGGTTGGACAATAAGGAGCAGAATGGAAATTCTGTTCTTCATGTTACCCATAGCGTGCTATTTTGAGGAATGGGAGTAATGGTTTTAAAGTTGCGCTATCAAAATATAGGGAACATACACATCAGAAAGTATGACCAGATTTCCTCTTTACAAGTGTCAGTCCAAATTTGCTTCAATGCAGAAAAGCGAAATATTAAAAATACTACCAACATCATCTCTGTTGCAATGAAAGTAGTAATGACAAATAGTGAGAATTTATATCAATGCTATAACTCTGCTGGCAGAACTTCACCTAGCATATTTACTTACATGATCCTTTGGTTTAACATATTTAACTACATACGGCATTCCTGAATTACAGCATAAAGCCAGAAGTGCAGAGTGCTTCTAATTCCCATTGACTTCCACTTGCAATGGAAAGGACACCTAGCACTTTGCAGGGTGAGAATGCAGCATTTTCCTATGCCTGTCTCTGTTCCTAGCTCTCCCGTAGCAGAATCTCCTAATGTGTATTCCAGATGGCTTTTGTTTCAAGTGCCATTCCTCCCAAGCCCAACTGCTAATAAACTCCCTATAGATTACAATCTGGAGGATGAAAATTTCTGCTTCAGCCTACAGCAAGGAAATCGGCAGGCACTTTAATCTGTGTATTGGTAGCTGCAGAGGTCTCTAACAGAGACCCTCTTAAGGGTGCACTATACTGAATAAAATCTGCAAATAATAGAAAAGCCACTGATTCACTCGTTGTATTTATTACCAACGAGATGGTTTAAATTTCCAGAAGAAACTACTTTGCTAGCAATGAAACAAACACACCAAAGAAGTACAACACAATTTCCATGTCCTATCTGCCGCAAGAACTAGTCTCAAAATCAAGTACAAATGAAACCACCTGACTGTGTTGGCTCACTTTCAACACGCCAGTCTCCCTGACTTTGCCAAAGAAATGTTCCGAGTCTCACACTGTGAACGACAGAATATATGACTCCAGTGGCCCATAAAAAGAGGCAGAGAAAATGGAAAGCTGGCAGACAATGTCATCTACCGGCAACAACTGTATGACTTTATAAATCTTTTCCGTTGTTTCTGCTCAAAAGGTGCAGCTTCAATAGCAGAAATATTTGTAACTGCACATAGGCATTGTAGCTAAAATGTTCTCTCATATATTTTGTTTTCCTAACGAAAAAAATGGAGGGCTAATTTCCTACCTCACATACAGGTATGACTCAACAGAAGTCAATGGAACTGCATCACTTGATGTAAGAATAAATTTGACCCAGAGTTCTTGTTTCATTTTAACTTATCAAGAGAAACTCAGAACTAAAATTAGCTTACAGTAGAAGTCACATGGCAACATGAATAAATCTCTTCCCACTAGTTCTGTGAAGATGCCTCTGGCTGTGAACCACAGCCATCTGTGGGCAATAATCCTGTCTATCTAATAAATATCAGGCAAAGTCATAAATTACAAGAGACTGCACCATACATTACAATAAAGGAACAATGACAGATGGCAAGAAAGCCCATGAGGTCACTGCAGGGGTGAGTAGAAGTGTGCAAAATGTAGTAAAGGAACTGCTGGGAAATGCAGGTACATACAGACTCCAAAATATTTTGCAAACAATAAACAAATAATAAGTAAACTGAAGAATATACAGGTAAAGAATCATCCTGTCTGTGCTGCCATTTCACAGAAATGGAAAGTGGCACAAAATGAAGGAGGACAACGATGTGGATGGAAAATGCCTGCTGGGAACAGCTCTAAAATTTACTTGACTTTTGGAAGAGATACTCTTCTATGGTTCTTCTCAGAAGCCAAAGCAATCAACCTGGAATATGTGAAATCAGACTCTGGAATTATTAGAAAACCAGACAACAGCTAATTAAACTGACAAAAAACTACAGATATTGAGATCTGGTCTTCCTACCTTAAGTCTGTCTATACCTTTAAAATACAAAATACCTTTGCATCTAAAATTAAACATTTCTTTTGCAGCAAGCTAGCTTGAAGCTTTGATTAATCTGGTAATGTTATTTATTAGCTCCAGTCTGAGTCAAGTGTATTCACATAGACAATGTCACCTCTGGATAATGTAGATAAAGATACTGCTCAAAAATGGCTAATTTCAATCCCTGGAAGTCTCACTGAAATACCTTCATTACTTGGTGCTAGCAGAACTTCACCAAAAGAAGCAAGAACTCCATTGTCATGGCCACCTGCATGTTCTTAAGTAGCTGTAATGTTTGTTTGAACAAGGCTCACAGAGAATCCAACACTACAGTGGTTTATCAACTGAACAATTATGTCCTGCATATCTTGCAAAATATGCACTAAATTAAAACATCTTGGTGATTTCTACGGTGTAGTGCATATCACAGGATCAAGGAAATGGCCTATTTTCCATTTTAAGTGGATTTTCATCTGCTTCTACCACCTCTACTTACATAGTTCTCTTTGCCCCTAAAGGTTTTCTTTGCTAGTCCTATGTTAGAGAATTTTTTCCCTACTTCAGAATATGCAGACAAGTAAGGCTTAAAACCATTCTTTTGAAACTGGAAAAAAAACCCTTTAAATTTTTGCTCAACATCAAGCTCCAATCACCTGGATTAAAGATTTCATATTGTTTCATATACTGATTCTCAAAGACCACTGGCAAGCACACCATTGGAAATTTAATCTTCATGGCACCTTCAGGTTTTTCTAAGACTATCTTTGGCAGACTTTGTCAACACTGACTTCCCATACTTCTTACAAAACAGAGTCCCATTTACACTACTCATAGCATTAATCCAAAGACACTGGAGACTTGATAGGCACTGCCTGATGTGCAAATGCCAACATACTTCAGTGTTAACGTGTTTATCCCATGGATTCATCAAGCTCTGACTTGGTATTTACAAATCTGATAGTACTGCTTATGTGCAACAGTGTTAAACCCAAGGTAATTTCTCACAGATTTGGGTTTCATCTACACTGCAGACTTGAATTACTTCTGAAAACTCAGCATCTGCTTTCCAATGGCACCTACAATAGTGTTGTGAAATACCTGATAATTTAAATCTTTCAAAATTCTTCTGGAAGACTGATATATCAATAGTTACCAAGATTGAAGAATGCACTTCTATTATTCTAAAAAAAAAAGAAATAATACATGAGAGTTTTATCAGCCTTTAAACAGCAAACAAAATGCAGTGGAACATTCAAGCCAATTTCACTGGTTGGGAGAGTAATCAACACCCAGAAAATTAGGACAAAATTTTCTGACTGAACCACAAATTAACTGCACTGCATTATAGAACTGAGCAATTACACTTTAGATCACACTTTACAAAATCTGAGACATTCATTAAAGGACAGGTGATGGTTTAAGGCAGTTCCAGATCTCCTCCCAGGGCACAGGGATCACGTGGTATGTTTAAGTCATCTAGAGACTGTAAAGGAAAATGTCGTATCCATCTGCCCCCTATTCACACCAGCCAGCAGGCAGAAGCCAGTCCAAAGTACATAGAGATATATATTAAAAGATATGGTCATGGCTGCTGCTGTGTCCTCCTACTTCTGAGGGAAAAAAGGAGGCAAAAATTCTCCAAGCAAAGCTTTGGAAACTCCCAGAGTTGAGACTTTTACATCAAACAATGCATTAAGAATATCTGGGAGGGAAAATCCTGTGCAGGTAGATAGGAGGACTGGATGATCTACAATGGTCTGTTCCATTTTTAAATTCTATCATCAGATTTGTCCTGAAGTATAAACCCTCTAGGAGTTTCTTGGGGGCGGTGCATCCTTCCACAACCCCTACTGAGGGCTCTGGCTTAAAAGCCACAATAGAGTCCTTAGAATCTAACAACAAGAGCTATTCTAGGCGCTGGTTAGGAAAATGGGATTTAAAGGAAGTTTCTACTATTGTGCAAAATTAGGGCAAAAAATCTCCTTTCAGATAAGCAACAAAGTATATCAATTCCAACAGTTTGCTCTCCTGCTGTTGTATCCATCATAAAGAAAGACAGTCTTTCTATGGTGAATAAAGGTGATCGTCTAATCAATTAAGATTTCATAGAAAATACGGAACAATTCATCTGTCTGCCCCACCCTCTTCCCAGGTTGAAACAGGACCTTTCCACTTTACTCTGCATGTCACTTTTGTTAAAATGACAGGCACCTCACAGAAAACACCAAACATACATGTAGCGAGAGAAGAATCCCCATTTTGAGATCCACCATACAAGTGAAGATTTTTGAGCTATGAATTTGATTGCTCTATGTATTGGACAATTGCTTATATAGAATGATATGTATCATTTTTGTATATGTGTTTATTCGGGTATTACAGTCTGATCATGATGACACTTATTTTGATTACACCAATATTATTAAAGGTATTTGTGAAACTGATGTAAAGCACAGAAGTACTAGTAACACAATTCACTGACCTCACTATTGTCCATGACAGTTCGCTGATTCAGTTGAACACGGTCAATATCTCCATCAGGCACAATCTATTTCAGGCTATGATGGACTGTGGCAGACTTGGGTTTTTTTACACTTGTTGAAAACAGATTTTTCAGCTGAAGTTTGAAAGCTGATTCCCTTTAGCCATAGCCGTGTAATATGTTAGTCATTCATTTATCCTATCTTACTTGAAGATATCTTACAGACCTCCAGCTCCTCCACTGAAGGATGAAGAAACCCCAAATGTTCACATGTATTCACATTCTTAAAGTTAATGTCACTTCATAAGGACATTAAATTCAAGTTGGTATAGGTTTTATGCTGCAGCTTTAGCCCTTAATGACAAGAACAATGCCAGACTGTAGCTACATTTTCTCTTTATCTGGCTATAAATTGCAAGTAAGTTCATGATTTGTGATCACTCCATGTGCAGAAAATATAAGTAGAAAAAGAAGCATTAAAAAATTAAATTTAGAAAGGTTAGCACTGAACTTTTAATACCTGAAATATATTCTAACTATTTCTCTGTTGCTGGTATTTGTTTAAGAAGGTTTGCCTTAATAAACAAAAAAGAAACAATAAAAAGAACAATAAATTCAAAAAAGCATGGACTGGTGTCTACATGAAATGCAGAGAAAATGCATAGAGAAAAAGAAGTAAAATATATCCCCTAAAAACAAACTATAAACTAAGACATTAAACTACAGGTAACATTACACCTTACTTACCTAATCTACAAAAAAAGTCCCACAACTAAACAAAAAAACCCCAAACCAACCAAACACAAACAAAAAAAAAAACCTCGAAGGCATTTCCATAATGCACCAATTTTATTTAACTTACCTAGAGTTCACACTGTGATTCATAGAACGTGTTGTTCTCTGAGGTTATGCTGCTGATGCTTGAAGTATTGAACTTGCAACACACACTGTTTGACCTAAAAAGCCCAAGGAAGGAAAGCAAGTGGCTTTGGAGTGTATTTGAAAATATAATTTATTTTACCTGACCATTCCAGCCTTTCCAACAACAAAGAGAGTTTCATAGTCAGAAGTGCTTCTAGTTGTGAGAACTAAGAGTCACAAGGTTTTAAAACTAAAGATAGCTGATAACCTGACACAGACAGATATATTTTCAAACATCCCTATAGCACTAAAAACTGTAAAAAGAATCCAGATTTGTATTAAGAATTCCCTACCCCCAATAACCCTACCCCCAATAACAACTCTGGAACATTCATTTAAGGGAATGAGAAGGAATATGTACAAAGAAGGATTGTCTTGTGAATTTTAAACTAAGCTACTTCAGAAAGAGGTGACATATAGAAATGGAAATTCTCAAACAATGGCTTTATTTCTCTATACAAGGTTGGGCTAGAGTTGATAAACATTCTCAGATGTTTCTATTTATATTATCAGGTAGTGTACACAGTCCCCTGAAAGCAGTTACTGCCCAACCCTGCTCTTCGCAGCAGCACTCTTTTTATAAATATCACTTGGAATTTATCCAAAAGACAAGCTAAAAAGGATCTAGATGTGTTTTAAACACAGAGAAAGAAACACAGAACTGATGTACCCTGATGGTTATATCTTCCTGACATAAGGCAGACATCCCTACTGCAATTTCAATAAAATGCTATGATCTTAAGATCTAGTACAGCCATGCATGTTAATAGGACTCTGTATAGCAAACCTTTGCACCAGAGAGTCTCTGCATTCATACAGGAAGATGCGGCTTAGCAGAACTCACGAATACCATGTGGAGATCAGCTTCGCTCAGATCTCAATCGACTCTTAGAGCTCTCTCATCCTAGGCAAAATGAAAATCCTCAAAAACAATCACTACATGCACCTCCGTTCCCCCTCACCCCAGGAAGTACCTGCAAAATAAAAGGTAGCTTAGAGTTTCCATAACTGGAAGCATAAATAAGCAAGGCAGGATTGCAGAGAGAAGGGGGGAGCAGACTTACTAAGCCTCTCAGGAGTTACATTAGTTATGTTAGAAGTTCAGTTAGCTATGAGGCAGTGCTAAAAAAAGTAAAGAAAGAGGTAGAGGAAACAGTCAATAGGTCAAAGAGTAAAGACACCTAGTAAGGTCCCTACCATGCTGCAAATTGCTATCTTGTTCTCTTTCCCCATCTGGTCTGTTACCAGATCATCAGACAGTAGGATGTGTCCAGCATGCCCCATTCTGGATTTCAACCCACTTTTGAAAATTGTGTAGCAAATTCAGCTGGTCTAGCTACCCACAATAGCACTGGCTGCTGTATCATTCCTATTTGTAGCATTGGCCATCCCTCCAGTACTTCTGACACTCTTCTTCTTTGATTACTTTTCATCCCATTGAGAAGCTCAGGTACCCAAGTCCAATTTGGATTCTCTGAAACTGACATAATTTAATTTGAAACATTAGCAACTCTGTTAATTATCTCAGTTCCTGTAGTCACCATGTGAGACAAAGCAATGATGCTTGAGGAAGACACAAAGGCCTAACTAACCAGCACTGTAGACGAGTGTTGAACCGAAAGATCACTTACCAAGTCAGAGATGCTTTACTATGTACTGACTTATATTTTATGTGTCTTCGTGAACACTACAAGAATACGTATATCTCATATGAAAGTCCATTTAGGGACCTTACGATGTTGGAATCAGTAGAATGTTTTTATTTTATTGATGAATAGGCATTTGATGCCACTATTACTGTTTCTCCACAAAGGAAATTAATGCATCAAATCTTATTTTATAGGTGTTGCTAGGAATTTCACCATATCTGTGAGGAAAATAAGAGAAAGAAAAGTGTCAGTCCAATAGAATACTTGATTATACAGAAACTAAAACCATTAACTGATGCATAGAGCAAAATGTCTTGCAACTTAAAAAACCCCCCACCTAATAGGAATCACAGTCCTGTGATCACTGATTTTTTATTTTGTCAATAGCATTGGCCTTTGATCACCACGCTACTGTCAGCATCCTCCTATTCCATCTGATCATACAAATAAATCCCTTGCATATATCCTTATACCCTCTTGTGGCTGACATTAGGCAGTATTAGTTACAAATACACTGCCAATTAGAAAAGAATGAAGAAACATAGAATAATAATTTTAATTTCCCATATAGTTATTTCAAATGCTTTCTATGTTTGTCTGTCCTTTTCTACGCATCACAGACATTCTCTTCAGATTTGTATTACAAATAAAACTGTGTAAGTACACATTCGTCCTACTATAATTCTGAAATTACAAAGCTACAGAAAAAGAATAATGAAGGCTTTAATGTCATGCAACTACAAAACTCAAACTTGGCATTAGTTAAAAACTAATTGCAAATTCACTATAAGCAGCATATGCTTCACAAACTTTTCTTCAAGGAAGATGATAGAGACTATAAGGATAATTAATTCTGATAGCCTTAATCAGAAGCTTAATGCTCTCACAACTCTTTTTATCAACAGGTACTTTAGAAGCCTGGTCTGAATAGTTCATTGTCTAAACCAGTGTGGCATAAACATAAACCTACAAAGCATCACATCTTCAGGGGCAAAAACCCAAGACAAATAGTGACCAGACTGCAGGATTTTCTTTGAGTGGTTGTTTAGGTGTTTCAGTCCAAATTCAGCATACCATTTTAAGCCTGTGATTAAGGTTCCATTGAAATCAAAGCATTCACAGCATGTGCCTGAAGTTCAGTGTTTCCATAGGGTTTTTTTGAATGTAGCTAGACTGCTAAAAAAACCCCACAAAACCAACAAAACAACAAAAGTACAATGTTGTTAGAGATTTTCTCAATTTGTTTCAAGAACACCAGGCCAAGTTGATGAATAAGTTAAGACAATATCATCTGCATTTCTAAAATGAAGCTTCATAAACTCTTTTCATTCTGTAGATTGAAGTAAAACCAAGTAAAGAAAAAATATAAGTAGAGAAATCACTTAACTTCTCTGTGAAAACATTATTTCTCAATCATGATTCCTGTTAACAATATTCCACCAAGTCAATTATAATGTAATGACAGAACAGACTAATGACTTTGGTGATTTTGTGAGTTACCTGCTGAAAAGTCAAGTATGACAGAAGTTGGAGCAATGAGGTCCAAGAAAGTGGTCTTCAGCTTCCTTTACAGAGGCCATCTCTATCACTCTCACTAGTGCTTTTTTTTGGACCCTACATGAGAAGCAAAGCCATATTTCCTAATTTACTTTGGGTTAATGACTTAAATCTGTGGGCAAGAGTAGATAAAGAGGCGATTTAAAGGAATTCCAACTGCTAAAGTAGAAATCAAATTCAGATAATAAAACCAGAAAGCCTGGTGTTGGCATCAAAGTGTTATTATGCAATATTCCATTTCAGTATTGCGCAAATCTGATATTAATACAGTGATTTACATATATAAAGTATATATATACACACACTTTCATATGCATACATCAAACATGTATTTGTGGGTGTATGTACAAACATATATATATACAAGGTATAATCTATTTAAGAGAAAGAAGCAGAAAAGCCTACAGTGCCTTTTCTGATTGTTACAGCTAGTAAAGGCATTAGCCAGATGTTGAAACTCACAGGCATCAAACAACAGTGATCATTATAGTCTTCAATCACCCCATTTAGAATTTACAATAAGCTAAGCAGAAAACCATTATTTCCACCTTCAATATAAAGTTTTCCTCTGTCTGAAAACAGAATTCTGCAATGGACTGATGCACCATCTGTTCTAACTTCAGAACCCTTTTCCGTGAAACTTCCAGCAAGGGGAACAAGCTATTGATGAGACCCAGGAATATAAGGACATCATTAGTGAGTATCATAATAAGATTAAAATCCCTTGAGGACTCTCATCAAAACCTAGATTAAAAAGAAGCAAGAAAAGAGATAAAAGACTGACATTATAGTAACAAACCATAATATAAGGCATAAAATTAACAAACATTATGAATTAATCATACTTAGACAATTACAATCCATATGGCTAGTTAAACTCAATCTGCTACCTGTAGTGACATAGTCTGGATACTGTATATTCAATGCCAGTGCATTTCTCCCAGGATGTAATTACTTAATTTTGTGAATGAGAAAATGATGTGTAAAAGCCAATGTTTCCATGGATTCAATGCACCAAGTCAGATAAAATGCATGAATGCTTACCAAATCTCACAACACTTTTTAACCCTACTTCATCGCACTTGTATTACCTTCAGGTATGTAGAAACAGTGAATCATCTTCACACTCTTTACTACGGTTAATACAAGAAACAAACTGGGTTCAAAGATTAGTTTTCTACATACAGGACTCAGGATTTAGATGTCAATGAATGGTACATGACTGATTAAATCAGTAATTCTGGAGGGGTTTTTATCACTTAAAGCACACATATTCGGATTCTGAGAACAAGCACTTTCTCCCTTCCATTGCACCTGCATTCAGACAGATTTCAATCTCCCAGAGAACCTGGCACTGAGGTTCTGGTTCAGTCCCCTCTTTTGTCATATACAGCATGTCACACCTGGTGACATTATATAATTCAAACATGTGGGATGCTGCAATCTCAAAAAATAAGCAAACACACAAACAAAAGCAAAAGAAAAAAACCCAGACCAAGCCAACTCTAATATTTTAGTCCTGTGTAGACTCTGTAAGGAATTTCAAGCTAATGCCTGGTCCTTCCTCATACGAAGTTCTGGGGTCCAACCTGTTCTCCCAGAACATCTGGAAGAGTCTCCTGAAACAGTTTATATCCAATATAACCAAATCAGTTGGGTAATACAACAATATAATCCATCGCTTTTCTCATTGTCTGAACAGACCTGATTTTAAAAAACATGAACAATGAAATTAATAACATATACACATTACAAAAAGGGAGTTGCTACATGAAAAAAAGACCAACAGGCACCTCAGAACTATCTCAAGATTTATTTCAGCTAGTTATTCAGACCAGCCTGCCAGAATGAGGAAAGATTATAGTCTTGTATCACGGAATCACAGCTTACCAGAGGACTGGTTTTGGAGGGAGAAGAGGATATCACCTTTCACTTACCTCTTAGGAATTATCCACAATGGTGATAGTACAGATTGATGGCAGATGACATTCTGATCATTTGTTGGAACTCTAATGCTGGATAACCACAAGCCACTTGAATGAGCTTTCACTGGCACTCAAGGAAAACAATAAATGGATATTAAAAATACGTATACTAGTAAACCACACCACAAACAATAACAAAAATGAAACATTTTATGAAACTGTGAGGATTTAGTGGAGCTACGACATTGACATGCTCATAGGAAATTATCATCTCCTCTTTCTCTTGTCTGATGTTTAAGTATCAGAAAGTAATAACAAAACCCAACACAGCCCTATAAGCTCCACTTTACTTCAGTCCTTTTATTTCAGAAGTACAATCACAACAAAGACCTTTAATTATTTTGAGACTCTGGTCATAGAAATTCAAGTTACTTTGCATCTTTAAGTGAAAATGCAAAAGAAATGATTGTTTGAAGTAAATAGACACATGTTATCCCCAGTATTTTATTACTTTATATCCCAAGTCTGATGCAATCAGATACGAAGTAAGTCAGATACACAGCATTTCTGGTTCGGGCTTCTTCTTTGTTTTCCAATGGACAGGTACAAAGATATTGACCATTTCCACTTTCCCAATCTCTAACTGGCAGGTATTATTTAAACAATATGTACTTCCTGTGGGTCAATAATCTCATTTATCTTCAGTATTTCTGACTTAGGACATCTACTACATCATGTGATTCCAGAGAGGACATTTGGCTTCCTTCATAGACATTATGGAGTTCTCTGAATCTATTTAAGAATTATGCTGTGCTTTCATGAGCAAACTAATCCCAGAGACAGCACAGGAGGCTTTAGAACACAAAAGCAGCTTTCTCACTGTCTGAGAGCAGAGTCTTGGCCCTGATGATTGTGACCAGTAAATGCTTCCCTTATTCAATAATAAATACTTCATTTAAGAAACCAAAGGGAACTCTAGACAGTCTAGTGGAATTATTAATGCACATTTTGAATGGTTACAATCATTCAGCTTTCAACCACATGCTTTATAATACCTTGTTAGAAGCACTATACTCACCATGAAATCCTCTGCTTGTCATGACTTATTGCTTAATTAAAATAATGTAATCAAAAATCTCACAGAACAAATGTTGACTGAAAAAATTATGCTAATCTTATATGTATCTACTATTCACACATTACTTTGAGCAGAATAAGTTGTCTAATGTGTTAATAAAATGAAACATACCCAACTATCTTGTCAAATGCTATTTTTATCTCAGCATTTACATACATTTGTCATGAAGGGGGTACATTCTGAGTAAAAGAAATAAACACTGTTATGATTAAACGTGTCTGACATGATGTTCTCATCTGAGCATCAGAAAATGCCACATGCATAGGAAACTTGCACTCATGCAGTCATAAAGCCAGTGGCCTCATCAAAATCAAACTTAGAGAGTGCAGGACAGCTTTGTTTAGTAAGGAGATATATCTTACTGCGTTACTTAATGTAACCACTTAATGTAATGCAAATACATTACATTTGTTTTGAATTTGGCCCTGAGCACTCAAATTAAAAACATGGCACTACAGCTTGGTAGGACTGAACACTGCCTTTCACTGAGACTAGAAGAATTTTTATGCAGAAAGAAGAAACTGCGAAAAATCTTCTCACTGTCCGGAGCTACTTCAGGAAGTTATCAGTGTCAGGAAGGAAGGGGGACACAGTCCCCTCACACAACAAGACATGTTTGACTCTCTGAGCCAAGTATTGCACTTACAAAAATTGAGAGCTAAGGAAAAAGGGAAGAACAGAAAGACTAGTAAGGAGAGGGACTGGGGAAGTGGTGCCATTTGTCCCTTTGGAAAAGGCCAGGTAAACCTATATAATTATGCACCCCAGCTTTCTCAGAAAGGACAGGTCTTTTAGCAGCCTTCTTTCCTCTACTCTCTGAAGGTACTGGAAAGAGATAATCAAGACCTGAGCTTATACAGGAGTGTACACTAATGACTTGTCTGCTTTCTCTCTTACTGCTGCTGGCATTCGAGTACAATGCCAAGAGTATTTCTTACATTCTTGCTACTGAATATGCTGGGAATCCTCTATAGCCCATTTCTAATGGATACTGCCCTGCCCCCCAAATTCTTCAGTATGCTTGCCTAGGAGCAGCATTATCAGGAAGTTTAATTTTTTTCCTCCAGCACCCATTTAGATACAATGCAATATGAAGAGACAGTTTAATTTTCTTACAAGTCTCCTTGAATTTGCAGCTCTTCTGATGTAAACACTACTTCACACAGAAGTCTGAAATCACCATTGTATCAGCTCTGCAGGGCAGAAAGAAAACATGAACATGGGAAACAGAGCTGTACTGCCATCATCCTCTCACTATATTGTTGATTATGAGAATTTGTGCCTAATTCATGGATCAGTCAAAAGTATCAGTGGCTTAATGACATCAAATTAATTAGTAAGATATCTATGAGCAGTAGGGATGTTTTATAGTAACCTTGGAACTTGGACATTTTCAGACAAAAATGCACAGGAAACAAATTGTTAATACTAGCAATAAACAAGACAAGATTAAGAAAACCCCTACTAGTTCACAGATCAATAAACATTTTCTTGTCTGAGGTTAAAAGACAACAAATGTTTCAGAATTTGATGAGCACAAAAGACTAATTTTATACTAAGGCAATTTTCAAAAAAGAAGGCCCATATGCTTTTCTAGAATGATGATCTGACAAAATGAGAAAGGCATTAAAACCCGAATTTAGCATATACACACAGGAAAATTTGTGGTAAATCTCTCCTGCAACAGTCAGAAAAAATCCTCTAACAAACCAGTAATGCCTTAATATCTTAGAGCATCCTTTACCTATATATTTCAGATACTCAAGGGGGAAGAAATTTTCCAGATTATTTTTAAGTTAAACTTTTGTCTCTGCCAATATCATATAGCTCAAATTCTTAATACTCTTAGTTCCCTCATAGTCTTCTTCAATCTGTTTTGCAATGGAATATGTCATTATACCTTATACCTACAGTTTTGATTGTCTCAGATCTTTCTACCAATCAGTCCTCGTATCAGCTTCTTGACCTTCAACTCTAGTCTTTGCCCATTTTATGAAAATCTGCCCTTTCCAATTCAATAATCTCACTTAAAATCAGAAAGAGGTTACTGTGCCACAGGATTACACAAAAGTAAGCCTGAATAATCACTTTGTTTCTAATTTAACTTTATTCTTTAGCCAAACCCCATCCTGCAGTGTCTTAACCTAAAGTACCACAACAGAAAGCAAATCTAAAGAGATGCAACTGAGTTCATAAAAGCATTTCTATACTCCAGTTTGGCACAAAGCTTTACAGATACTTCAAACTAGCAACAGTAAAAGAGAAAAAAGGACAGCTGCAGTGATGAGGGCCCAGAACACCAAGATAGACTTTTCTGTGGAGTGTTCTAAATGTAGTTAATTTGATTCACAAAGATTTCAGGAAGTATTACAGGTATTTTTGCTGCTACATATTTTAGAAGGATAACTGTCAGCAGAAAACCTCCCATGCCACATCACATCTTTTCTGATTGATGATTGATTGACAAAGGGATACATATTCATTCATTGTGAGGTGTTAAGTGAGAACAGTACCTTTCTAAAGAGGGCTCCATTGTGTCTTTTAAGGGACTTATTTACTTTGGAAACACAGTATTTAACAGAGATTTGAAAGTAGACTGCCTTCATGAGAAGGATAACCCCCAGAGATCCACAAAAGCATAGAATCATAGAAGCATTTGGGTTGGAAAAGACCCTTAATGACTATTATATATAATATATTGAAATATGCTAGACAAGTGGAACTGATCACAGGAGAGAACCATGATACACACAACAGGAGAAACTAAAGGGCACATGAGTGATGTCTTGTATAAACAAAAATAATTCAGATACCAAAAACCTGCCCTAGGGAGCCAGCTTTCCTTGTTTTAAAATTAACATCAGACTGAATTACATAAAGTGCATCATTAGCAGAAAGAGAAGTGTGTTGTTATATACAATCTTGCCTTGCCTACAGATTTTTCTTTACATAATTAATTTGGAAATAGTCTGATTAATTGTATACTCTTAATTTATATATCCACTGTTGCTGATGAGATAATGTATGTTGTATTACTGTAAGAAGGGAGTTGTATTACTTTTGAATTTAAGACAATGCAATAATTGATTTCCTTATTTTACCAGGCTTGATATAAGTCAAGACAACATTAGAACCACTTTGATAGGTGATGATTTACCTTGTTTCACTAACTGTTTTCATTTCAAAAATTCTTGAACAAAATTAAACAACCCTCTTGATGGACTATTATGTATTTTTCTTAGCAGAGGAAATGAACTGTTTTAAGTTGCAAAATACAAAGTCTCACATCTATTAAATAAAAATGCAGAGCTGGTTTAAGCAGAGAACATGTAGTCAGTCATAGAAATTGGAGGGAATACTTATATGATAAAGTTTATAGCACTAAGAGTATACAAAAATCATCAGTGAAAACATACAAACTATATCAAAAGGGAATGCATTCATAATATTATAGAAGAACTGGTCATAGCCACCTACATTAAGTCTCTTGGGTGTTTGTAATTGCCTTGATCTCAAGTCTGTATCTATTATCAGTCTAATTGTAATGTGACTGATTGCAAAGACAGGGACTTTAACCACCAGCAGCAACATTCTGCTTCTACCAGCTTTGACTGGCTGTTGAACATTTGTCTGTTAAGGTCAAGACAAAATTTTCAGTAATAGTTACCTCAGCCATAGCTATACCTTGCCACTCAGATGAACTGGGTGCAAGTTTTACATACCAATTTGTTATTAATCTACTTATGTTTCTGATGCTAATGACACCTGGCCAGCTTGCATCAGGTATACTTAAGGTTTTTTTACTTACTGTAGGAAGTTCTTCTTTTTCCAGTTGATTTATAAAAGTCAAGGAATGCTAGCTAATGCCCAGCTCTTGAAAAATGCATACCTGTGAGTTATTTTGCCCAAAGATTTTCTTCCTTCCCTCCTGTTGATCACAGACTTCAGCAAGATACTCAAGTATTTGCAGGGCCAGTCTACTGACTCTAGAAGGTAAAAAACTATAACTGACTTACTAAACTCGAGGTGGGTCTGTTACACAAAATAATGCATTTGAAGAAAGAAAATATCTGTCTGTTATGGTCATTTTATCTTTTATTTTGACTAAATTTTAGAGCACAGTGTAACTTGGAGGTTGAGAACATCTCTTTCATGACTCTGGAATAGCACTCTTTCATCTCAAAAGACAGGTTTATGGAAGAAAGTGCACTGCTGCAGCCTGATTTTATCAAAGGATACCGATCATGTTTCCTGAACACTGCTGGTTTTGGCTTCATATTTCTTGTTCTACTTATTCTATTGAATAAATACAATCAAGAGAAAAGAGAAAATTCTAAACACTACTTACATAGCACACAGATTCTGGGTGCTTCTGCCTCACTTTTCTGGTTGCTTAGCTTGAGAAACACAGCAAAAAATGATAAAGGCTATAGAGATATGTCAGCCCCCATGACTCTAAACAAATATTTTTTTCTGTCACAGCCTACTTTTTCCTCTGGTTGCTACTTTAGATAGCAAATTTGGAGGAACAATTAGATTGACCAATAGTAAGCAGTAAAATAACTTACAGGTAGTTCATTTTCTTTGGAATTACTCTGGTCAGACTGACTTCATACAGTTACAGTCAACATTTCAGAGATTTCTGCAGAAAAGGACTTTGATCAATGGAAAAATATTACCCCAGGCAAAATAGCATAATATATATTCTTTAGGAAGTCTAGAACTTTCTGTGCTTAATATGTCCCCAAGTTCTACCCATGCGGGGGCGGGGGGACATCAAACGAGAAGTTACTATTGAAAGACAATGCAACGACAGGGTGAGTGGCTGACACCTTTGATCTTCTACCTCCTCTGCTCCAGCAGGAAACATGAAGACTTCCTGAGAAAAGCCTAAGACACTCTGTTAGTTTGAACCCAAAGAAAGCACAGCAGCCATGCCTAGAGCATGTTTCATGTCACGATACATGGTTTCCTCAAAAAAATGAGAAATTACTGTGGTTGAATTGGCAAGGTTTTTGTTTGCTTGTTTGTTTTTACCATAAGCTGTTGTTTCCCAGTCAGATGTGTAACACTGAATATAGGTAAACAGAACAGTATAATTTTGATTGTGATGCTCCATAAACAAATTCCATCACATGTACTAGGTTTTTCCATAATCCCATTCATAGCGCTGCTTCCCCAACTCGCTGACCACAAAGCCATCTTACCCAGGAAAGCACTCCCTCCAAATATAATAAAGCAGGAATTTGTTCTTTTTTCTTACCATATGTAAATGCTCTTGAAGAACTCTCACCTATTTCTCTGTTTTCATTTTGCCCCAGCAGATTTTTCCAGCCTCAATCAAAGCAGATTTCTTCACTTCCTACCCAGTGATATTTTTCACCTGCTTGAAGAAATCCCTTCTCCTATTTATCAATCTCTCTTCTTTCATCTCCCGTCCTAGCAGGCACCAGTGCTTCTCCTTGCTTGCGCTAAATCTCCCAGGCTCATTAGTCCTCTTCTCCGCCCTTGATCTTCATCTTCTTCACCTTTGTGATTGTCTTCCATGCGCTTTCTGATATCTGTGACTTTCTGAAAACCTTTTCCCTTAGCACTGCAGTACTTCTGCTTTCTTCTGTGACCATCTCTGCATGATCCTCTAACCCTGCAGTATTTCTTGTTATTGCTGTAAACTGCTCACCTTGTACTTTGCTTGCAGGTCTGCCTCCATTGGCTTCTGAGGAATCAGACTATTTCTTTTGTCCTTTCCTGATCAAGATGCTCTGTCTTTCCACCTTCCACTCCATAAGTCATCCTCCTTTTTTTGTTCTTGTACACCTCTCTGTCACATTGATCTCACAGCTTTACTAAAAGATAATTGATCATATTTCTATCTTCCCATTTGGTGAAATCTAAGTGATCAAACTTCCCTGTCTTTTCTCATCAGCTTTTTTTATCATGTGCAAGGATCTTACTGTTCTTATAACTATTTCCAAAATTACAAAACTATATTCGAAGAGTGACAGTATTACATTAAGCTGAAGAAACAAACATGTTTCACAATTTCAATTCTAATTTTATATTTGTCCATGCTTTTAGGGCTGCAGCTATTTAGAAAGTACTGCAGAATATGATTGTATTAAATAATTTCTACTACCATGAAGAACAAAACTTGCTGTAAGCTTTGAAGTTGGACAATTTTGCTATACACACGGTCATGGTTCATCATAAGCACTATTGAGGTAATATTGCCCAGTCTGTATTTCTCAACTCTTAACTCAGGGCTAAAGTGACAAATCATTCTCCATGTCTGCTCAACACTTTGAACTCCTTCTTTACAAAATAAAGGCTAGCAACGGGGCTTCTGAAACACAAACACCTGTGCACATCAACCTGGTGCAGCCTTAGTTACAATTTTATTTTTTTTTACTCTATAACAATTGTGATAGTTTATGGAACACAAACTCCACTATTAAGATAGAGAAAGGATACACTTAGTCTATGTTTCTGGCTAAAATATATTTAGCTGATCTATGTGAAGACAGAAACAATAATAAGGACAACCATTCTCAGACAACGTCTTCTATCATCTATGAATGCCAACAAGAAACTCTTCATTGACTTGGATCAGGTCCCAGTTAGCTGGGAAAGTATGTGCATGCTCCAGCTCTCAAGTGATGAAATGGTCTGTTAGCAGAGCACATGTGGTTTTGATTAGTGGCCTAATGAACTAATGCCTTATATCAACAGGAAATGCAGCATCTGGTCAACATTTCATGGCTTCCCTAAGCCCCAAACACACCTTACTAACCCCTCCAGCTCTCTCATGCTATATCCCAGTACACAAGAATGTTAAGGAAAGAGTTACTTAGAAGAAAAAAAGTAGATATTAATACATCAATTACTACATGAGACACATGAAAAGAAGTGTTGCTGGTTCCAATATTCTATGGATCATGTTTCTGCTAACTGAGGCAAAAAATCTTAGGCCTTCTCTTGTATTAACTGTCCGATATTTTCTACAGTATGTTCATTAAATAATTGACCAGAGGTAATGATGTAAAACATACTTATTCATTCATAACCATATTTACCTCTAATAGTTGTTGATGTACTTTGCAATGATATTTACGTCCTATACCATATTGAGATGATTGTATCTGTGGCAAATAATGTTATTTGATTTTTACAGAGCCCCCCCAGGATCCCTACCCAAAATTCTCATTAATAGGAACTCCATATTTGCACACAGCTTGTCAGTTTGATTATTTAAGTACTTATTCAGTGTACTAAAGACCCTAATCACCCCTTCAAAGCATGCAGCTCTGTGTAAGGCCTCCAATGTCTGAAATACATAAGGATCATCATCATCATAATAGCATGGCAGCTGTGCTTCCTATAAGCCAGAAAAGTTGGTCCTGTATACAACAGACACACCTCAGCTACTGTGTGCCATCTGCCTAGTTAGCGCTTAGACAGCCACAGCAGATAGAAACAGCTGCTCCTGACAATATGAAAAACATCAGTACTTCCTTAAAGGCTTTGGCAATGTGGATAAACAATTTCAGTGAAAAGAATATTTTAAATTGCTGCAAATTTTCGATGCAACTGCTATTATGCATCACACCACAACAAAGTGATTATGCTCAGTATAATGGATTTTGTTCAGCAACTGTAAGAGTACTGAGGGATTTTTTTTGTTGTTGGAGTCGCTTTTGGTTTTGCTTTTTATTCCTCAGTTTTCCAGAATACCAGTTAACAAGGCTAAGAGACCATTTTGTCCTGGACAAGAAGGTTTCATTGCACACTATGATAACTTACTGTGAATTTTTTCTATTTTATTCTTTCAAGTAAAACAATTTTTACTTTCATGAGTTCATTGTGACTTCATCTTGAATTATACATTTAGGTCATTTAGTCATTTAAAGACTGGATTTGTGAGAAACCTCAACACAGTGTGTGGTCTGCAGCAAAATCATGACTTATAATAAAGCAAAATTATGAAATCCTTACCATTGTGGTGATGGGAGGGTGTTCGAAAATGGAGAGAAACAGGACAATCCTTGCTCTTGGTCGTGTTGCCAAAAGGTTGACTTTACTGTGAGTAAACACGTTAAAATGCAGTGGATGCATAGAAGGCTGACAGGCTATAGAGAGCAGATGAATAGATATGCACTACATGCACACTCACTTCATAACTACACAGTTTTTCTCTTCTCCCTTGTCTTTCCTCATGAATAAACAGAAAAGCTCTGGGTGTCTGACTCTGGAACGAAGCTGCTCATTCAAATTGAGGGCTCTGTGCCCCTTTTGGAGGTCAGCTGGTTGCAAGGAGGACGAATGGAAGATACAACAGCTATCTCTCACCTGCTTAACCGTGCATAAGGAAGCAGACATTGCATGGTGACTCCCAGCACCTCCTTCCTGTCTGAGTGCTCACGGTCTGGAGATGGGGCAGCAAATTACTAGAAATAGGTCCTGGCAGTGCAGAAGTCAGGCATGGAAAGAGTTAGCAGTACAGACTCCACCTCAGAAACTGATAGAGGAATAAAACCTATTTATAGGAAAACCCCAGAAGCTATCTGGAAACATAACATGTTTTATATTTTATATATATTAAACTTCTAAGCTATCTGGAATAAGTGTGAGGTTTTATATTAATTGTGAACAGATCAGTAATTGGCAGCAAATTAATGAGAAACTTGCTGTCACATTAGAGCATACATTTTTAACAGAACTCTTTAAATATTTGGACAAAATATCTATATATTTTTAAATGGTAATTCTTTAACTGGTAAATGTAATTATCTAACTCTAAAGCAAAAAATATAAAAGGACAAAAATGGATTTAATCAAAATATTCTGTCATTGCCATACATAAGTCACCAGAATATCTTTTCAACAAATGAAATTATTCTTTATTTTATGCTTTTAAAAATGCATTAGTGTAATTGCTGTGCAACAAATTACCTTCTGTGCTATAAGCGTGGCTACAACATCCCTCGCATGTACATCAATTGTGCACATTGTCATGATGTTCTGATGATCACCAGGGGTGAGTTCCCCTAACAGCATGTTTATAAGGGCGTTCAGTTGAGCAATCTGCAAAATAATTATATTTCAATGGAGATATTACACTGTGGGGAAAAAAACCTATTATATGTCAAGTGCTAAATGGAGCAGTTATAGAACCAAGACACATTTACTGGTGCTTTTAATCAAAGCAAATAACTTTCGCAAACTAATAATGGTGTTGTTTTCTTACAATTTTAATTTTATTCCTTAATAACAAAAATACACTTTTCAGCTGGTTCTGAACTTAATTTCAGAACAGATAAATACTAGTCTGATACTGCACTTGGAATGTTAGTCTGAAACCACACACGTGATAAAGCTACTAGATGTTTAAAGTATCACAAATATACTTTTAAAGTCTGCTTCCAAAACAGTCACAATACACTTCAAGGAAATGTGGGGGCTGAGGAGGGGAGGGAAACAACAACTCTTTGGGGCCTGATGCCTTGATCACGGTGACTTCTTTGTGTCAGAGGAACATAAAAAACAGGATCCCTGAACAGTCTCCTTCATCAGACTGCTATGTAATTCCCTATCCTGATGGGAAAAGGCCCAGAGTGCCTGCCTTCATGGCCCTAGAAGCCACTGGCAGTCACTAGGAATGAGATTTATTCCCAGGCATCTGGAGACTTTTTTTTAAATAAGTGATGCTTCTGAACAAAAACAATAAAATAATTTTGGATGTTTTTGTGGGTGTGGGAAGGAGGGAAGGGGATGGGGACACCGGAACAGTCTTTCTAGATTACACTAGCTATTAAATAACAATAAGCACAAATCTGCTTTTTAAATGGTTGTAAGACAAATCTTTCTGACAGAGACTGCCAAAAATACTAAGCTGATTCATGCAGAATCCCACCTTTGCCAACAGGGGAATGTTTGCACTGATGAAAGAAATAGGATTTTAAACACACACATCCTCAGTAGACTGATACAGTGGCAAATAGTGTAATGTCTTCTAGAGATCACTAGGTTTTACATTTAAATTTTATAAACCACTATTGTTTCACAGATATTACTTGCTCCATAAGACATCTTTGTTTAAAATTACTATTTTGATACATTTTGTGCATAACAGTTTCACATGCCTACTTGTGGTTGCAGACTTTCAGTTGATTTCCAACCATTCTTCTAGATTCTTCAACATCCTCAGCACAGCTTCAATATCCATCAAATCAATTGTGTTGACTGATATTGTAGTTTATTCTGACATGCTGTTGCAATTTCAACGACTTTCTTCCGAAAAAAAGTTGCACAGTTCATTCTAAATACACAAATATTCTACCTAATGTAAATACTATTTACCTAATACATAATACTATACTATCTTATGGAAGCAATTTATATGAAAATCATTACAAAGTGGTAATAACATCACAGACTTTATTGTTTTGCTTCTGAAGATCTGTCTTGCTAAACCTGCTTCCTGGCAAAACACAAAACATACAGACTGGGAACCTGGGCAGGCCAGATGACTGCACTTCAGCACCCTGGAGGACAGAATAACTTCTAGCCTAACCCCAGGCTCTGAGCTACACGGTTGTGAAAGACCTCAGTCGGTAAAATACACTGTGATCTGCCTGCTCAGAACACAGGTTTGTTATGAATAAAAACCGTGGTGTTCTGCTCTTTTCACCCAGTCTCCTTTGACTAAAATGTCTGACTTCACACCTTGTGCGAATTTGCAGAGACAGATGAAAATAACTCCTTTTTTTGTATGCTTGTCTTGAATTGTGCCTCTCTCCCCAAGCTCTAACAATAGACGTATAAAAGTTTATGAACCCAAGAGAAAGAATTTAATGGAGATTAATGGCTCCACTTAGATGGAACCCAAGGTGTTGCCTCAAAGGAGAAAAGAGCTATAGAACAAAAAAAATGTGCTAAAAATCCCAAAATTTCACTTTCTCTCAGTACACTGTTTATGCAATATTGTACACTCTGCAATGTGCTGCCCTGAGTGGATTTGTAGCCTGCCTCTCTATCAGTATGAGAAGAGTGATTTTGGTGGCCTACATCCAAAGACACAGCAGTGGATCACTGTTCATATTACTCAGTGATTGCATATAATTTGGCAACACTGAAACAATCGCAGCTCTGAAAAGGTTGAGCTCTGGGCTATTAGGAAGACTAAATTAACTCTCATCACTTGAGTGAATGATCCATTCACACCAAGGTCAAAATCACTAGCTGAGCAGCATGGGAAAGGCGACACTATAGCTGACTGACCTGCACTTGCATATGGATAAGACTTTATTATTCTCTCAGACAACCTGAATTTTACCAAAAAATTTACAGCCACTTACTATAGGAAAAAAAAAAACAACAAACCCACGAAAATCTCTGTGGAAAAAAAGTAAAATTCAACCTATCTACCTGCCCCCTTTGCTCCTTGGGTTCAGACGAAAGTACAAGTGTATGAGTGAGTGACTGAAGTTGTTGAGGAAGGAATGAAAGTTCAGGAGGAAAATGAAGTAAGACTTTTCTTGGTTTCCTGTTGAAATTTCTTCAGCTAGCCTATAGATCAGGCACTTGAGTGCACTTGCAAGACAAGAGAATAAAGGAGGTTAGCAGGAGCTACAGACAAACTAGGGTCTCGAGAGAGAATACAAATTTCTCTTTCTGAAGGAAGAAGAGTTTTCTTTTTATTAATTTTCTTTCCTTTTCTATCTCCAATTTGAATTAATCAAATATGAAATCTCCTTGTGGTAGGATAGTCTGATACTGCTTTTTTTTCCAGAATGGCAATTAATAGTTATACTAAAAAACTTCTTGCAGAACAAAACTTATTTTTTAAATAGTCATCCAAAAAGACAAAACCTTTCAAATTTTAAGCCAATATTGATCTCCAACTTTTTTAGGCAGCCCATATTTCAGATTGCACATTGCTGTGACTGCATAGCATCCTGTTATTGCTGACAGTGGCTGTCTTTTTGATTGTCCAAACTCTTCCTGCTCCTCTCAGGAGCCTAAGCTGCATGTCAGGAGACTCTGCCCAAACCTCAGTACACACTTGTTCTGGCTCCTAAACCTAGGTAGATTTGGTTACACTGACTCCTCAAACTCAGTTATTTTATTTCCAGTATGTGAGGATACTGTTAATTAGAAAGGTAAGTCTGTACATTCTGAGATTACAAACCCAGCTTCAACAAACCATCTTCCTATCACTTTGCATACAATTACACTTCAGTGAACCTCAAGGGAAGAGAGAAGAGAATAGAGACAAGACCCATGTTTTGTACAATTAGCAAACCATTCTGGGATAAGAGAATGGGCAACAAAGATACACATTTTCCCTTGAGACAATGCTGTCTAATTGGCTGTGACCTCAGGATTGATGGAGCTTCTCCTATTAGATATGGTAGATAATCTGGTCCAGACAGGGAGCCTAAGGTTTCTAGAATAACTTGTGTCATATCTTTCTAATCCAGTAGAACACCAGGCAAAGAAATACAGTGCTCAGTAATCTGATCTGTTCTTCAAAAAACACAGAGCATTGAAAAGTATATATAACCGCTGTTGGTACCGCCAGATTCTCACTCTCACCAAATTTTAGGTAACACTGTCAAATAACTTCAGTACTTCGCAATCTGTTGATAGATGTTGAAGACATCTACAATTAGAATAATTTTCATTTGGCTAAGAACATTGACTAAAGAACACAATAATCTAGGATGAAAACTTTCCCTCAGAAATGATTTTAAGTAAAACAACTGCAAAGAGGAAGTGGCATAATAGAGAACTGAGACTCACATCTTTCACAGGGATCACAGAATCCCTCTGGTAATAGCACTTCTTAGAAATATTTTTAGAACTACTGCAGTAGGTGACTTAGAAATATTAGTTGTTATTGAAGGAACTAAATCAGTCCAAAAGCAATATCAAATGAAACCAAAAAAGATCAATATTAATGGAGCCAAACAGAGCCAAGTCATTCTTCTACTTTCTACATTGCAATCTTTCTGTATAATCTTACTGTCTTAACAAGAGTTTGAGACCACCAGCAAAAACATGCTGTAAAAATGAAAGTATTTCCATTGTTTTAACTTCATCTGTGTTTCTAAAGCATCATAAGCCTTAAGTAGTAATCTGAAAAACAGCTCTGCATACCAGAACAATTCCTGTTTTCCTGAAATACAAATTAAACCATTTGAGCACAGGCACAGCTGGTCAGTCTTCAAAATAAGTAACAGTTGCTTTTGTCTGTTACGTGCACATCTGAAGCATGCACATAACAAAATCACTCTGTTGGTAAACTATTCACCAGTAAGGACATCTTTCCTCCAGATTGATTCTTATTATTTTAATCACAGTATTTGCCAATTCATTTATGGAAAATATTTTTGGTCTGTCAATTCCTAAATAAGAAGTTCCTTGAACATTACATCTTGATAAGATATTAAGGTTATCTACAAGATTTGAAATTAACTCATTGCACTGGCAACAGCAGACTCGTAAATAGAAATGGAGTGTTTGTTTCCAAAAAAGTCTAGTCCAACATTAAGAGTTCTGACCAGCACTTAGGAGGTTTGATCTCACAAAAGTTCTGAAGGTAACCTTTGACAAATCACAGCTGTAAAACAGGGAGAAATAGGACTTTTCTATCCACTGGAGTTCATAGGAGAGTAAGTAAATATACTTCTTACATTTAGAAATATTAGGAGATACCAAGATATACAGTAGGAAAGCTTTTCCTGTGAGAACCAAAACCTATAAAAAGTTTGTGTAAAATTCAATAGACAGTTTCTGTTCAAACACTTGGGACTCAAAGAGTTACATTCAAATAAAATCATATGATAGACTTTCATTCAGTTTTCTCCCATAAGGAGATCTCAGCCATTATCTCATCAGCATTTAGAAAGTGCTCCAACTACTGAGACATTCTTCAATTCTACTTTGATGTTACCCCACACTGTATAAGATATTTAAATTCTCAGTGACCTCACCCCTCTGCCCCAAATCAAAGTGAAATTTTCAGCTATATAGACTACTTCTCAACATCTGGAGAACTGATCAATGGTATCTTTAAGTTATTATAATTCCCCAAGACATGCAGAAATTTTTAAGATAGGAAAGAACGAGAATTACCACCTTCTATGCTTGTTTCTTCTATGTTTAGCAGTTCCTTCACCTCCTGATCATTCATTCCCAAAACACTGGTAGTTAAATATTTAACAGTTCAGTTTTTAAACTTGGGTATGAATAGAGAGACATCTAGTAGATTCTAGATTATTGACATGGATCCAGATCATCTCTAATTCCTATAAACTGTTAAGGGATGTTAGTTTACATTCACCATTGTCTGCATCTATCTTTTTCTACTGCCATTTCTCCTACTGCTTTAGCTACACATCTGTTTATCTCAGAGCTCCTCTGTGCAGTTGAAGAATAAAAAAATTCTCCATGCATTATTCACCTGACAAATTTTGCCTTAGAAATAAGGCACAAAAGAATCAGGAATAAAGTTATCCAAAATTCTGCAAATCCAGAACATAAAGACTACTGTGGTCATAATTGCTGGGTTCTGAATTACAGGAAAGTTTATTTTCTTAAACTTCATCTCTTTTCAGATGCTTAACCATTGATTCAGAAGCACATACCCCATGTCCATAGTGCTTTGACAGGTCTTCATTTCTAGTGCAGTAGACAGCTGTGAAAAAAAAGACAGAAGCAATAAAGAAGTAAGCATGGTAGTGACTGCATCTTGGAATTTGACTTCTGAATCTTACATGAAAGCCAGCTGTGTAATTTGCTGGTTACAGAATAAAAAAAATAAACTCAGAAGGATATTTTCAGAAGTACTTTGAGATTTGGGAGTTCAATGTTATAATGCTTGTTTCCCCAATTTTTTAAATCCTTTGAGTTCAAAAGCCCTCTAATGAAGGGAATTTAACAAGCTACAGGCTCCTACATAATGCAGAGTACTCAGAACAGGAGAGATTATTTCAAGTAGCAAAACACCGTTCATTAGGGAAATGATCACATTTGCAAATCTTCTGAACTCCATCTCCATGTGTTCATCATTTATTTGTTTCCATGGAGTTTTCATCCAATCTTTAATACTTGTCTATAAAATTTAAAAAAAATAAACAAACAGCTCGTACTACATTCTAAGCAATGCCCAAGGCAAGAGAAAATGGAAAGAAGGTTTCCAACTCATCAGCAGGTGAATATTTATGAATATGTATGGTATACAAATGCAACAATATCAGTTTCAACATTTAAAACCTACTGTTGCTGAAAATTAATCTCAGGATTTTTATTCTTTATGCTAGAATTCTCTTTGTTATAGGGACAGAATCCTTAACTTCATGGGTTTGGGTTTTTTGTTTGTTTTCAAAGCTTAAAACACATTTCTAAAGTACTAACATCCCAGAACTAGGAATCACTTCACTTCTTATACAATGACTTTTCTGCAGCATTAATTGATGAGAGGTGTGTAAGCCACAAAACAGAAAAAAAAAAAATTTAAACCTGAGAAAAGTAGGTGTATCTCTCTTACAGTCATAAAACGTATTCTTGCTTTATTCATGGCTGAATTTGTCTCAAGAATCTCAAAGAAAATTCCATTAAGGTAAATATTTGATACTCAGGAAACCAGAAGCAAAAGTATACATTATTTATCTGCTTTAGTATAATCAATGATTCCAAATAAAAATGGATCTTTTAATGGAATTGCTTGTCTTGCAACATTAACCAAAAAAAATGCAAAAGTTCTCTCTTGAACATCTTCTCTGGAAAAAGTCACCTGGAATATGTATTCAGAAAACAATGTTGCCGTACTGCTACTCTAAGTAACTCACTGTGTGGGTGCTCTACACCAGTGTACAGTGACTTTATTCCCGAGAAATTACTCCACTATGGACATCTGCAGAGGTGTATAACCACAATTATAAGTATCTCCTACATGTAAATCAGTGGATTAGAATGTAAAAAAAAGTCCATCTAACATGCAGAAACATATGGTTTTGCTTTGGGACTAAGGATTCATTATTAATTAATACTGAATTAAAAATTTCAACTGAATCACAAATATCAAAAATTCTCATTAACCAAAACCAAATAGCTGTAACAGCCCCATGTACAGTTACTGCAACTCTGTTGCAACGGCAAAATCATTATGGTACAAAATACTAAAACCAATAGAATGTATTTAGAAAGAGGCTTTAGGAAAGATTTGGGTCCTGTTGATAAAATAAGTTCAAGCTTAAATCAACTTATATTTAAAAAACTGAACAATGGTTTACTTATGTAAAAATAAATAAATAAATACCAGGAAGATCTCTTGCTTCCTAATCTTGTCAGGCACTCTTTCATCAGAGTAGAAGGAGCTTTTCCTATTCTTCCACAACAATAACTTCATCTCTGAGGTAACTGTGCACTCATGGACATTAAAATAAATTTTGTCCTCTTCTGGAGACTGAATGGCTTGTGTACTGCTGCAATTACCTCTGAGGAAAAGCTGATGAAAAGAGAAATCTGTGATGACCACTGAAAGGGACTCATTTGTCATTCTGAACAAATACAGGTAAAGCTGGAAGCCAGATTAGTGACTTAATCATAAACTATAAGTCAATAGACAGGATTCTGTTATAATCCATCCAAGGCCAGGTTTTCATAGTTCTTATGTTATAAAATAGGACTGCTGCAAAGGTTATTCTTCTAGGGGATTATTAAATGGCCATTTTGAAACCTCCTTTCTTTAGGCTAAAGAAATACAGAGGAAAACGAAAGACAGTTGTATAATTTCCTGAAAGACACTATGACAAATTTAACCCCACCAGGAACCATCTTATCCATCTGAATTCATAATAACGTGCATTTATGTTTGGAACTCCTCCAACTTCAAATTGAGTTGCCGAATTTCATAAAAAGTAGTGAGAAAAACACTTTGTTTCCTCCTTGACGACCTCTGAAACACATTTCAGCCTCGGGCACTTTTTAAAGCCATGCACAACAATTCAGAATAGAAAAAAAATGACAGATCCCATATTCCAGCAGTGCTTGTAAATACCATTGCAATAATGTTATCATTCACTGTCAAATACTGAAAAGGTACAAATTGAGGCAGACAGTATGACACTGTGGGTGCACATGGTACTGTGTGAGGCTTTTTCTTCTCACTACTCTTCACTGCTTATTCGTGCAGACACCACTAATGCATTTCCATCCAAGGAGGGTTATGATAAAGAACTACTAGTGCTTTTTTTGCAAGGTGAATTAAACTAAGTCTTAAGTTTGCAATACTGTACAGTTCACAGGCAGAATAATTTCAGATTGTTTCTTCAACAACTCAAGAATGGAGTTTATAGATTCAGAAACTTGAGCATAAACCCAAGCAGCATTATTTCAAAGTTCCTTCCTCAAATATTTGTTCTATTTACATGTGCTAAGCATGAGGCATAACCACAGATTGTTCTATTTATGACATATCCCCATACCTCTGTGGTCTTTCCTGATCCTGACCATTCAAGAACTGAGCTGCAGGCCTGGGAATGAAGCCAGACACTTGTAGCAACATATGACAGTAGCATGCCCGTGGAAAACTGAATACTCTCCAGTCACTTAAAGCCTTGTTTTCCTACTGTACAATACTCAATCTACACTTTTTCCTTTTTTTTTTTTTTATTTTTAATCACAGCTTATGTCTGTATTTGTTGCTGATAAGCCATGTTTCTGTGGCTTTAGTGCTAGAAACACCTAGGAGCTTATCTAAAGCTTGCTTAACTAGGTTCGCACAAGCATACAGGCACGGATTGTATTTATTTATTTGAGACGCAAGATGAAGAGCATAGTCAGATAATTAACTTGATTTCCTCATTTTGTCCAATTAAAAGTGGCAATTCTGCCCTGAAGATTGAATTTTAAAGATTTGTCTGTGTTCCCCCACCAAGATTTTTGCGCTCTGAATCAGTATTGGTGTAAATGAGCTACAGTTCCAACCATACATTTAAAACTTGTGGGAATCCTTCAAAGGCCAAACTACATCTTGGGGGTCCTACTAAAGCACCTTATACTAAGGTGCCTTTGGCCAATACTATTGCCTTTGACTCAACAGAACTGCTGCCCAGTGCCCATTGTCATGAGAAGTGGGAACCTGATGGCCCCCAGTCAGCATAAAATCACCCTAAGCATTAGAAAAATCTTTAAAATTTATAAAGGAGTGTGTTTGCTGTTAGAGAAGTATAAGGAAACTCACTAAAATTGTGGATCTGTTCCATTTTTTGTATTACCTAGTTAATACATTTACATTTTTAGATAATCAAAGAATTTTACTCCTTCAAACGTTCCCTGGATGTCTATTCAAACCCAAACATTCCCCTCTGCTTTCCTGTCATTCCTATAGTCTGAAGCTCAATGCTGAAGGACATATTGACTTCCCTCACTTTGCTTTTAGAAGTGTTAATGTCCTTTAGATAAGGCAGAGCCTTTTTGTATTAAAAATGTAAACACAAATGGATTAGCACGTATCCCATTTTGCTTAATTATTAATAAATTCTATACAAACAGGAAATATGCATATTAAATCCAGCTGCTGGAATGGGACAAGAAGGGATTCAACTTGCATTTCATCACATTTCCAAATCTGGGTTTCATATACACAAACTACTCTGCACAAGCCAATAAGGAAGAATATCGCACACAATTGTGTCTTGACCTGGATGCAATGCCACACAGGGTACTTGAAAATGATCACAGCTTCACTTGATGTATAGTGTGAGGTATAGTATGACATGGACCCAGTAGAACTCAACAGTGCTCCTTATCACTGACCTTCAGATTGAAACAGGAAACAAATTCTTATGGATCGATAATTTTACCAGGAAGAGCAACCAAGCCTTATATGCAAAAATGGTGCAATGATTAAATACACATTACTTGCCTGCAAAAGCAATAACACTTTCTGTACTGACCTTCGTCTCTTCCTGCTGTGTCTTCCCCTAAAATGCCTGTGGAGGTCAGTAATGCATAAAGCTGATAGGGGACTGTGAATGCCAGGTCCCTGCGATGTACTGATGATGGAATTTTTTTCTCTGCAAATAAACGAAGGTCTGCTCACTGTCTTCACAGAAAACTGCAGTCATCAACCATGCCGCTATAAACAAATGTATAAGTATATATGTTTTTAGACATATACACATGCTCTCTTTTTCACACACATACTTGTAAACTTGTGAAGCCTGCAAATTAATATGAAAGCAATATAAAGCAGATAATCTCTGATCTGAACAGTTTGCTATCCAGTCTAATAGCAGAAGTGGCAGACAACTGGGAATATTTCAAATACAGTAAGGGGTAAGAGGAAGACAGGTTCACAGAATTACAAACACTAAGTGACGTGGTTTAAACAAACATGTTTGGGGGTCTCAAGTGTGCTTTTTGTTTGTTCATTTGTTTAATTAGAGGTTAATTGCTGCATATAGCCCTATAGACATGAACTTCTATGACCTACTTGAATTACACAAGATAATAAGGGAAAATTTGAGAAAGTTACTCCTCTTTTGAATAATTTTTTTCATTCTTATTCATGTAGCCAATTGTTATTCTCAGTGTGTCACACACTTATCGATCTACTTTGCTGCTTAACAGTGCAACGAATGAGACCACTGCTGTGCAAACCAGTCAAACAAGCTTCTTCCACGTAAATAACAGAGCAAAACCATTTGTTTTGCACCAGAGCTCAGATGTAAGGCAATAACAAAAAATGTGAACTGTAGCCACAATACAAATTAATATAATTTTATGCTATTTTATAATGAATAAAAGACTAAACACCATCTTTGTCCACCAAGTGTATGTATATTATTTTTTATTGTGGATTTCAAAAACACCCAGATTAGGCAATAAAAGTTATCTATACACAAATTTGAACAAGCAACTCTCATTCTCAGTTATTTTTGATCATGACTGGAACCTCATTAGGCACACAAATGCATAAACCTCTTGCATGTGCAAAGGGATAAAAGTTTACAGCATACAGAGTCTACTATATGAATGTTAATAAATATAGTGAAAATCTGTGTGTGGATGTTTAAGCTTATCTTCATCAGCAGAAAATTCCTCTGTCTTACCTCAAGCTAGTTAGCTAAGTTGATCTAAAAATTTAGTTAGAAACAATTGATTTTACAGTCAGAGGATATCTAGCTGAGTAAGCAGTGGATAGCATGTAAACCATCCTGTCCTAACGGGCATATCCAAATAGGTCAGATGCACTGCACCCAGGGTCCTCATTCCTCTCCATGGACTAT
The DNA here is from genome assembly GCA_013397135.1 of Pachyramphus minor. Lineage (NCBI taxonomy): Eukaryota > Metazoa > Chordata > Aves > Passeriformes > Tyrannidae > Pachyramphus > Pachyramphus minor. The sequence goes on from VYXB01005619.1 coordinate 879,270, forward strand.
AAACACAGTCTACAATGTCTAGTTCAGGTGTCGATAACTGTCCTTAATTTAACCCTGCCAATTTATAGTACGGTTACAAACTGTCTTGGTGTCACTTGATACTTGGATACTTCTCTTTTAACAACAGCAAACATGTTCATTTCAGAGTTCCTGAAGAAATTTCATAGAGAAGCAGAGATGTCATAAAGTCCAAGGGAGTGCCAACACCGATATTTGAGTTTGGATCTCAACTTTTCCATAATTTGGAAAATTTTCCAATTCAAACTCCTCACAATGGTTTTGCTGTTTAGGATAGGACAAGGCGTACCTGGATAAGCAGGGAATGAGTTCACAAGACATGACACCTCAAGTCCCTTCAACACAGTGGTCTTTGCTACCCAGAGAACTAGCCCAAATCACACTTCAACTGACAAAGCCCATTTTATTACCTCTCTCTGCTAGTGCGTTCAAAAGAGGACAAAGGAAGAACTAACAAACCTCAAGAACATATTTTTTCCTCTCCAAGAGGCTTTCCTGGCTCTTAAACCAAACAATATACTAAAACAGCAGTTCTACTCTATTAAAGCAGCAGTTCTACTCTGTTAAAGCTTATGAAATTTAAGGACTCTATCTATGGGAAAAAAATGAAGCTGCCCAGGTACACAGGCTTGACATAACCCATCTCTAGGGAACTCTGGACCCAATCCAGTCTCCTATAGTTCTTTTCTATCTGGACCTATCACAGTAACCTAACACAGTGATCTGTGTTCTGTTCTGCAGTAACAGGCTATGACTAATTCCCTCCAAACTCAGAGCAAACATTTGGCAGCTAAGGAGTGAGACTCACAGATTAACAACTACTTGTATCTTTAAGGTATTTATTTTTCTTAATTAAGGCATTTATTTTTCTTAATTTTCTTAATTTTTGTTAATTAAGGCATTTTCTTTTCTCACTGCTGTTTTCCATATGAAAGTGTAAAGACATTCAGAATAATTTGACACTTTCTCATAGCATTGCTTTTTAAGGCCAAGTGGTAGTAAAGTCTTCTTCTAGAAAATAGGACTTGGGTTTATTTTTTGGAAATCACAAGAATGATGCTGCAAACTGAGATTCTTTTCACAAAGAATTTCCTTCCATACATGTTTCCACTATAGCTCTTGAAAGCCTAAGCAAGGTGAAAATTCCTAAAACATAAGTACTTCATTTTGAAAACAGATACCTTTACTAAATTCTACAGTCTTTCATGTAGCTATTACAAACTTAAATATTTATTCAGTATATGTTAACACATAACTGCCTATGTAGGCAAGGCAAGAATAGAAAGAAAGTAAAGCTACTCTTCAAATTCTTTACGGAATTTTTATCATTGTGCTTCTGAAATCTAGTTTTTCAAAAGGTCAAGGAAAACAGAAATAACTTGAAAACAACAGCATCATTGGAGAATGGTCATCACCAAGCTGATCTGCTTGTTGAGAATATTTTTCTCCTTATTTTGTCTGCTTTGCAATCATCTTTGCTTACATGTTAAAAGTTGTGCTTTTAAATACACTATTATTCAAATGAGAAAAAAGGGTGGTGCTTTTTGTTTGGTTTCCTTTTTATCAAAGCAAGCAGTAATAACAAGAAAATAAAAAGAAATTAAATGGAATAAGTTTCCCAAGGTCTTTTTCCCCTCTTCTGCTCTTATACTATCTAAGGGGTCTCTAATTCAGCAAAACCGAACAATAACACCTGAAGTTCTGTATTTTTTGGTGACATTCTCTCTTCTTTTTCCTCAAGCAGGGAGGATGAACACCTCTTTTTCCCATTATGGGAGAGGTCTTACTCTTGAAAGACCACTATATGACACAGATTTTTTTATTGAATTAGGGTGCCTTAGGAGTTAAGCAGGTAATCCAAGGAGACTGTTCCCTAACTTTTCCTTCACTGCTATTCATTTAATATGTTCCATCTCATGAACTATGAATCATTTCATTTGTAAGAACTCTTATTTCCTTTACATTTACCTAAAACTTTACTAGACTCGGTCAGTGCCACCCTGCAAGACAGTCCACATACATTTAAAATATTCCCAGTGGAGAAGCATAAAACATTTAAAATCTATATTTGATCTGACAACAGCATGATCTTGTTTGAATTAGAAACGGATTAGACTTAATTGAAGATAAAGAGGACAACAAGAATCACTCCCATTTTGGTGGAGTGGGGTTTAAATTATCCGATTCATTCAGAATACATTACTCAGAAACACTGAATTGTTATCTTTAGACAGCCTTTTCTAAGAGTTTACAATTTCTCAGTTCAGTGAAGCTTGCTACCAGCTTGTTATCAGAACAAAAAATGAAAAATCATTTGGTTCAGAGCACAGAACTGATCTCACCTCCAAAAGTACATGCTTTCTTCCGATAACCAGCACTTCTTTGGACTGTAGAGGTACCACTTCTCTGCTTTCCAGTGAAGTCAATCTTTTTGGGATTCTTTCACGTTTCACATAATTCCTAACCACAATAAAAGTAGATAGTTTGTTAGTTTGCAGAGCCAGAAACCAGCCTACACAAACACACATACTTTCATTCTCCCCTCCTTTCCCTGTTCTTTTTTCTTTTTTTGAAAAATATTAGTCGACTATGTGCCATTCCTTCCCTACATCTTCATGTAGTGACATAAATTCCTTACTAAGGGTAATTCTTAAAATGCAATTTATGGAAAAGATTAAAGTATGTTTACAACATCCAGCATTTTCTACTTAGAACATGTCTATGTATATTATATTTGGAAATAATGCTCAAAATACAAAAACAGCCCTGTGGTAAAATAGTTTGATAAATCCATTATTTTGACCCACTTGTAAGAAAGGCGCAAAAATGCACATATGCTGCAAACTGAATGTATTAGCAAGTCACAAATATGTTAAGCCCTTTTGCTTAACCTGCCTGGCTCTTAACAAGGGTGTGCTTGAACCCAATTTGGTCCAAAAAAGGGATATATTCCTGACATTGCTTTTAGACATCCCAAAGGCTCCTCTACTCTAGAAGCTATACCTATTGCTGACAAAAAGGGGAATCTCAAGTGCAGTTGAATGTGGACATGGACTTGCTCACAATATGCATAATAAGACACTGTAGTTTAAAGGCAAACAAAGATAAACACAAAGATAAACGGAGTTTTCTTCCTGTTGTTGTTTTGAAAAATTTACATGGGGCTTTGGGAAACATTTATTTTACTCTGAATCTCATTCTACTTAATTCCACATTCTGTGACACAGATGAACCTCATTACCTCCTTGAAAGTCATATTGCTCAGAAAGGTTTCCAACCACTATTTGAAGCGAGTGACTAGAAGTTTAATAAATACTAGCAATCCTCTGACAATGCATAACTAAGAACACAATGCAATATCTGTCTATAAATTGTACTTTAAAAAGGGTATTTCCATGGTGAAGTTTATTTTTCACCTGCATTAAGAAGCATGACAGTTTAGAATTGAATAGTAAAGACATTATTTGGAAAGATTCCCCATTTTCATATGCAGGGTAAGTCTTTACATTTCCTGCAAATCTTGATAGGAAAAAAAATATCTACAGAAACACCTTTAATCATTTGCAAAAAAACAAGTTGAAAGCAAAGCTCTGATTCATAAAGAACCAATGTTTTACATACTAAACCAATCAAATATTGTAACGGTGCTATTTTTACTGCTTCAACTTCTGGTCTGCCAACACTTTCCTAATTAAAGTTATATTAAAGAACACGGCTCAAATTTTCAAGAGGATTACCTTCAATTTGCATGTACCATCTGAGCCCATTTCTGCACCTCTGCGTGCAAGCAGGTACATACCCTTCAGAGAGCGGCAAGAGCTGGCTGCTTCCCAAGGGAAGGTAAACTAGGAAGAGAAAGTTACCCCAGCACAGACAATACCCTCATCCACCGATGGCCCAATCCTAGAGGGCCTTAAGCACGGTAGCAGAGCCAGGTGCTTGTAACTGAGCGCATCAACAGCTCCAGACACAGCCAGCAATGAACCACATGCTGCATTCCAGGAGGTACAGGCAGGAGGTTTAGGAGGGAGAGCAGTAAGAACAAGCTAGAGCGCACAGATAACCGTGGGGTTCTATCCAGGAGAGCATACCTGGAACATAGATCCAGATCTAGGTCCAAGTCCATCCCGGTAGCAAGGTCGGAGGCAGGCTGTAAGACATTCACACTTACCACGTGCCTCTGAGAGAAACTAAAGCCTCAGGGCTAAGCTTAAGTGGAGTCCTCTGGGTGTGGGGTGGAGCCGGCCATTAAAGCCTTATTAGTGCACTCAGGACCCTGACAGTTTGTGCAAAGTGATTAAGCTGCTAATTACCTGATCTACTGGAAAAAAAAAAAGGAATGCCCTGATCCTGCAAGATTAAGACTACCGTGTAGATTTCTACAGGATCAGGATTTAACCTGCCTCAGGTTATGCACAGAAAAACCTTTTAATTTTGTGAACAGAGGCGAATTGAGACATTTTCAGTAGTTGTTTGCCAGGTCTTATTTATGAAGACTAAAATCAAATGTTGCCTGTGAGCTTCGTAGCTAAGATCATCTGGAAAAGGAATTTTCATTTAGCCAGAAATGTTCGTGTTTCAAAAATTATTTTTGTCCCAGCAGGACAGTAGACAGAACCAACCTTTCAACAGCTTTTACATAAAATTTGTATATATCAAAATGCAGCAGCAGATTTCCTCATGTTTCATGCATCCACCATGTGAGAGAGCACAAAGACCAAGGTTCTGCTGTAAATCATACACCAGATTAAGTCCACTATATCTCACGTCCCACCCTGAACCCCCTGACGAAGAGTCTTTAGCTATTTGAGCCATGTGATCCCTCTGTATCACTTCGCTCTGATCTTAGCACTAAGGGTTGAAGAGAAGCATATGTTACATTAATGACTGCATTTGTCCTATTCTGTGGACAGCAGACCACATAAACTAAAGGTGTTGTCTGGTCTTGAAATCTGTGTTTCATTAATAAAGAAGCATATGGCTACTTTGGTGAAAACACTGCCTCCTACTGCCAAATAAGTTTGTCTTCTAAACATTTTAGTTGATTCCTAGGAGGACAATGGTGGTACAGCATTGATAAACACTTTCCATTAAGTCTCTTGAATGAAACTTGGGAACACTAAGAAAAATGTACAATGTCCCTATTTTGGACCCAATTAAGTCAACATAGTATTTGCCTTCGAATTGGGAACATAAAGCAGATATCATTCTATATTGAAAAATATATCCAGTAAAAAAAGTGTCCAAGGTAAAGAGCTCTAAAATAAAAAAATACACAATTTTGTTCAGGGTTGGTTTTATACTTGCTCCGATTTAAGTATGTGCCCAAGTTTTATAGTTATTATGTTGAATCCTTACTTCCAGTTCTGCATTGGATCCTCACCCCCAGTTCTCACAGCTGCTATCCACAAGTTCTCAAGACTTCAAAAATGTACTCTGTGAATTCGTGGTCCTGCATAGACACTGGATCACTGGAGGAGTGGCTAAGCATTTGAACAGGTTCCCCAGAGAAGTGGTGGAGTCACCATATCTTCAAATATTCAAAAACCAAGTAGACATGGCACTTCACCATAAGATTTAGTGGTCATGGTGGTATTCAATCAAAGGTTGGAATTTACAATCTTGGAGGTCTTTTCCAACCTTTCCAACCTTTCAGATTCTATGAATGTCCTCACATTTTCTTAGTCAAACCCATCTGTGGTTTCATGAATGAGCTCCTCCATTCAGTAGCACTAATAGCATATGTAATGTAGCACAGAGCACATAAAAACTTAAAGCAAATCAAGTACAGAAAAAATGTTAATGAAGAAGTAAATTCAATCAAATAGAAGCGTGGTGTTAAGGCTTGGTTGGTGGGCTCCTTTTTCCGCCCTCTTTTTAAACAAGAGAGATATGTATGACAAGATATTCTTGAGAAATATAATGGACTCATTTACACTTGACCATCTCTTCCATTTCTGCATCTACTGCACATGGTTCAAGTAATAACCCAATTCAGGTTCTCAGTGCTGCAAAATCAGGGGCAGGGGCTTGCTGTCTGACAGGAGGAAATACTTTAGATGGGCATTTGAGGGGATGGGTACAGCACTGTGATCCACATCCATCTTTTAGAAGAATCCAGGATTGCCACTAATTTCAAAGAGCTCTTCTCCCAAAAATGGATCTTTAGAGTAGCAAACAGCCAATTTTCAGACTAGATACCAGCTCTCATGCTCTACATAGTCCTGCTAAAGTTTTTCAGCATGGTAAAAGTGCCATTTTGAAATGCATTGTAGATACAAATTTATACCAAAGATGACAGAATTGTTAAAAATCCTTAATATAATAATGAGTAAAAAATACAGTTTACACCAATCAAAGAAGAAATAACTATTTCTAAGATATTATGAACACCTTAAAAACAGCAACATTTTTGAGAATTTGATGTTTATCTAGAAGAAATGTAAGGCCAAAGACATGTCTATTGTCCCAAGGAAACTCCCAAGGCAGCTGGGTGGCAAAAGTCTGCAACATATCTCTATTGTTTCATAGCTAAAAGGAATGGAAGGGACTTAAAAGAGATCCTTCAGTCCATCCTTCTTAATATAAATACAAATATAAATACAAATATATATACATATATACAGAAAAGTATTTTATATATATATACATATTTGTGGTTATGAATGTACTCATTAAAATATATATTAACAGAATGTAGAGAAGCTTGCCTAAACCTGAGCTGTTTTCCTTAAATTTTTGGTTAATTTTTAAATTAAATTCACCAATTATATTTAAATCATATTTAATTATATGGCCAACTTGAATTGAAACAACTATTAAAAATTCTTCTGGTTTGAAGGTTCACTTGAAGTTCTTTAGAATATTGAGCCTAAAAAAAAAAAACAAACCACAAAATGAAACATGATGAACACTAGATTTTAAACAAATCAACAAAGTAATGTAATTATTTATATTTCATTAATAGACACACGATGGCATAATAGGCAGAAATGGAAATAAATACCTGTTCTTTAGAATGCACAGTCTCATGAACCTCATGAGCCTCATAATTTTTGTAAAATTCCACCTCCCCTTTACTAAGAAATTGTCCACAGAGCAGAAACTGCTTTACACATCTAATTTCATCATCAATCCATTAAGTACCACTCTTTGTTCCTCAGAGGTACTTGACTTATTTCTTCCAGGGTATGCATCTGATCCAAGTCATGATAAATGAACATCCAAAAGTGAAAAAGCAGTGGAGGCAAAGATTAAATTCAAGAAAGAAAAGACATCTTAGAGCTAAGTCACATGCCAAGACGCATGATATTGTATTGAAGGCAATGACAATTATAACTTGTCACTTAACATCAAGTTTCCTGTCTGCTCCCTGAAACAAGTTAATAGGAATGACTGCTTGGATACATGTTTCTCAAGTCTTATAAATTCTGTTTCATGCATCACACTAACATCAAAAATTCAAAGCACCTATTGTCATCAGCCAGACACAAAACATTGTACTCGTTATTACTCACATCCTCCAACATGTTGATTTAACTTCCAACACTAGCTAGTGAGATGGATTGGGATTCAGGTCCTTATGACCATCAGTGTCACTTTTTAGTAGGGTTTCAAAAAATGGAATAATAAGTCCAACCTTATATTTTGTTTATTTTTCACTATTATACAGTGTTAATTTACAGTTAAACTATTTTCCCTGGATAAGCAGTGATATTTTTATATATTTGGTTTTTTATATTTGTTTCCATGTCATATTAAAAAAGACCTGCAAAAGGAAGAAATTGCACTTAGATTTTTGCACAGCTTGCTAGTCCAGCAAGAATACTCTTGCACAAAAACTTGTATTAACATTAAATTTCTAGTAAAAGTGTTCCACTGTAATTCACAAACCACTTTCTTCTGACATCTGTGGACATAACCTCACAGTTTATAGAGAAGGAAATTGTTGTGGATAAATGAGCTCAGTGGTACTTGCAGATCTGTGAGCAGAAACAGTATCAGCTGTCCTAATGAGAAATGAGGCACCAAGAAAGCAAACATTCAACCAATAATCACAAAGAAACACATAGTTATTGAGAAATGCCCAGCCTGAAATATATAGAAGTCATTCGACACCAAATGCTCAGTAATACAAGCACTGTAAAGCCAAAGACCGCCTGTGCACAGTACACGGGCAAAAGTAGAAGGCAAGTTCATGAACCAGCTTTGCAGACAGTCCATCCAGCTGCAGATTGCAGTGTGTATTAGAAAGGCACTCTCAATTAGGCAAGTGAACCAGAAGAAGTTAAAAAAAAAGTTAGCCAATATCATTCAAAGAATATGTGCTGGTGGCTGATGGAAATGACTGGATGCATTCATAAAACAAGAGAGGCAGAGGTTAAGGAGAGCAGAATATGACAGCTCACAGGGACAGGGATGGGAAAAAACCTCACAGCCTCTCTTAAGATATTTGCCTTCTTCCCATAAGGCACTGGTTAAGGCGGCTGGGCTGAGAAAACAACTACATTCAAATGCCTAGAGGAAAGGTCAATTGTGACACAAAAAATTTTTTTAAAAAAGAAAAATAGCAAAAGTAAGAATAACTGAAAAGGGTCTTTTCCACGGTATTTGACAAATCTGTCTACAGATGATGCAGTATCATAGCTGGTTTTTATTAGAGCCTCCATAATATCACAGAAATTGCCGTTGACATTAAGTCCAAAGAAGGTTTAAAAGTCATTTCACTGCTATTAAGAAAAAGCTGCACTTCAAATAAGGGAGTGGATTTAAATATTGTCTCAATGTTTTCAGTCAGATACCGAAGAGAACACTTGAAAGCTTTGAACAGTCTATCTACAATCATGTGGTCTATATATTCAGTGTAGAGTTTCCATTCATCAGAAAGATGATCTGCCTGGAGCAAATACTGATTATCTTGGAAAGAGTAATTTAGAGAATCAGTAACAGGGGTTTAGAATTGCTCTTTCCAGTGTGTATTCCTTATTTCAGCTAACTGAGTCCAGGAATAAAGAAACTCTCACTTTGATGAAGTGCATTCCCACTATTTACAATATAATTACCTTTTCATTGTAACTTTTACAAGCATATCTGGAACTAGTTACTGAAAACTATTTCCCTTTGGAGCTAGATTTGCATCAGGAAGTACAAATATTTGAAAACAGTTTTAGCTTTTACTTAATCCTGGCTTTCCTAAGTATTTACACCTACTTAGTGACAATAGCTACTCCCAGAACAAAATACTCACTGGATCTACTGTCACGTAGACTATCTGGTAATCTTTGCTACTGTTTCTTGAATCATACTCCATAGTTTGAACATTTCATTCTTTTTTTTTTTTTTTTCAATCAAAGGATAGAAGAAAAGATTTCTGTCATTTTTTTCTTGATAAAAAAAGTGTTTGACTCAACCTACACAAAACCCAATTTCACATTATGCTTGAGTATTCTGATTCTCTCATCCACATTTTAAGCAAGGTCTCCTTGCCTGTTCATTACACTCACAGAGATCTGCACTCTGCCAAGCGAGAGGCAGGCATCAGTTGTTTGTCAAAACTCTCCAGTTCATGTATCCTATTTCGCTTTGCAGCATGGTCTTCCACAGCCTCTGCACAGCTTTGTAATTACAGTTAAATTTGCAGTATAAGGAGAGTAAGAAAAACTCTTATTCTTTCTAAGGTTATCAGAAATGTTTCTAAACACATTTCTTCCTTCTTTGTTCAGTCAGGTCCATACCTGACTGAAGTTTACCTGTTATGCTGCAATAAACCATTGATCTTTTCATTTGGGAGAAAAGAATGAAAATTAAATGTGCTCAGACTCCTAGTTTTAAAAATATCTGCCAAGTTCTCAATGGATTCAACCTTATTATTATTATATATCAGCAGAGTCTGCATCATATTTATACATTAGTAGAGCTTTCAATGTAAACAAAAAGTGCCAGGATAGACTATAAAACTGAACATTTCTGGCTCTCCATGAGATGGATGACTAGACAAAAGCAGGACAAGTTTCTCTTACTGCAGCTCCTCCTTTGTCTTTCTGTCATAGCTTCTGTGTGAAATACTCAAATTTTAGTTCACAGACAGTGCAGCCAAACTGGTAAAATTCTCAATGAGGACATTACCCTGTTTTAAAACTGGATGATACCAGCTTGTTCCTATTATATAACAACATGTTTAGACCCTTGGAAAGTCTATCTTACTAGCTGTCCATATGCAAATTAGAACTATTTTAACTAAAATCAATCTAACATCAGGACTTTGATTAAAAAGGTTCATGGAAACATTTACAGGTAAGTTCAATATGTATCTGCCCAGTTCCTGAGATGCCATTTCCATCAGCAGGAAGAAGTCCCATTAGCTAATTTTTTCTTTGTTTCTACAAGGGATGCTGATGTTTCCAGTCAGTACTTAACCCAGTAATGACAGCAGTTTTGTCAAAATATATCTCTGAGAACTGGACTAAAATCCACAATGGATTTTATTCCAGTCCCTGAAAAGCATTCTATGCAGCCTAGTAAGAGAACTTCCATCATCCTTCACTAGTCTCATAAACCATTTATGCTTGATTCCATAAATTTCCTGATGGAAGGACCTAGTTCTGTACATGTACTTAATAAATGAATGCATTAGAGGTCACCCTTTTGTATTCAAAGAAAAGTATATATACACTCAATAAGACTACAGTGTATGATTAACTACAAACAGACTAAGCCATCCCACAGACAAGATAATTGCAAAAAATAGTTGAAAACAGTTTGGTTTTAGTCTAGTGTAGTTGAAGATTTGAGGAGATTATTATGGTTATGTGGATTTTCTAGTATGCTTTTATATTCACATACATCTGTCAAAAAGAATCTTCTTTATTTATCTAGTGCATCACTTGCAATATAAAAGCAATGCAACTGCTTGGTGTTAGAAGGATGTTGTAAAATCTCAAGGTATTACATCTCTTGGAGAAATATCAGAAAGCTATAGAATCACAAAAGATTTTGTTATTCAGAAAAGGGCAATCAGACACCAAGTAAAAAGCTATCTCAAGTTACCTCATCATGACTACAGAATTTACTGAAGCAGAATTTATACCACCCTCCTGAAAGCAAGAGTTACAAGTCTTTTGCCATCTGTGTCTTGCAGTTCTAGTCTCTTCATTTAGATCCCATGTACAATATCCTTTTTAAAATATGAAATTTAAATGTCATTTCTCTTATTTTAAACCACTAATGCTTCTCAGGGAACGTGAATAATACAAACACACAATCCTGTTACACTTTTTTTCACCCTTAAGTAAAAATTCATGAAAACAGATACATAACTTATGCTCCTCTCTAGAATGAAAGAGAACTTTTACCATAAAACAAAAGAATTGCTAAAACAATTAAAAGAAATCCTTAATGTCATGCAGTGAAATTTACTATTGTGTAACCTTCTGACTAAAATTACTTCATACCATCCAAATTCCAGAGAATTATTACACTGAGGTCTGAGACACAGAGAAGGTGTAGGTCCTGTGTCTAGCAGAGGTCCATTTCTTCATTACATCAATACATCCACTCCAATATTCATATTTTTGCAAAACAGGATTTGTTTCCTCTATCTGCAAAACTCTACAGAGACAAAAGAGATTTCATCTCAATGTCATTTCTAAGTGCACAGTGTGGCTATAACTTCAGAAAGTGCCTGAAGCCCCATTGTACAATGTTTTATAGCAATACTTACAGATAATTGATGTGCTGAAAACGTGTTCCATGCCTCAGAAGCCTCTTGTAACTCATAAGACCATTTCAAACTGCCTCCAGACACTGGTGTGCTTTCATGAAGTGCATCACATCCATTCTTTAACTTAAACAAACAAATATTTATGGTGATAGTCTCAGTTTTACCATTGTATAAGCTGCACATAAAACCCCAAATCCACTCAGTGACTAAGGAAGTATCAGCTTCAGATCCACAATCTCTGTCTTTAGGCAAATACCAAGGGCTTCCTGGGACAAGTTACACTGGGTGACAGAGGAGTCTTAGGTGCTTCATAGAGATGCTTTCATTCCCCCCTCTGTGAAACATCCATCTGCTTAGAAAGAACGAGGCTTATGCTGGCTGCAGGCAAGTCCAGTTATTGTTAAGGAATTCCACTGGCTTTTCTGACAGGCAACATTTCTGAAGCCTGTAGAACTGCAGGGTGTTCTTTCAGCAAAACTTCAGGAATAAACTTGGATGACACTAAAACAGTGGGCTGCAAACACAAATGAAGACTTTTATAGTCATGAGGCTCATAAAGAGGAGAGATTTATCAGATCTCATGTGGTTTGTCACCATGCAGATCTGGACCCTTATTTTAAGAGCATTGTGAAATCTAATTGCTCCTGTAACTGCCAAGACAACCAATTGCTCTTTTTTTATATTTTTCTTAAAGAACACAAGTTTCTTCAGGTTTTGTGCAGAAATTTTCCTCCTCTTCCACATGATCCCTACAGAAGTTAGAGAAATCAGGAGGAAAAAAAATTCAATGAGGAAGATACTTAGAACTGATTATAAAAATGAAAAAGCATCCTCTGGGAATTTATGAGCACGTTTCTATATTTGTCATGCATGTCAAAGTATACCTTTAATAGCTCATACAAGGATGTGCAGATCTGAGCTTTTAGAGACAGGAACTAGAACCAAAATATCACTGGCTACATCAGCTTTCTTGTACATCTATGCAATTTCTGCTGTAATTATTTTCCCCTGGAATTCTACAGAACTGGATATGGCCTGATAAATTTTTGTCTAAAGTTTAAGTGGTTTGTTTCCACTGAATTTCATCAGAAGGTAATTTGGTAGTGAAGGAAAAAAAAAAAAGAATTCTAAGCATCTGCATGCTCATTTTAAACTGGAAGTTTAACTTAATTTGAATTTCAATGAAATAAGATGAGAAAGTGTTCAGATTTCAAGTATTTTTAAATTTCTCATGAACGTTTCAGCAGCCTCCAGAACTTGTGTTTCGGTTCACAAGAGCATCTGCTTTTTAAAAATCTGCCAGTTTCCTGCTACTATTGCTATACTGTCAAGTTCCTTTTTATAGTATCTCCTTCTTCAAATCCTAATGCAGGGAGAAGAGATCTTTCATAATCCTGAATGTCTCATTTCCACACAAGCAATATATATCATTACAAACTTGATCTGTAAAGAGAGAATTTAAAAATATTTTCCTTCCATAGCCTGTGTTTTTGCCAGAAGGATTGGCAAAATACAAATCTTCTGAATGGTACAGTAAATCTCAGGATGAACTAAATCATTAAATTTCCACGAAATCTGCTTGCAATCAAGCTAGAAATACTTTGAAAAACTGCTTGTCTCATGGTTTTTCAATAATTCTAATTTTGGTTTTGTTTCAAAGCCAGAAGTGCCAAACTTGACAATGCATGAAAATGAGCAATGTTCCAAAACCATGGCTGCATTTTGAGAAGATCAGCAAAAATCCGCTGCAGGTTTATTTTGACTTCAGCTTTCTCCTAAGTAATTTGACTAATTTCAGTATGTGCAGAAATATGTTTCCTAATTTTCTAATTACTTTAGAAACAGAGTTATTACTTTAGAAACAGAGAACATACTAAATTTCATCTCTTTTACCTTAGTAATTGCAGGCTTGAAAATGAAGACACTTTTCTAAGCATCTCAGTGTTTCTTTCAAGGAGAAAAATTTTTTAATTTCTATCACCAAGGTCTGAAAATCGACAGAAAAAAAATTTTGCTCTTCTTGTTATTGTGCAATAGGTACACAAATGTGTACTACTAAAAACACAGCACAGAAGAAAACAAAGAAGTCCTTGGAACTAAGCTCCTATGAAAATATAGCATGTGTCTAATATTAAGAGAGAAATCAGTAGGTATAACCTAGAAAACAGGTAAAGAAAATTACAATAGTTCTGAAACTGCATATAAAACTGTAAAGAACATAGAAAATAATGGAAAACTCCTTAATAATTACTCAAAACTTATGTCAAACTGCAATAGAAATAAAATATATTTCTCTAGCCAAAAAAAAACCAGTAATGAATTATACTAATTATTAAGCTAAATTAGATTAATGAATTTAATAAATAATATATTTTAGGTAAATTAATAGTTTTTTTAAAATAATTAAAATTAATAAAAGAGGGGAGATTTTCACTACTTACTGTCTTTGATTCTCAAACATCTCCTTGTAGCAGGTAATTTCCTCATCAAACATCATCAGAACAACAGGAAAAGTATGATAAAAGCTAAAACTGGTGGCAAACCTTTTCAATAGATTACTAAATATCTACAGATTTGCAGAAAATTTATTGAACAATAAATAAAGAATGGCAATTTTATTCTAAAACATTTTATTCTAAACCCTGCATTTTCCTCGGAAGTTATTATGTTAAAATAGCAGAATAATCTGCTAATTAGTTGTTTTTGTTGGTGGTTTTGGCTTGGAAATAAACTAGGAATTGCATTAAGAAATGTACATAGACTCCTGGTTTACAGTTACCTTTATTGCCTCTTCATATGCAAGCTTAACATTTTGTGTGAATAGTAATGGCATTGAGGAAGAGATTATTAAGAACTGCATAATGGCAACTAATTTAACAAAGCTCCAGCATCTGGAGCACCTCTTCCCCTCCTCCACTGACCTTGGTGTCCACAGAGTTGTTCACATGTTCTCACTCTGCTCTTCTCTGGCTGCAATTTTCATCTGCACAATAACTTTTCTTTTTCCTTCTTAAATACGTTATCACAGAGGTGTTACTGTCATCCCTGATGGGCTTGGCATTGGCCAGTGGTGGGTCCATCCTGGAACTGGCTGGCGTTGACGATGCCAGACATGGGGGAAACTTCTGGCAGCTTCTCACAGAAGCCGGCCCTGTAGCTCCTCTGCTACCACAACCTGGCCAGACAAACCCTATATAGAGTGATACAAAGCTCCAAGGAAACCATTCTGGCAAAATACAGGAAAACAGCTGTCCTAAAGCACGGGGCAGACATCTGTCATAGTTTCTCCACATACCCAAATAATTTCAGGGGTCCTGATGGACTGAGAGAAGAAAAATTCTTTTTGCTCTGATCTGGTTGTACCTTTCAGTTAACAACACTTGAAAAAATATGTGATAGGAGGTATTCCTAGAAATTCTTAACTGTTGTGAACTGTTGTGAATTCCTAACTGTTGAATCTGTCTCAGTTTGTTCATGTCCAAAATAAGTCTTCTTACTACCACAGAATCATGGAATGGCCTGAGTTGGAAGGGGCCTTATGGATCATCTAGTTCCAAGCCCTTGCCATGGGCAGGGACCCCTTATGTAAATGTAGTTATAATTATTCCCATGATACTGTGGGAAATGGCACTGAAGCTACCACTTCTTCAGCTGTCTGGTCTGCAAAAGGCAAATTGCAGATGTCTTGTGGACAAATTCAAGAAATACAACCAAAACGTTTATACTGTGATTTTATATAATTCTTCCCAATGACATATATGCTGTATTTGAATATGTATTACCAGCAACAGTCTCAGTTTCTGGCAGTTTGTGGTTAAATATCCCATAAAAGCTAACTCACTACTTCTGTTCTGAACTCACTACACTCATGCTGACAGCCCAAATTACAGTGTTTTATTATATTGCATCTTTGCTGTGTATTTTATTTATCTCTGTTGTACCTTCTAGTATTTGGCATCTATTCAAAACCTTTACCTGTGTTCTCCTGCTGTTCTGGTTTTTTTTGTAGCTTCTTTTGCTTTGTATTCAGAGTATTATCTTTTACTTTCACATGGAACTTCATTAGTTTAGAGAGCTTATGCAGTCTCTCAATGATACCAAATTGTTCATCTGAGTTGCTACACAGCTACAACAATAGCCCGTGTATTAAATCACCAATTATGACCAACTGTAAAACACTGCTTATAAATATGCTCTTTAAGGCATAAAGCCATTTTCATTTAGCAGTTACATTTTGAAATAAAATGTCACAGTAAACATGTATGTTACCTATAAGCAATTCATAATTCAACTGGTTTGCGTACTGTCCATTTACTGTTTGTTAGAACTTCACGTCTTAATTTTTTTTATTTCTTCACAGGTTCTGATAATAGAGCATCCATAAAAATTGGAACTTTTCATAGGGCATCTAAATTTAATCCCTGCTGTAACAGCTACACTGACTTGTTTCTGAATTTCTTTGAAAGACAATTTTTTCCTAGATAGCTTTTGAGGAGAGAGCTTTTCTCCATTTTTCTTTGGGCGACATTTAATAAGGGTCATAAGCACCTGCATCTTCTAAAACTAAAAGGAATGTGAGTAATGGCCCTGCATCTTCTAAAAATAAAAGGAATGTGCGTAATGGCCCTGTCTTTCTTCTGAAACTTTGTAACACAGGTTTGAAATCTTAGTGAGAAATCTAATGAGAGAACTTCAGTCTACAACATTTATGTCAAGGAAAGTCCTGTGTTTTACTGTAATACTTTCTATGGGACTAGTGAGTTATTTTGCTGAACATATCTGCTGGATAAAAAAATCCATGATGTGAAGAGTTAACTTCTCCCAGCACCAACTACTTTCATCAGCATCACCCTTCTTCAGCAGAGACACTACATGCTTCCCATGTTCCTCAGTGAGTCATACCTATCAGCTGTCTGCTTTCTTTCCCTGACATAGTACAACATCCATTTTCCCCCATGTTCTCTGTTTTTCTCCCACAGTTCTTT
Organism: Pachyramphus minor; assembly: GCA_013397135.1. NCBI lineage: Eukaryota > Metazoa > Chordata > Aves > Passeriformes > Tyrannidae > Pachyramphus > Pachyramphus minor. Next base: position 895,992 of record VYXB01005619.1, read on the forward strand.
TTTTGTTCTGTCTCTTCTCCATTACACATGATATGTTTCTATGATAATACAAACTCCTTCTCCTAACTCTTGATTTTATGATGCATCTGTTTTTGTTTGCTGTACTTGTTGGGACGCATTTGTACAGCACTCAAAGTAAACCTCTTCTATCTCAGTAGGAAGTTGTTCTTCACATCAATTATACCTAATGGTTTTCTTTCCATTTTCCCTCAACTTCTCAAGAATTGTATTTGCTCCAGCCCTACAAATTCTCCTTTAGAGTCTCAATGTTTTCAGTCATCATCTATCCTTCTCTTTTCCATCATGTTTTTCATTTTGTTAGATATTTGGCTCATTTACTCATATATTATCTACTATGACACTTTATATTTACCACCACTATTTTGATTGCTATTTTCAGAGAAATTCACAGAGTTTACATGAGATCAAGGTACACAACTCCCACTGATTTTAGTAACTCCCATTGACTTAAATGTGAGTTTTGTGGCTAACTTCCTGCCAACTCAGAAAATACAGGGTCTAGTGAGTATAATCTGAGTTTAGAATCACTTATTTAGAAAAATAATCTTTAAAAAGCTTTTTCTGGTTCTGTGGTCTTGCATTATTATGACTTTTAATAGCTAAGGGACCAGAAAAGACATTTGCACAGAAATTAGAGTATTTGAGATCTGCATGTCCAAATTCAGAACAAATTAGGAAAGAGTAGTTATTTTCCCCCTGAGTTTTGTCCCCAGATTTTGTCCTTGCTTTTATCACTGCAGCCTATGGTGGTCTTCTCTCATCTTTTGCACATGAACATACGACTTGAACAATGAGTGAGTCTATGAAGAAAAATATGCAAATCTTGTTCTTTGTTTCAGTATTTGGACATATTAACTTCAACTTCCTAAATTCTCTCTTCTGACTCAGGCTACTAATGATGCTAAGACAATTATCTAAGTCTACCAGACTGCCTATTGTTCATCCAGCAGAAACTCCTATTTTTACTAGAATGTCAAATTATTTCTCTAATTTTTCATATATAATTTCTTTTTTCTTCCACAGTGTTTCTGTGTCTTAAGTAGTAGCCAGGGTGTCTACAGCTGTAAGACAAGGAAGCTTTGCCTGAAAAGTAATGTATTCTTACAGACCATCTGATATAACTAAGAAGAACAGCTGAGCTTTTAGTCTCATAACACCTTCATCTAAAATTTAAACTTGTGTTCTTTTCAACAAGACTAAAATCTGCTGTTACCCTTTGGTAATCTAAAGAATATGTCCTTTTTTAACTCCTTCTTCACGTATCTTTAAAGGCAGTTTCTCTAAACCTGGATATTTGTGCATCCATTTTTAATTTCAGACATCAAGCCAATTCTCACATATCTACAATTTGTAGTATAATTGAAGAGAACAGGTTTTCACTATTTGTCACATTTGCTTTTAAAGTAAGTCTGGCAGTTTATAAAATATAAAACTAACCATTAGAAATACCTACTCTAAATCAGAATGTGTAAGTCTTTAGTAAAGGCCAGACTGTGATTAAAGGCCTTTCTGTAATTTCAAGGGAAAAAATAATGGAAGGAATTTATATCATAATTTACTGGCAGCCAACTGCTGCTGTGGTCCTGAACACTTCCAATGAAGATCAAGGTGTCGGCAGAGTCCTGAGTCACCTTCTCAGACCAGTTAGAAAGCTGGCCGTGGAGAAGAGAACTAAGATTCTGGAAAAGGCAAGGATACTTTAAAGCAAAGAACTTTTTGCATCCCATATTTGAGAGAGGTAATACATGCAGTATCACTTAGTGTGAGCAAACAACAGGATTACATTCACTGTCTACTGCTGCTTTTTTGTCAAATAATCTATGATTGGAGTCAGGGTCACCATATGTGCCTGCATACAAAGTGACTTGCAGCCACAATGCCTGTTATGATATACGTCTGGTCTTCAAAATACTGCAAGGTTGTGTTGTAAACATTTTCAGTTATTAATGCTAATAAGATGATCTTAGTTTGAGTTAAGGAGATATATCTCATTTGTCCATATTTTTCAGATTTTCTTTCCCCACTTTTTCTTTACTGAGTAGACATTCTTCCATATGGAAGAAAGTTTTATATAAAAGTTGATAACATTTATCCAGCCATAAAAATCTTGGGCATTGAGAAAAGAATATTTTGCTAAAATTACTGATTTCTCAACATTTGCTGTTTAATTACATCAAGGGTAAAAGCTGCACGTGAACCAAATATAAATAATTTTTTTAAAATTAAGCTATACAAGTGCAAAAAATAGAAAAAAAAAAAAAAAGAGTTAACCCCCCAAACCTATAGTTGTGGAAAACAGGCTAGCTGCAGCATAATTTATTTTCATTCTGCCACCCTTATTTACACTATATCGAATTTTACCTCTGAGTCCTGAAAATTGCTCAAAGCAGTTAAATTTTCATTGTAGGTTTGCCTGGAGCATTTTTCAGGATCAGAGCCTGCCTCATCAGGTGTCCTACCAACATGAATTCCACTAGTTCAAAGTACAATCCTAATACAAATTAATCACAGCACGTACTCAAATATTTATCAAAATGTTTCTCAACCTAGTAATTTCAGACCATAGAATTTTGAGATATGAAATAGATTAAATATTTTACCTTAGAAGAAGATTCCAGTCCTTTTGACTCTTGAAAGGCAGGATTTAATGTTGTTACTAAGTGGTGACCATTCATCTGCCAAGTGAATTTCATATAATGAGAGAGCTTTCTGCATTACAAATGTATGGAAAGTTCTATCTCAGAATTCAATTACAAGTATCAATACTTGCTATTCAGAGCAACAGCTCCAAAATAAAGCTCTTTAATTTCAGATTATAATTGAAAATGTAACCAAATTATTGTATATTCTGTTGCTTTTGACACCACTGACAAATACAGGAACTAATCCTGTACCTGCTACTCACATTATCACTAATGCAAATAATCCCATTCAAATTAAGAATGTGTAAACAAAGATTATTCATGTAAGTAAAAATTACAAGATAGGGTGGGTAAATCCCCTGAAATTGAATGATACAATCCATTTATTTAGTTTCTTTCTCTAAGGTATGTGGTTTCACATGGCCAGTTGAAGCTAAAAGTACAAGTGAGAATACAAAAACCTAAATAACAGATACTGCACAAGGTGCAGTCAGCAGTGCAGATACCAGTCATTGAGTTTATGAAAAAAGCAGCTCCCAGGATCTCCCTGCATTCCTCAGTTCATGTTCTTCCACATGATCATAGGCTAGGAGGCTCCTGACTCAGTCAACCTTATAAACTACTGCTTAAGTAGGTATAGCCTACTGTCATTATAGTCCAATTAGAGGAAATGCCACAGAAACAAACACTGGAAGGATTATGCTTAGAACTTTTTCCTCTATTTTCCTCCATCAGTTTTAAATCTTCAGATGACCACTACTCAGTTACAGTACAGATGACTTACCAAGAAATGGCATTATAAACAAGATAACAACATCAAAGGAGCACTTCAGTAAGAAAAGGTTTTAAAAGTCATCACAATTCTCATTAAAAAGGGCTGAATAAAAATGTTATGGATAAAACTGTTTAGATTTAGACTACAGCTGTCCAAGCTGCCTGGTACCTTGAAATGTTAAAATCTTCTCATACACAGCTTCATAACCAGTAGTGGACCATTCTAACCACACTTCTGCCACCTAGCACAGCAAGCTGGTGAAAGGAGGATTACACTTCCCAGTGAGCTTTCCATGATTTCCAGCCACCCTAAGCATCAGTTGTGCTTCAGTTTGCCTCTGTTGCGGCTGGACTTCTTGCCAGCCCTTTCTAACAGCCCAGTGCTCTGCAAAATTGTCAGTCCTTCAAATGGCAAGGTAAAGGCACTTAGTTTGTAAGGTTAAAAGTAGAGTTTTGTGGAGGGGCATCCTATTTTTATACAATTTCTTTAATAAGCAAGCCATAACTAGATCGAGCATGTGTCTTCCGTGCAAGAGCAATAATCACATTTCACCAAAAATTGAATAAGTCTATTGTGTAAATGAAGGACTCCCTAAGCACATATTAACAAGAGAGACCATAGCAATCTATCATCTCAACGATCCCTGAACAACAGGATCTGTAAGTAATTTTGATAGAACAGATTGTGACAGCTTCATAGGAATTGCTGCAAGTTGCATAGGCAAAAATCTACAGAATTAAAGGAATTGGAATAGGATGTAGGTTGTTCTGTCAATTCACATATGATCAAGTATTGTAAGTGGCCTTACTAAAATGAGTATTTTTTCACTAGAATAAAAAGACATAGTGAAAGTATAGGAGTGCCTAAAGCCTCACATGTGAGCTAACCATACTTAGAAAATCAAATTAAAATTTTGTTGCTAAAAGAAAATAGAAATAAACAAAAAATATTTATTTTCATCTTTCAGAAAAAGCAAAAATAAGCACTGTATTTCTTATCATATATAAAACCAGTATGCATATATGACCCCCCAGTCAACCTACCAGTCCTGCAAGTTAACTGTGTCAGAACAGAAGTCTGGATCTACTTTTTACAAGATGATGTTATTAATGCATGACAGAGTCTGTATAGGTGGAAGTAAGTGTGCTGGCATTATTTGGGTTATAAATCTTTTACCCTCACCTCCTTCATTCATCCTTGTATATCATCTTACACAGAGATAGTTACAAGAAATTTGACAAGCAGGGCAATGCTAGAAAACTGCATGATCCTTTTCTTTGGGGAACAATTCTGGTTTTCTCCATTTTAAGGAAGTCTCAAACAAGAGACTTACAGTTAAATATTTCAAATACAGGGAGAGCAGATAGCAAAATACAGCCCTCTCAACTTCTCTGCAAAAGAACTAAGAAGTTGCTGTCTGCAAATGAGTAGAATTTATCTGTCAGCCCATAGCTATGAATAGTCAGAAAAAAAGTAATTTAGGATAGTTCAGAAATCCTTCTCCACGTTATTTTAGCCTTCGTGTCAACACTGCTTTTGCTACTGATATTAGTGTATCTTGTCAATAGAGAGGGATTTACATTTTGACAATTTGGCATGGATAAAAAGAAACAACAGAAAGTTAAAAAAGACAAGCTGAAAGGAACAAACGTTATCATGCCAATTCCCAAAAGCCTTTTTTTTTTTTTTTTTACTTACAATGTTCTGCTTACATTTTAGCACCTTGGTATTAAATAAATACTTCATTTATGTTCCCTCTTCTCTGCTCAGGGACCACTCCGTGTGTAATGAACAAAGGCAATTCAGACTGATACAGATCATTTCACCAGTACCTCATTGCACTTCACAAAAGCTAATAATGGACCTTTCTCTCCCTCCTGTAAAGTTCAGTGGGGGCAGAGGTGTCTCGATTCTCAGCACTGTTGTGAGAGGTAGGAATATGGTTCACAACTGTAACACGTTACAGGAGACTTTAGCACATGAGAAGCCAAACCAGCAGATCTCAAAACACCTTGATAATGACTGATTTACCCCAAATTGTAACACCTCTTTTCCACATTTTTCTGAAACTTTGATGTCTCCCACTGTTATTATTCAGTAACTTGAAACAACTTTTCTGAGTAAAGCACACTAAAAATGAAAAAAAGCATATAACTTAGAAAAATGTGATGAAAATAATAAAACAACACAATACATTGCATGTAACAGTTGCTTCTACAGAAAGAGTTCAGTGGAAATGTTACATTTGTATTTACTAACCTGTTGTAATCCAGTGAGCTGTGTTTACTTTTCTGTGTTTGCCTTCCAACACCAATGAAACTCATCCCTCATCACCGAGTTTCTTCACTGAACACTTTTCGTCTCTGACTCCCAAGTGCTGTTTTCTCCAGCTGAGATGAGTAGCTGGTGTGAGAAGCTTTAGGGAACAGCAGAAGAGTTTGAGACATCAAAGGTCCTTCCATCCTCTTTCACAAATAAAATGTTTAATTTTGGCTACTTCAAGCAGAATTGCCTTCAGTTACTGTCAGTGGCTCCATTCATGAGTCTGTAACACTGGAAGATGTCTTTTTTTTTTTTTTTTTAGCCAAGAAATAAATGTGTGTGCTAACAAATGCAGATTGAGACACCCAAAAAATAACTGCCCACTTAGTAAAAAGTTTAGGCTGGCTACAACATTTTCACTTCAGTAAATGCTATTTGTAAAATAGCAATAATGGTAGCAACCTACTCCTTGCACCTTCTTATCATACAAAAACTAGAACATTTAGTCAGGAATTTGCAGGTATTTGAAGTCACACATTTGTCCCCCATTTGCTCTCTTCACAGAATGCCTTCTCTGAGAACTTTTTCCCCCACTCTCCCTGAGATTTCAGGTGGGAAATTTCAAGAATTCAATTGTCCTTTACTTCCTTTTTTTCCATTAAGATATCAAAACTCAGAGCTCATTTTCCTAATTCAGGCAGTCCCCAACAAATTTACAAAATGTAAATCTAATTGTAATAAATGCAAAAAGCAAAAAAGGTGAATGCTATAGAATACAAACCTAATAGTGTAGTGACTTTATCCTGATGAAGAGAGGATCACTTGGCACCAAGTAACAAACTCAGTGCAGACTCAAAAGCGAGACCACAGCAGTCAGGGTCTTCACTGAAACACCTTCACTGAAAATCCAATGGTGTCTAATTTCAAGAGGCAAATTCTTCTGTTCTCTGCTTCAGGGCAATCAAATGCAATTCAGCTTTGGTCCAAAGCCCCTGTATTGTCACAGCATATATAAGCTCAGGAAAAGGGAGGACTAAAACAGCTGTGAAGTTTCATGCTGAAGCATTCTGTCCAGCTCAGAAGAACTTGTGGCTGTTAAAATAATTCTACACAGAGAAAGACAGCTTGACTCACATGCTTATAGTAAATGTTCTTCTTTCCTGGTAACTTTGAAATCAAGTTTCACTGTGCTAAAGCTATGTATTTGAAAACAGACTGTAGCAACAATATGATAATATGATAATTTTGAGTAATCAGATTTCAACTACTGCAAACAAGCTGTTTGCAAAAGTAGAGTCCTTCTCCCCCAAAACTGCTAATTACAGCCAAAACTTTCTGGCTTTCCTTGTCTCAACTGCATACACACATTGTTTTTCTGACAATTAATGCAGCATAGGCTACACTATGTTCCTAGTCCAATTCTTTTTAAAAAATTGTAGACATAAAATTGTATTTAATTATGCATACACATAAATATTAAAGTGATTACCCCATTATATTTCAGAAACTTCATTAAACAGAAAATGCCAGTGCAGAAGCAAAATCCCACTGGATAAGAGCTGCCCCCTTTTCTAGGGTTCCAAGGAATTGTTGTCTTTTAAATATAAAACAGATTCTTAAAACTTCTGAATGTATACACTTTGCTGGACATCTTTGGTTCCTCCTTCAAGGTCTGTTTTGAAAATTTCTGCATGAGCTCATTTCAATTTCTAAAAATACATATAATTATACCCATAAGTTTGAAATCTTGCACTTCTGTATTTCAAAATATAAGATTCCAGTTAATCATATACCTGTGCAATATCAGCCTGTGGCAGTGATGATGCCCCTGAAAAAAAAAATAAAATAAAAAAAGAGTAAAAATTGCTTTGCTCTGCAGTGCTTGATGTATAATAATCTGTGTATTAATACCTATTTTGTTCTAGAAGTGCATGAAATGCACATAAATCTTGACAGACAAACTGACCAGAGATGCATGTGCATTTCTATAACATTCAGGGAATATAGTGGTATCACAATGATCTGTAGTAGACTAAACTGAACAAATGAAACAAATTTCTAGAGCAGAAAAGGAGGCAGAAGTAGCAGCTTTTGGGGTTTTGTGGAGGATCTCTTATATAAAAATATCTCTCAGATTGGCATCAATCTGCAGGTATTTTTCTATCCTTCTGTAGATTTTTATATTTCTTTTTCCAAATAAATTAAAAATGTCATATTAAAAACTAACCCCAAACCAAACTAACCAACCAAAAATAACCCCAAACCACACACACACAAAAAAAGAAGAAACTTTTTTAAGAAAACAAAACAAATGAAAACCAAGAAACAAGCAAACAAAAAAAAACCCAAATGAGAATGAATACTCAATATCAGATGTTTTGATTTTTTTTCATTTTGCTCTAATTTTTTTCCAGACAAACATTTTTGCCAGTGTTAAGCAGAAGTTAGGAAAGATTTGAATTTTTCAAAGATTTTTTTTTATGATAAGTACACAATGAACAGTAAAAAACATCATCCTACCCTTAGAGCTATCTTTTCCTCAACATCATGCAAGATGTAGTAAATATTTACATCCTCATCCTTCACTCTACTCGCCTATATAATGATATGCTGCCATACCTACACTGTCTTTATCTAAAGTCTGATTCATTAATGATTGTAAGGAACACTGAGAAGCTCACTTAAAAGCATAATATCAGAAACAGCTTTTGCAAGGAGCATCATAAATGAAGTGTCATTATAATAAAATTCAACTTTTCTATAAGAAAGGATACTATTACATCCATATGTATTTATTACAGACTAGAAAGAATTATATTGAAAAGTTTTTAACCAACAAAAATGTACTGCTATCCATATTTAAGTACAAAAGAGATCATTCAGTAAGGATTCTATTATTAACATCACACATTTGCGAACTGGAAGCCAAGTACAAGAACAGGCTTAAACTGATCCTTGCCAGACACCAGGCAACAGAGGGTTAAAATCTGCACCCCTGCTTTGTTCCTGCTCTTCTATGCCAAGGTGCAACAAAGAGGTCTAGCTCCAGGTGATTCCATGTGCCATATGTGCTGCATTTCCTGCACACGCTAGGAGTTGGGAACAGCATTTCCAGGTTTACAGATTGTCTGACTTTTTTGCTTTTTGTCAGTTTAAGCCTGCCCTCTCCTGTTGTTTACACATTTTATTTAATTTGTGCCTTTTTTTTTCCTCCCAAAAACGAAAGACAATTAAAAGCATATAACTGGCAGGCACAGGAGGGAAAATAGAAGCATTCCCTCAAAGACATACAGCCAAATTCAGCCCTTTGGAGAATCTGTTCACACAAGCATGAAATTTTCACAGATGTCTGGGTAGTGCAAGGGTAGCATGACTGACATGTTCTGCTGTCTTTGCTATCTGGAATATTTTTGTGGGTGGCTCTCGTGTGGGAGGGGCTTCTCTTTCAGAGCATTTCAAAACACAAATCCACATAGCTGTTTCGGAAAGGGGAAGATACACACTAACAATGCTGACCCACATGCTGAGCTTCAGCCTCTCTGAGCAGTCCTATTGGCCTTGAAGGAGCCATTCATATGGAAAGGCATAGGCTCAGCTGTATGGCCAGATTTTAGGAGGTATGCCAGCTTTGCTGAGGCACCTTAAACTGATTAACGGGTTCTGAGTTCTACTGTGGAGGGGCAACAATGAACACTGGAGGCAGAGACAATGTGGGTCATGCTGCACCTGTGCTCTAGAGAGCTCCAACAGTGGTGATGCTGGCATGGGAAGAAAAAGAACGGGGAAACAAGACCATTCAGATAACAGTTTTGAGGCTATTATTACAGCTGCCAGGCAGCACATCTCTACTAGAAGAACACTCTACATGCAAAAGGTTCCTCATACACAGACTTTCATGGAGCAAGCATACTCACCCAGGTTTGCAGAGACAGTAAGATGGCAATTACAGGCAGTAATTCTCCTTCTTCCCCTTGGAATTTGGAATGATGATGCTCTAAACACTGCCAGGAACAACAGAACAATGATTTAAGTCCAATGCTACAAACTAACCACTTTTCAGATTTATTTGGAAATTAAAAGTCTCCAAAAGCAACTAGCATTAGTAAACATTTTGCATTTGTTACAAGTACTGTGATCCAAATTTCCCCCCTGCAAATATCTCTCTCTCTTCCAAAAAACCCACCAAAAACAAACAAACAAAAAACAAACACAAACCAAAACAACACCACCACCCCCCCAAAACACCCAAAACATTTTAAAATAAATTATATACATAAGCTTATTTTTTCCTACCAAGTTACAAAATCAGGGCTCAGGCTCAACAGTGTTAATAAAAAAACACTACTTGCAACAAAACCATATATTCAATATCACAATCCTATTTCCACCTTCTGGTCAGAAAGACTGTTTTCTGACCACATTCATGTAATTAAGTAACAGTGAATCTCTTATTAAATACAAGGCCTGATTCTCATCTCACAAGAACTGATAACAAAGTTGCTAGCTGAAGTTTAAAAATGATCACAGTTTATTTATATCTAACATATATAAAATGCTAAGTTTGGGGCAGGGGGAAGGGCATTGTGATTGTTGTTGTCTTGTGTTCTTTTGTTCCGCACAGGAAAAAGATCTGGCAGCTTACATCTGTTTCACAGTAAAACCAAGATATAAATATTATCCAGTAATTCATCTGCTTCCCAGCCTTTGGGCAAACTTTGGTGAAGAGAGCAATACTTTTTCATACTTGTTAATTCTGTCAGTTTCCTGTTTAGGAATTTACATGAGAATATGTTCATTTTCATGCAAGTTAGAGTCTGTTGTTTTGGGTTTTTTTTCATAGCTTACCAGAGTAATAAATATCATCTGATTGAAAAGCTACACCCTGCACTATGAGTTAGGTGCTGAGTGTCTGCTTAGTAAAGACCATACAGTAAACTAATATCATAATTGCACAAAATGAAATCCAGATACATTTTCAGACAGTTACATTGAATGCTGACCACTGGGGAAAAAAAATTAAATTTTTCAGATAGTGTATTAATAACCCACAGCAACACTGGAAAAATTTATAAACTTATAAATAAACTAAAAAATAATTGCTGTTTGTACTGAACACATTCACTCCCAAAAGAGAAGAAAGAGCTTTCTTGTTACAAAAAACTACACTGGAGTAGAAAATATACATTCTGGAATTCCACATGAAACCCAGAAAATTAATGTTTTCTATTTCTCCCAGGAGACATTTTTAAATTATCAAGGTAGAGACTCGTTAGGAAGCTATTTAACATATGAGTTTTATCAATTTTATCTGCCTTTGGAGTGAAATTGTTGTCCTTGGCTGCCTTGATTTCAGCCACTCCCGAATCTCCTTTTGCTAGTCACCAACCATTCTTTCGGTGTATCAGCACAAGTCAAAAGATGAACATGTGCTTACATTCAGTACTCCCACAATTCTAGTTCAGAACAGGTTAAGCAAATACAACATTTATACTGCCAGGGCATGGAAAAAGGCCTTTGTGTAAATCAAATGCAAGTCTTCAAGTTATGGCCTAGGGAAGACTTAAACAGTGCCAGCACCTTTGAGTTACCCTCCCCGTGTATCCTCAAACCACTGACTGAACTCCAGTGTCTTGTCCCAGCACGCACAGGATTCAGAGTTAACCCTGGAGCTTGCTACCTGAGAAGACAGTTGTTTCAAGCTCATAGTCAAGAGTTTGGAAGTGACTCTGACACAGCAATAGATCCTGAAAGCCAAAGGTTCACTCTTTCAGTTGAATGGATGAAAATCACTTCTTGAAACTTGGACTACAGATAACCTAAAATATTTCTCTCTCTTAAAGAAACAGTGAAGTGTTCGAAGTGTTCTCCCTTAAATGAGAGAGAGCACACAATAGCAAAAAAAAAAAAAAAAAAGCTTGTGAGATATATTCTGGGATACTCAGAGTTAATTGTTTGACAAGAAATTCTAACACTTCTCAGAGATGAACTACATAGTTCAGAATATAATGTAATATGCTCCTCTTGAAAGAAGTTGTCAGTATCTGATGGGTTTTTATTACAATTGCTCACTATGAAACGCACTATTTAATTACTAGCATGAAAGTGATTCTAGCATAAAGAAAGAAGGGGGAATGAGACTTCTCCACCTTTTCAACAGTTAATGCACTTGTGCACATAAAAATACAATGCTTTTTCATATGTATTTTTAATGATGCATTGCATTTTCTTAGATCTGTGGGATCTAGTTTCTCTGTTGATGTCCTTAGATATGATGTAATACCTAAAGCAATATATGATGACAGTATAAAATTTAAATAAATCTAAAATTATTAAGATATTGGTCAAGAAGAGATTTGCGATTTTGTGCCCAACTTGACAATCCATTAAATGGTGCATGGTGCTCAGCTTCTAAAATACATTATCTTTCCTAAGACATTTCATGTTGAACTTCTAAGAAGACAATTGTTTCCAAAATGTTGAATTAACACTTCTGCAATGTTGTGTATAATCTGGAACTTTACATTTTTTAACCAGCCAGCCAGATTTCAAAACATCTATTCTTCAGATATTGTAATAAAGTAATTGTCAAAATAAACATACTAACACAGAACATAATGACAGAAAACACAAATATTTTTAACAGTGAGTGTCAGGTTTCCAATAAAGCAGAGCATAAGTCAGAGTTTATGACAAACAAGTTTTTTCTTATGTGCATCTTAGAATCTACAAACTGCAAGTGAACCTGGTCATTCAATATTTACATGCACTATCAAAGAAAAAACTGAACAAAATGTGAATTTTCCTTACTCTGACTGAAAACTCTTGTACCGGGACAACCATATCCACTGGGAAAGCAGTATTGTTTGGAAAGAGGCCAGATCAGACAGATGACAGAGAAAAGGGAATCAGTGAAATTTCAATGTGGGAAAGTTTCAGTAGCAATGTAACATGTTAAAGGACAAAAAAATTGGTTGGTCTCTTCAGCTTCTGAGATTACTAAAACCAACGAAAGGTATAGCATAAGCACAATATTTTTCTAAATTAAATCAAATAAATATAATCACCTATGGTTTTGAGAGAAAGATCTGAAATATTTAGTGAAATAAGGTATCAAGCAGTACACTTTCTCTCCATATATAATCCAAAATATTTTCCTGTGTTTTCCAAATGAGTATACACTGTATTAAAAAAAAAAAAAAAATCATGCCTCTTAGCTACCTTAAATTTTAACATTTAAATTTTCTGAAGCTAGGGTAATTTGTTTCTTACTATTTTTATTACTTGTGTGACCACCTGTAACTTTCAACCTTCTACCTATGATAAAAAGATAACAGATTTAGTTCAGGTGTATGATCAATAGGCTACACATTTCAAGTCACAAAAACCCAAGATAGACACCGTCTCTTTTCCTGTTTCAGGCACTGAGTTTAGGGATGCAACCCTAAAGTAAAGATTTAACCAGAACTAATTCAGCTATCAAACAAAGATTTGAGCAGATCTGCTTCTGTTGCAAACAACACAGAAAATGTTGCTGTGGCTCCATCATTCAGCCACTTTGACTCCTCACCTGAATAACTCTGGGAGATTGATACATTTGGGAATGAAGCTCTGACTCAGACAATGGCATCCATAGTGGTCAGGGAGATAGGTGGCAACAAGTATCTGCTGAGACACTGGGGAGAATCCTGCTCAACTACAGTGAAACCAATTATCATTTGCAGACCCTCTGAACAGTTCAAGGGAAGTATTTTACATAGCCACACTATCAGGGGTCCTGCAAACATTTTTGTATGAAACACAAGTCATTTATACATACATATTCTCTGTATCTTCTCCTATCCAGCTCAAACACATGGACAATATTGGTTCCACTGTGCCAACCATCATGCTATACAGCTATTTTCATTTGTGCTGCCACAAACAAAGAATTAAATATAAAAGTGGTACCTCTGGTGTGAAATCTAGCTTTTGTTGTTAAGATTATTTCCTTGCCCAGTGACATAAAAGTGATCAGTATGCCATTATGTGGATAAAACAATAAAAAAGTTTCTCAGAACTAACTCTGTCATCTTGGACAGCAAAATTAGTGCTGCAAGGAGCCACCAGCACATTTGTTTTCATTATAATCAAATACACTATCCTAATCAAAATGATAATTTGACAGGGTTTTTTTTGTTTCAACTCATGACAATTTATCTATGTCAGTTTAGTGTTTATTGTCTTACTGTCATGAAAGTTCCTGTACAGACTGCCAGTTCATTATCTATACATGAGTTTAAAGCAGTAGTTTGCCTGATCAGAAATGCCAAGCAACTTATCATTTTACATTTGACAAAATTATTTTGTAATAGGTCACTGGATTTTTCTCTTAGAAAGCAATCTGTACTGAATATTTTCTTAAAATATAAGATAGTCAATGCCTCTACTGGATAACTAATTTCACTGGAGTACAGTGCTATTGTTTCAATTGATTGTATCTTGTAACAAAAATTTTGGCTAGTTGTAATGAAAGCAATTATCAATTCTCAACAATATATTCTATTAAACATCTCTCTGTAAATTCTCAGATGTAATTTCTTTTGTCTACTTACAAGAATATAAAGCTGAAAAAAGTAGATTTTTTTTTAATTGGCAAAACATCAAGATTAATAAATGATGGGTCTTAGCAAAAATCTGAACATTTTATGTACTACTCCAGGAAAATAACAAAGATACAGTAAAATATAACAACAAGGATATAGCCATGTAAAGAAATACAGAAGATTACATTAGTGATGAGTATTTCATTTATGAGGGAATTGGATTTCTGGCTGCAGTTTGTTACTTCAGATTTTAAGATCTTGTCTGTAAAAAGCCTTCTCATAATCTCCGTAGAACATTTTTCTAACTGCCACCAACATTCAGTATGTTCAGCTTCATATGATCTTGGTCTGTACTTTCTAAAGTTGTTTCATCTGTTCTGCCCGAATTTTTTCTGATGTACACCAGTCCCTGACTTACTTAGTCAGTGTCAACAATCAGCAACACTCTTCTTGATGCACTGGTCTTTCTTGACTCAAGGTTTAACATTTTCTTTTACTTTTAATATCTGCACACTCTTGCAGGGGCTGTGTGGAGAAATCCCTGTGATTATGCCCTCCAGCTTGCCAGCTTTCTGTCAGGTGTTTTGTTTCCTTGTTTTCCCCTGTCTGCATCTGAAGCCTCTAATCTCACTCCTACACTGCAACTTCTTTGGGACTCTGTCCTTGGTTAGTCTTCCCCAACCCCACCTTAAAAACCACCTCTCTTGACTTCAAATATAAATCCCTCTAGTGTACATGTGCCAACACAAACTACTTCAGTTCCCCATCTTTCTGTGACAGCTCTCTCTGGATCACTAGCTGATGATCAGTATGGCTGAAATGGAGTTATTCTCTACACCCTTCTCTCTCTCCAAGTTAACCTTGCACAAGGTCTCCTGTCATAATACTGTCATCCTTATGATCACTCAAACACTCAATTCAGATATCATCTTCAACTTAGACATCTCTATACGCCCTCTCCTAACAGCTATGTACAACGATTACAGAGCCTTCCTGCTTGGTGCATGAGGCAGTTTTCCCAAACATCCATATACGTAAAAATCTCCAAGCCCTTATCATCTCACATCTTAGTTATTCCAGTATTTTTTCTTCAAATCCTGCCAAATGCCATCCTGTTGGATGGTCAAATAATAACACATATACCTTAGCCTACACTGTCCTTTATGCTTGAAAGGAGATTTTCAGAAATACCTGTAAAGGACTGTGTTATCTTCAAATCCTTCCTTCAAACTTTCTCTGATACCGTGCCTAAATGCTGAGAAAACTGCCGTGCTACACTCCCAGCCCCGCCCCGCCATTGGATCTTCTGCTTCCTGGTTATACCTAAAAGACCACAAGGTCTTTTGGGCAGGGCCAACTTCTTGTGTTTGTACAGTGCCACCCAGAGAAAGCTCACTTTATGACCAGAACTTCTGGAGGACATCAACCAGTACTGCAAACCACAGCAAAGCATCACTCCGGTAAGAGCAGCTCCTTTTGGCAGCATAACTTTCCTTGATATGCAGAAGGGAGTGAAACCCCAGCAGATCTTTCTTCCCAGACTTGTCTGCTGCAGCTTCTCTTAAAAAACTGTGTCTGCTTGACTTGGAGGCAGTCTCTCCAAGGGACATATCAGTGTCTCACCCTTTGAAGCCTGTCTAGCAGTCAACTAGCTCTCTTTTCCTCATCAGAGAAAGAATAAGGTAAAGTTTTAAGAAACAGAGCGAACAAAAACAGTGTCAAAACAAGCAGGGCCCAGATCCAGAACCTATTATATTTAAATGAAATGCTAAATTTACTTTAATGGGCTTTGACAAAGGTCCCCTGTTATAAAGAAAAACAGGCTGAAATTGGCCGAGTCATCACAGTTAGAGGCAGAGCTCTCTTCCAGTTCCACCACTGAGTTATTCAGCCATTCCCAGCCACCTGCTGGCAGTTCACACTCCCTCTCCAGGCTGCCTTCCTGTAAAACTAACATATTCCAGCTGTTCTGCCGTCCCAGGCCTTAACTCTTACCTCCCCTTACTAAGTACTTCCTCTGCATCTTCATTTTTCCCAAGAAACTTCATTTCACGGACGTTGTGCATCTCTGTGATAAGGCCTAAAAGAAAGGTGAAATGTTTAGACTGTGGAGTAAAATGAAAAACCAGACAAACCCCAAATTGGGATCTTCTTCCTTTGAGAATTCTAGAGGGGTGAATAAGATAATGATCTGTTCTGGATCTGAATATTTTGCAACCACTTGGTATTTTAATTCTAATGAGAACACAAAAAAAAGTGATAGGTCTTTAGCATTTCCCTTGCAAATTTATCTCTCAGGAACAAAATTAGTCCTTGCCACCCAAGTTTTACTATTTATTCTATCTATACTTTTCTTATATATATGGATTCAAACTTCTTTATTCTAATTCTACAGGAAAATTGCTGCCTTGGTACATTTTTAATACAGCAGACAGAGCCTTAGTACGGTTGTCATGTGTCACTGGTCATCATGAGAAAAAAATAAAAGGAAAAAACCCTACAGTTTCTTTATAAAAACAAAAAATTACCTTATTTTGATTTCATTAAACTAAACAAAAAAGTGTTACAATAATTTTGTATGTGTCTTCTTGCCATACTGATAACCAGCTACAGTAGAGAGAATGAGTACTTCAACTCCATCCATGGTTCCCACTTATTAGGGGAAAGGTAAATAAGTTCTTCAAGAAGATTGCTTTACTTTGCTGCTTTTCAAAATACATTTTCACATACATTTTCATATCCTCAGGTACTGTGTGTGGCCAGCCATTGTAACTGTTTCAGCAAGTAAGTCAAATGCAGGGACATAATTTTAGGGTCTAAAATGTGAATCTGAGAGATGGGGGGGGGAGAAATATAGGAGATTTACAATGACTGTACAGACACCAAGATAACACAGTAGCATACATTTAACCCCCACCTTGCACTCCAGCTGTTCATGTACAAAGAGTCAATTTATATTCTGTATGTTCTGTTTTGTGACAGGACATACACAGTTCATATTACAAAGTCATTAGCTGATATACCTTGTTGCTGGACAAATGTACTCTGTCAAATGCCTTCACGTGGAAGGAAGTACTTGGGTACTTGGAAGGAAGTACACCTTACCCGTGGGTAAAATGCACCTGGGCCTACCCTACATCTCAACTTTCATGTAATTGAGAGTCCTTATCAATAAATTAAAAAGGATTAGAATAACAGTTTCTACTACAGAGAAATAAAGCAACAAATAAAATTTATTCCAATTTTGATTTTTTTTTACTGGTGTACAGTGATATATATATATTCTCAATCTTTAAAAATAGTTTTTAACTTATATATTATTTCTAGGAATATCAGAAACTGTACAAGATGAAAAGCAATTAGAGCATTGTATATTCATAGGAAGTACTTAAACAGAGATGTAGAAAAAGAGGGATAAGATGGATTACCCTAGAACATGCAGGAATTGGTTCAGAGATGTTTCAAAATTTTTCAATTGAATTCTGAAAGAAACAGTGAGAAAATATGGGAAATCCTATGCAAACCACAAAAAAAATCCTGTGGATGAGGACTACTCTTCTCTACTGAGCCCATATGCAGAGGCTTTTCCCTGCCCCTAAGAAAGCTAATCAATAAAATATGGAATCTAATTTGGATATTTATTTCTAGATCAAATATAAATTATTCATTGGTTCCTTTTGCCCGTTGTAATTTGGGGGGTTTAGATGTTGCCTCTTAAAATTTCTAAATTAAGAGTCTATTTGAAACTTTTCACTATGATATGAGTACCCTGTGAGAGAGTTGGTAGCGTCTCCCAACCTAAACTACAACTGACTTTCAAGATAGCTAAGATGGCAGTCATGTGCGGTTTCATTTAAAGATGCTAAAATTATATATATTTGAGAAGCATTGATTTTAACTCTGAGTTACAAATCTCTGCAATTTATTTTTGTATTTGACTCTTTAGGGAGACTTGTAGGGAGAATTAGAACAAGAATCTCCTATGTAAACTTCCTTTTATGTACAGTGGTATGTTAATAAAATAGCTTTCAAATGCCACCCTCTTAAAATGGCTGCAGGATGTCCAAGGTATGGGGACACGGGGCAAGAGACATAACTTTGTCTACTATTTTGAGTAATTGATGACCCTACTATAAAACAGGTTTATGCTGATGATTAAATCTTCCTAATATATCGTACAACAATGACAATTAACAGAGATGCTTTAGCAAGCCCTTGCTAAGCAATGTATCAGCTTCCAAAAGCAAAGGCTGACGAGTCTTTAAAAGCATAGTGGTTGTTATTACAAGTTGCTAAGTAAGGTGTTTAGAAGTATTTTAAAAACACAATCTCTGGGCTAGCTGACATTTTTCTGAAGATATTTTCTAGTTTGTTTCCTACTCAGATGGCTTCAAATGGTGATTTGGGCAGCTGGAACCTGGGGGCATATTTGCTTCATTACATAGATCATTTTGTCAGCTGGAGCTGATTTTTTGTTACCATACAGATGGACACAGAAAACCTTCAAAGACAGCACAAATTTATTTTGTTTTAAATGTAAATATTGCCCTGGTATCATTAATAGCGAAGCTAGCTTGTTTCTCTTAGCATTCTATGCCTTATATGCCAATAATCTCAGGGCTTTATTTTGCCTGATATAAATTTTCATTAAGCCTGAGGAGGGCTCTTTCTGTCTTTCCTGACGGATTCAGGTTTAATTGGCCTCTAAGGATGGTAAGCTGCTTGAGGGTTCTTTCAGAATCTGTGTTCCTCTGCTTCTTTGCCAAATATTTTTTTATTTCATCTAGCAATTTGTTTCCATCAGTTTCTTTTCTCCATTTTTGCTGCCAGAGACAAAGCTGCTACATTTTTTCTCTCATTATATAAGCATTCCCCCTATCCATGTTCTTGGAACAAACACCATTTTTCAGGTAGCTCCACTTTTTCTTTCAAAGTGTATTCTGATGTGCCCTAAAAAAAGGTTTAGTCAGAAGATTTTTGCTATTTGCCTCTACTCTGGTCTAACTGATTCTCTGTAATAGATGTGTGGGCTGACCATGCCATTTAACTTCTTTCTAGCAAGGCCAAACCAAGTATAAGGAAGTCGGAACATAATTGAATCTAAGATAGAGACAGCATGAAAAAAATAGAAAACCAAAAAAACCCTATTATATAAGAAATTCAAAATTATACAGAACAGTACTTTCCTCTTAACTTTCTTTTTCTTTCTCAATAATCATATAACATTCTTGAAACCTTTTTTACCCCTCTTTTCCCCTCTTCTAGGGAAGACTAGGATTCTTATATGATTTCCCTAAACTGAAGAGTTTTGCTATCCTTGTGTATTTTCCTGATCTTTCATTTTCTTCAGTGTGGATATAGAAGCCTCCATTTCAGCAATATTTTATTTCCATAAGAGTACTGAATCTATTATTTGCTTGCCGTGTCTCTAATTGTGCTTTTATAGTTTCAAAAATAGTCTCATTCTGCAACAGTAATTAGCAGATTTCTAAGCTGATCGCTCACAGTTTGCTCTTTTGGGCTGCCTTTGTAGCCAGTACTCCTCTGTTCTCCTATGCAGCTTTATTTATTTAACAGATTTCCAACCATAAAGTTTGTGACAGTCAAAGCCATCTCTCTTTTCATAGATGATCACAACATTCAAATTAATGGCCATTTCATATGGCTGAATACTCAGACAGCCAAGCTGAGCCTGAGATGGATTCTGATCTCTCCCAGATGATACTTGATTTTTCAGTTGTGTAAACTACGAATTTTGAACCATAACATTGTCAAATATACTCACATGTTCATGTCATATTGTGGCATTCAATAGTGTTTTAAAAAGGAAGAGACAACTATTCCAGAATTTGGTGAAGTCCTGGATAGCAACAGCAGAAATTTTATAAAGAGGAGTCTAGCAAAAGTCAATAATTTACTGTATAACATCTTTATGTATAAGAAGTAAACATTGCACAGAAAGGCTAAAAAATTTACTCTTTATACTTTCTATAACGGGGAAGGAAGAAAGACAAAAGACTCCAGAGCAGTAAAAGTAATGGGAAAGAAATAATAGGGAGGAGATAGAGAAATAAAATGTTAAGACAGAGAAGCAGTCTGCTTCTGACCCAAATGTGGTGGATGTTTCCCATTAAAGCAACTGTCTCAAATCAACAAACACCTTGAATGAAATTCTGCATCCACTTAACATCAAGGGGGACAAGACTCCATCACAGTCTTTGAGATAAAACCAAATAACTGTATAGATGTTTAAGACTGCTGTTAGTGTGCTTTCTGTAGTCTTTCTTGAAATTAAAAGAATTAGAGAGAAGAGCATGGAAGTAAATAGTTCAACAGTCTCATGCAAGTATTTATGCTTACCTGGCTGAAGAGAATCAGGAAAGTAAGTTCTCCTCACTCAAGTGCTTGTCTGTAATTAGTCTTGAACCTTTTCATTACCTTTTTCTTCCTCAAAATGTGCAAAACTTTCATGCTCCAAGAAATATTAATCTAAGGTAACAAGTGATAATATATTTGCCTTAGTAAGTTTACATATGCAAAGGATATATGTCAATGCATACAAGATTTTTTATAAACAACAAAGTCCCACATTACCTGATAATCATCAAGTACAGTAGCTGTATCTCAGCCTGGTTGTGAAGTCTTGGGATTGCAGGTTCACATTTCACTTCTCTGCTATGCACAGATTGCCTGCACACACTAAATAAACAGATAAAAAAGTGTGCTGCCAAACACAGAAACTAAACAAGAAAAGAGTAGAAAACTTTTGGCCTCTGTGGCATTTTCCAGTTATTGCTACTTTGAGTGTTCCTCAGATTAAGTGCAGGTTAAAATACCTCAAAGTGTCATTTTAAGTCACAGGGATCACTACTATGTGCTGAACAGTGCACTTGAAAAACAAATCACATTTTCAGGTTGCAAACTGGTTATATTTGACATACCAAGTGTGTGGAGGGGAAGGGTTGGTGTTGATTTTTTTATAACTTAGATAACTATTAATTTTTTAAGAACTTTATTATAATCTTTTACAGCTGTTAACATGCTCCGATTCTGAAATCTACAATCTTCTTACAGTACTTGCTGCTGAACTTCAAAACTAGCCTGTTTCTAAAGTATGAGAAAAGTCATGAACATGGGAAGATAATAAAGGTGTTTCACTTGACTCATTTTGTGTGGCATGACACTGAACCGAGCTTTAATATGGCAATCACTCACTTTTGCCAAAAAACTTAGCAAAGCAAAAGAATACAACTTGCATGTAAGCAATAAATTATTTATGAATTTGTAGATTTAATTATGTATTTTTATAAAAGTGAGATTTTTCTAATTTTATAGGTTTAATTGCATGAAATTATACAGATGGGATAACGCAGTCTTGCACAGTTTTTAAAACCTGGGTGATGACTGAACAGGAGAAATCCACAAACAGCTCTTTTACCTTAACATCCTCAGATGTAAAGGTCCCTTGCAGTGGCATCAGGCCAGTTAACTCTGCCCCCCTTTTAGGCGTTCAACATTCAAGAGCAGGGTCTTCAGTTTGTTTTTTCACACTGTCTCACTCATAAGCAGGACAGAACAAAGTTTTTACTATCTCTGCTCCAATGCTCTCTGCCTTCCACAAATAAACAGACAGGAAACATTTGTTGCTCTTGTTTGAAGAGACAGGAGGAGCAAAAGGGCTTCTGAGAAATTTGGAGAGCTGCAGAAGAGGCGAGTGTTAAGTCAGGCTGAAAATGAAGGCAGTGAGAGGATTAACGCTGGGAAGTGACAGTTCACCTCATATACTCTGCTCCTGAAGTCAGAGCTCATCCATGATTATTCCCACTCACTAGTGTTTGGTATCGTACATATACTAAGCGGGAAAATTGTAAAATATGCCAGATCCTTCAGTCCTGCATTTAAAATATTTCTTATAGCTACACCTTCCTGTGAGGACTGTTAAGACTTTCAGGAAGGTTGCTCCAAATCTCAGATGAGCAAATACATAATTGGTCACATAAAGAGCTAATTAGCATAACCAAAAATGGTACTATTTTAATTCTTCAGGTAAATACTGATTGAGAAGGTAATTTTTTTTTTTTTTAAGGAAACATTAGAGAAGTCCCCAAATAACATTAAGAATTAACATAATTTTAAAAAGTGTGTTATTTACAGAAACTACTTGAATGGCTCCTTTGGAAGCATTTTGAGCTGTTAAATAATAATGTTTTTAGGACACATCACATGTAGTAAAAACAGCTACAAATGCACATGGAAAAATTATGATTAAATCCCGTTACCTCAGACAACAGCTTTGGCACAAATAACTCCCAGACAGAATTCTGGATTTAAGATAAGAACACAAGGCTATGATACCTGTGACATCCCCTCACCTCTCACTAGCATGGCAGCACGCTGGACAAACATCACTTAAGAATGAAGGCCACATGTTCGCACCCATGGCCCACCCTCACCACCCTCAGCACCTGCCCTTTCCCTCCTTAGCCCGGCAGGCCTTGTGTCTGGTAATGGGCAGAGGGGAGATGGGGCTTGGGGCTACAGTGCCCGCCCTGCACTAGGCCACAGATCCCTGCTGCGAGTAGGACCTGGGATGGCCTCCAGAATAAATAATGTCCCCCAAATTGTGCTCTGTGTGTGCACATCCTTGTGGAGGTGGCTGCAGCGGACTGATGGCCTGGGAGCTGCAGGGCTATGGAGGGGTCTGTGGGTCCCGCACCCGGCACGAGTGTACTGTGGGCCTGCGCCATCACCGCTACCAGAGCTGCAGAGACCAGCCCTCACCACAGCAGGCAGACTTGGACCACGGGCGGGGGAACTGAGAAACAACTTTTTCATCTGACGACAAATAAAACCAATGTGCAAAAGACCCCTGGAACAGAAGGAACAAGCAAGCCTGATGCTGCCACAAGACCCTCTCTTGTTCTTAGCCTCAAATCTAGCTCCTAAACTAGACACAATATCCTTGTACTTGAAAGGATTCAGCCAAGATACCACTCAAGCAACAGTCCACAGTTCAATCTTTAATGCATATCTATTTTTCTCCATCGTCAATCACCTTTAGTAGTGCATATTGCCAGATACAAGCTTCATTATTTCTCAAGCAATAAGGCATAGTATGGCAAATCTCATGTGGATTCCTGATAGGATTATGGTATCTGGTGACCCAGTGGGAGAATTACATCAGGAAAAAGAGGTGCACAACATAGTGAAGAACCAAAAGGCAACAAGGACTGCTATGAAAGCAGCATGAATATTAGAAACCTTTAAGCAGTTCTCAATTTTTTCTTTCTGGCCCCCTTTCCTTGCTTTATGGCATCCTGTCTAACCAATCGACAGCCTCCCCCCAAATGACTGCAGTGACACTTGTCTGGAAACCGGACCCTAGAAGGTTTCAGTGAGGGCACCAGGGATTAGGATCTGTGTATCAACTCTTACTATTGTCTGTCTCCACAGACTTCTGCAGCCCTGCTCCAACACATCTGTTTCTACCTCTTCCCACCATCCTCCCGTTCGTTGTTCCTGTGTTCACAAGTCTTCTTTCCCAGCCCATAAATTTACTGCAAGAGTACTCTTTTCTTAACTGCTTGTTCTGGTACTAATAAGCTCTTCTTATCACTCTTCTTACCTCAGCTTTTCTTACCCACTCCCCCATGCTGCTTTTGAAAAGTAAGGCAAAGTGCTGCCATACAGCCCTGTGTCTGTAAAACCGCTTGTAAAAAAAGTCTTTCTTTTGATACAATCAAGAAAGTAGAGCACAGAATAACCTGATGCCAACCACTGGTGTGGAAAATGGCTACTATTCCTGTCTAGTTGAGTCAGCCATGTAATCTTCTTCTGCCCTTTTCTATGGCACATGCTCCGCATTTCTGTTGGTAATGGCAGTGGTAAAAACCTGGAGGAAAGACAGCCAGCTGCTTGTTAGTTCTTTACTTAAAGGAACGAGAACCACTCTTGACAGATGACTATTAGCTCCATTCCCTCTTTCCCCAGCACACAGAACAACGTGTGAGAGCACATATCAGAGCTTTCCTTAAAGCCATTAGGAAGGCTTATCTTACAGATTCCAGCAGCTCAAAATGCCTGAAACCAAGGCCTGGTATTTCTTCTTCAGACAA
Organism: Pachyramphus minor; assembly: GCA_013397135.1. NCBI lineage: Eukaryota > Metazoa > Chordata > Aves > Passeriformes > Tyrannidae > Pachyramphus > Pachyramphus minor. Next base: position 920,389 of record VYXB01005619.1, read on the forward strand.
GCCTGAAGAAGTGCTTTGTTGAGTCCCTTACCAGAGGAAAACCTGCAGCATCAAACCAGAAATCCTGCTCCTCACAAGACTTTCAGTGATGATAATAGTCTTCCTAGTTATACTTACCCCTTGGTTTGGTAAGTTACCGATTAAAATCTCTTCCTCTGCAAGAATCAGTGGTCGTTTGTTACTTGCAAGGATCAAACCATTAGTTCATTCAGGAATGAGCCCAAGAATACTTAGATTATAGCAAGTGTATATATGTACAGGCCTTATATTTACTGAAAGTAAGTACCCTGACTATTGAAATTGATGCTCTCAAGCTCATGCTCTCTTGCAGAGCCAGTTTTAGTCTTCTTAATTAGTGATTACACCAGACTGCAAGAGATACAAACTACCCAGGATCTAAAGGCTACCATACCAAGAAACTACACAAGCAAGGAAGCCTGACATGAAAATGAAAATAAGTACATAAAATGCTAGATTGTACTAATAAGAAGCATGAAGCACACCAAGCAACCCTTGTCAGGAACCCATGAAGAACTGGAAAGCCTTCTACAGAACGCACAGTTTTGTCTTGGTATTGTGTGAGTGACTAGAGGACCAGGAAAGCAAACCATGAGGTAGCAACAACCCTAGATACATCAAAGATCTTACACTTAGGCTTGTGAACCCTTTGCACTGGAGGTGAGCAGAGGGTTTTCAAAAATCACTATTACACAACACAAAAACCATGGCTGTGAGCCATCAGGCAGACAGCCCTTAGACTGCAAGCTTTCCATCACTTTCCTACACATTTCCAGAGTTACTTTCTTCCAAAACATCTACCTTCCGAGCTTAACAACAAAATATCCTTTTAAAAAATGTGCTGCCTAAACACTAATTAAAGTAACCATTTGATGTAGTGAGCATAAAAGCTCTGAGAAAAAAAAAAAAGCAATCTCATCTTCAGCAACGAGGCATTAAAACACCTGCAACCACAGCTGATGGACATCAGTGAAAGTGTCATTCCATAAAACTTGTGAAAAGCAGTTTAAGAAAGTAGCCCTCTTCCCTCCCACTTAAAATAATGCACTAATATAGCTACTAATGGCTAGAAAGACAAGAAACAGAACCTAAGTATTAGAAATATACTAACATGCTCTGTGAACTATATCTGCTTTTGGAAACCAAGCACATTCACCTGCCTAAAGGAAGTGGATTCAGAGTATGTTAATATATCGACAACATCCATGGAACACTGAAGTCTTCTCTCACAAGCTGCTGCCCTTTGACTTCCCAACCAATTTCACCCTTTTTCTTTATTAAACTGATTAAGCTGATGGTTCCTGTTCTCTGTACCTGTCAATTCCAGTTGCTCTGGATCTCAAAAGATGTGCATTAATTTTTTTTTCCACTAAACTGCAAATTCAGAAAATCTTCCCTACATGACTTTTTCCAGTTATCACTTTCCTAACCTGAACTCTACCTCATTTATCCTAAATTATTCTGGCCTGTCCTCTGGCCGTTTGATACTCCAAGGCTTTAGACTGCACAAATAAAAGCTTTTCACTTGCATTAGAGCATCACATACAAGCATCACTCTCTTTAATTAACTCACAGTTCCCATTTAGTCACAGTTCCTTATCAGTACTCTCCGTATTAAGGCATGTGTCAGAGGACTTCAACACAACCTCTAGGATAGGGCCTACGTGTCCTTCATGCCCTGCTCAGCATAAGGTCAAAACGTTACCACCACACCAACACAGCATGTAATACATTCAAGTCCATGAACATATCCACAGGGGTTTTTTTGGAGCGAGAAGGTGGTGTATTACCATCTCTCTGCCCATAGGGAACGCAAACACCTCTTCTGCTTTCCACCACCTAGTGCAAAATAAAACACATCAGGCTATCAAGATGCATTATGAAATTACACCTGGTTCGTTAACAATAAGCACAGTAAACTCATGTCAAAAGAAAAAAAAATAGTGTTTTATTAACTACCACACTGTTATAATACACTTTAAACGTACAATAAGGTAGCCTTTAAATTTGAGGTGGTTTTAAGAATAACAAATGAATAGATTTCCAAATGTTTGTAAATAGGTGAACTGCAGTAATTACTGTTGTACATTTTTTGAAAATGGTATAGCACTTACAGACTGGCTATATAACTTCATTTTGTACATTTTCTATAATTGAAAATATAAACAGTAATTAAAAAATAAAAAGAAAATTCAGCATAATAAAAAACATATATGTTTATCAGTTAAATGTACTGGATACATACAATTTTTAAGGGAAGAAGCAAAAAAAGGAAAGATGGCTGATATTTAAATGCAGATTGACTAACCAAAAACTAAACAACAAACAAATAAAAACCTCATAAACCCCCTAGTTTACTATGACTATATCCATATGTTTGGGAGTACTGTCAATATGGAAGTGATTTTTCTGTTGTATTTGCATATGTTATATTTTACTGGTAATTTACAAGATGGCTTTTAAGGCCCTGGGAGACACATGTTTTTTTGGAAAAAGATTTGAAAAAAAAAAAAAAATCACTGCTGAGACGCAATACACCTTATTTTTGGTCCTCCAATGTTCAAAAGAAGGGATATACTTCACTATAACATTTGCCTTACCACCCAAATGCCTCAACCTATACATATTTATTTTTCTTAACATTTTAAGCTTTTTAAACATTGGTTATATTGCCCACCTTGGTTATTGAAAGAATATTAACAAGACATCATTTTGGCAAATTAAATCTTAAACATGGCTTTTCAATAGGATTTAAAAGGTGACTATCCCTAGAGTTCCATGTTAAAATGTAGTTTTCAAAATCTTACAAGAGTAATGCTTAAAATATTGTACATAGTTAACCTAATTAAAATAATTAGCTTCAAAATGACAAGTTGATGAGCTAAGTAAAGCCTACACTATGTAACATTTGCTTGGAAACTTGATTTGTCAGTTATGCATAATAAAAATTCCAGTCATCAAGAAAATTACAAAATTTCTTTTATCATAATGTGATTTCTTTTCACTCATCAACTTCTTTTATCTTACAATAGATAAATACCAACATGTTCTCATTTTTTTTTTACACTAAACCACACAGGATTGATGCATTTGGTTAGACTACCATTTCCATCGTTAAATTCTTTTTTTTTTTTTTTTAATATAACTTGGTAAAATTTCATCTCTTCTAGATTCCAAAAGTACCTACAAAACCCATGCAATTTTACCATTTTAATATACTATGGAATATCATACAAAGTAAGGCATTTCAGTGTCATGTATAACCAAGTTACTGTCAATCCAAAAATTTTTGCACATCAATAAAAAGATATCTAAGAACTTAGGAACAATATTCTTCTCACTACTGTATAAAAATAACCACAATTAATAGGTATCTTGTGTCATATTTACTCCATTGTCTCGTTTCCCGAAACTGTGACAAGCTGTAAAGGTATTTCAGTGTTGGTAAGAATATCCTGATTGCTGGTGCCAGATGTATTAACAGTTCCTATTCCTGAAACAGAACCTTGTTGAATATTTGCAAGGATAAGTGTTGTTCCTCCTGCAGTAATCAAAGTATCATCAGGTGTTGCTTCTACTGATGCCAGCACTGTACTGCTAGAGTGAATACCTTTTTTATTCTGATGTGTTTTAATGTGTTTGGCAAGGTGGTCACTTCTCATGAAGCGTTTTGAACATTCTGGACAGACAAATTTCTTCTCACCTGTCACATAAGAGAAGAAAAAACATTCAAGAACATTAAAAATTTCACACATACACAAAAAACTTGAACAACTTACTGCCTTTAAAAGTCAGAATTCTAACAGCATCTATACTGAAGAAAGCAATCCAATGCGTATTAAATTTCTACACACCCATACAAATCCTTTATAGGAACTGATTTATTTTTCTGTATCTCACCGAGTTTGGGGAGATCTTTCAGGCACATAAAGAATATTGCCATCTCATATCCTCAGGCTGCTAAGTTTCATTGCAATTATTACCAATAAATAACTTTTAGGAGGAGAACAAAACCTACCAAATGATGGACATGGAAGACTCTATCACCTCCAGCAGAATCACACTTAGGACTGACAAAGAAGATCATAGGGTAACTCAGGTTTGAAGGGACCTCTAAATGTCTTTATTCTGATCTCTTTCTAAGCAGAGTCACCTATGAGGTCAGATCTGGTTGCTGAGGAATTTATCCAGTTTCGTTGAAAACTTTTAAGGATGGAGAGTGCAGAAACTCTATGGGCATCCTCTTGCAGTGCCTGGCCACTCCTATTAGAAAAAGGTTTTGTCTATAGCTGGTCTGAATCTTTCTTGTTTGAACATATCTGTTGTCTCTCGTCCTCCAATCAATGCACCACCAGAGAAAGTTTGTCTTAACATAGCCTTTGCAGATACTAGAAGGTTGCTACTAAGCTCCCCCCTGCCATTATTGCTCTCTTCATGCATTTAATAACTTCCCACAGCCCCTCCTCATAAGGCAAATGCTTCTGCTTCCTGATCATTCAGTAATGTCATCAATGTCTTTCTTACACTGCATGCTGAACACTAGATGCCATATTCTAGATGCAGTCTAACCAGTGCTGAGAAGGGGATAACTTCCCTATAACTAGTGTCTTTGTTTCTGTTGATTCAGCCCTGGCCATCTTTGCTCCTGGCTCTTGCTCACGTTCCCGTTGTTATCGAGACTCCCAGGTACTTTTCAGTAGAGCTGTTTCCCAACTCTTCGTGCTTAACCTGTGTTGCTGTAAGGGTTAATTTCATCCCAGGTGCAGTGCTTTGCGATTATCCTCACTGAATTTCCCAAGGTTCCCACCAGCCCATTCCTTCAGCCTCAAACTCTCTGAACAGTAGCCCTGCCATCAAATGCATTAAACTACTTGAGCCAGTTTGGACTCACCCACAGAAGAGTGAACTCTGCTGGCTCCCAGGTCAGCGATAAAGATATTAAAACAGGTCAAAGGATGGATCCCTGCAGTTCTCTGCTTTTTACTGGTACGCAGGTACACCAGGACCCATTAACCACATTCATTGTGGTTAATGACCTGGATCATTCAAGTCGCCTTTTTTTTTTTTAAAGCCATACCTGTTTGTCCAGACAAACTGTAACATCCCAGACTGGGTTCAAGCATCCAAGATGTTTAACAAAAACACAATGCTAGGAACAAAACACGAAATATTTTCCATAGACATTGCAGAGACATTTTTTTTAAGCAATGCAAAATGCTGAGAAGCACATTAATTATTTATCTATGGTCATGGGGTTTTTCAAATACAATGCAAATATGGGTTCAGTTTGTAGGAAAATAGGTAAAACAGACAATAGATTTAAAACTAACTGCTTTGGAAAGGTGGAATATCTAGATTCATTTATTTTCTTTATATTAGACAAAAAGAGAAATGTGAACCTGGAGTTCCTAAAGGGTGGTCTAACCATGAAACTAAAAGATGCAGAATGAACCACCATCACATGCTCTTCCTTGATTTTGTGAATGATATGTAACCTCCTGGCCATCTAGTCCTCTCTTTTTATTTTTCTTTTTTAAAATGATGGAAAAGTATTGAAGTTTTGAGCTGGAACAACAGTTCTGATCTGGTTCAAAAAATGACATGCACTGCTGAACCTGAATCAAAGTATTCTGATTAAGCTATATTAGGCATTAGCTTAAATGTCAGTTCTGAGTCAAGAGGTAGCTGTTTTCTCCTCAGACGTACCAAAAATTCCAAAGTGTATTAACAGCAATAACTACTATTGCTGATTTTAGAAAAGTCACACTGCACTAAAATCAATCCAACTCAAAGGTATGTTCTCCTCTTAAAAGGTATTTATCAAAGCCCTCTCGATAACACTCCTGCAGTTAAATACTCCAGAATCAAAGACTGAAACCTGTGTGTGTTCTTCGGTGTCGCTGAAGCTCATCACTGCGAGTGAACCTTTTGCCACAGAACATCCAGTTACAAACAAATGGACGCTCTCCAGAATGCCAGCGGAGATGAGCTCTCAAATGTGAAGTTTTCCCATATACTTTGCCACACCCTGGTATGTGACAAATGTGTTGCTTCTTTTTTCCCAAGTTGGAGCCTCTGCATTTAAAAAAAAAAAAAAAAAAAAAAAGAAGGTTATTCATTCTAATACCTTCCTCCTAAATACTGGTCATACATATACACAGTGCTACACATACCCCAACAGATCTGCAAACCAACATGAGCAGTTTTCCGTTTTTGTTTCAAATACAATCAAAGTCCACTACACTCCAGAAGAAGCTGGAAATAAATCCTATAATGCTATTCCAACTCTGCAACAAACTATAAATTCAATTTCAACTGTGTGTAAAGTTTACATGATAGAAGTGTAATCTTCAGGAAGCATACATGTGTATGAAGTTGGAAATACAGTCAATTACAGCAGTTCATACCACTTTGATGCTGAAGTGCCCATATTTTAAATTTCTTCCACTTTTAGTTTTTACCATACCAAAGATAGTTTTGGCAAGGAAAAACACAAATTATTGCAACTGCCAAAATGGACACTGGAGATTTTGGCAACAGGGAAGAGAACAGATGGGACTTTTGGCATCTTGGAGAAACCTGAGAAGCAGTTTGGGGTTTGAAGACAAGCATAACAATCCAAGTATTTTCACTTAAAGGGGTGGAAGCTGATCTTGCTGACATTTAAATTAATTCTTTCATATTTCAGGAAAAAGAAAATAAAAATCCATCACAATGAACACAGAATTCACAGATACTATAACTCAGACTAGTCAGCCTGATGATTATTTTAAGATGCTGCCCCACTGAAATGGTAGGTGATTGATTCAGGGAGAGCACCTGACACTAAAGTCTAATTTTTTTTTAATAAAATCACCAGAGAGATAAGAGCCTCTGAGGACCTAGAGAAAGAGATCAGTCTGGCCAGTGCAAGGCATCACGATTGATTTTAGTCAATTTAAGTGTTTGCTACTGCTGAAAGGGGCACTTCAGGGAATAGGTCTGGCTGACAACGCAGCTACATGAATGGTAAATGCTGGTAAGGGAGGAGATTGGAAAATGCAGCCAAGCATCAGGCCACCTTATTCATCAGCAATGTTAACTTAGAACATCTTAAGTGGATTCTGAAATCACAGTCTTGGGTGCTCCATCCTCCATGACTGATTATACAATTTTCAGTTGCCTCACCAGGTCAATTTTTTTTTTCCTTAAATTGTGTGCTAAGCTTCTGTTTAACTGTCCAGCGGCTGAAGGATTTGACAAGTAACTGTTAACCTAGACTCTCATCCCTGCATTCAGAACAGTTCTGGTTTACATCTACTGAGGGCTCAGGCTAAAGAGTATACACTTCAAAGACCTGGTAATTGCAGCAAGCATTTCCAAACATAAACAGAAATAAACTCACTCTAAAAACTCACAGCATCTAAAGCGAATTCCAACCCAAGCACATTTGTACCTAAAACATTCCAGACAGCCCAGAAAAATAAGGAGACAAAATCTCATCAAGTCCTAGAAAATGTTTTCAAGAATTCTCAATATAGAGCAATCTTCATATACTTACTTCATTAGTCATCTTGTCTCAGAAGAAAAAAAAAAAAATCACTTTTACCTACTAATTATTTGTCATGACAATATAAGTTTTGACTTCAGAATAAATTCAATGGTAGTAAAAGCAGAGTCCAGAAGGTTTTTGACCCTGCTGTTGTCACAGGAGAATCATATGAGCCTATGGATGCAGTGACAGAAGAGAGTCTGCTTATCTAATTTTGTTGGGTTTATTGCTACCATTCAATCCTCAGCCTCAAAGAAAGTTCATCTGCCTATTTTATCCACCTTCTTTATAAATTTCATATTAAAAATTCTCTGACACCTGACCTTACATCATAAGCTCTTCTGTCATTAGTAGTTTTGGCAATAGTATTTTCACCTCAATTTTCCTTTTTCAAACGTCCTGAAAGATCACCACTTCTTTTGGGTAGGAAAAATATTGCCTTTTTTACATCTCCTACCTCAGCTGAAACATCCATTTTTGGCAACCTTTGCTAAATCTAAACTGCCAGGTTTACACTCTCACATGGCCTTCCCTCAAACCAAGATTAAAAAGCAAAATTAACTGTAACATCAGGCATTATATGCCACCTTAAAAAAGCTCACAAGTTTTGAACATTCAGTCAATCTCAAAGGCATTTAGCAAAATGTCTTCAGATTGCTCCTCTTCTTTTCTACTTTCTCAGCCTCTACAGTTGGTTAGGCTACCACAAAAAACTCATTGTACCTGTAACAGTTCCAGTGGCATTCATCTATCAGCCCAAAGCACCCAGCTTCCCAGACTCCAAGGATGAAATTTTCTGCATTCCTCCATTTGCCTCATTGTAACCAGTTCCACCGTTCTCAGGATCTACATTCATCTTTAACTATTGACTCAGTTCTAGACAGCTCTTCTTCAGGTCTTCTTGTTCGGTGGCTAAATGCATTTGGCAATTGCAGTGCAAGGCAAGGGAACAGCCATGGCTCTTCTCCATTATGCAGTCTTGGTAACTGAACAAATTCTCCACAAGATCCTACTATTCTGTGTCTTTAATTGCCTGTCCAACTCCATGTAACCCTAAGAAGTGCTCAGCCTGTACTTAGTAAAACAAAATATATTTCTGCATTTGAGAATGTATTTCTGTATACAGAATATCTCTTTATATTTGGTATTTCATCCTCACAACATCTCCAAATATACCATAGTCTTCCTTTCCACCGTCATCAGTACAAATATTGGCAATGACACAAAATATAAACTAAATGAAATCACATCAAAATTCCCTTAGAATAATTTTAAGATTCCTAAGTCAATCATTTGAAGTTGCTTCAGTGCACCTTTAGTCTAGACTGAAGGAAGTCAACATTCAACTCACGATCAGCTTACCGTGCATAGTTGCTGTAGAATATGTAATTCTAAGCACCTCACCTAATTGGTAACAGAATTCCTTAGGAGATTCCAATGTTCAAAGCGACAGGAAAGTTAGGGATCCACAGAATGAAATCTGCATGACTCATGTGAATTAGTAACTTCATTGGTAAGTGTATTTATTCTACACAGCTTCATATAGGCATCTGCATGTTCGCTTCATGTGTGCTCTAAACTGACAGGACGCAAGCCAAATTCCATCTGGACACTTCACAGCTGTGATAGTCTGGCACTATGCCCTAACACATCATGCTAAGAGGCCTTTCTTGCTGCACTGCCCAATAACCATAATCAGTGAGTAAAAGGATGTGACTCAGGCCTACTGCTTGACTGGAGTCTTAAAATCAATTAATATTTCATTATTTTCATAGTACATTTTAGCTTTACAGAGATTGGAAACCAAGTTTCTCAGTAACCAGATTGTAACAATTTCAGCAGGAAACACCTTAATTCACTGAGAAACTAGACTTTCTGTTCAGCAGTATTTCCAGGAAGAACATCAAGTATTTCAAAGGTAAAACATCCACTTTTTAGTTATTTTAAGAATGTGTATTTTAGAGTTACATACCTGAAATAGTACTCAGAAGCACTGTTCCTCTACAGATCCAGACAGTAGTAGTTACATCTGAATGTAATTCCAGATGTAAATTGAGAGGAGGGTGAAATCTCTGAAAGGAGGCTGCACTTGCTACCCAAGTTCAGATACCCTACAGCCTGTTTGAAATCAGAGTCATCCTCTGAGGTATGTCTCTCTCTCTCCCCACTTGCTTATTCCCCATTTACTACATAAGCTTGAGGCTATATAGTGGTGATTTAGATATCTAATACATCATCCTCTTCCTTTCCTACCTTCCCTCCTGTCAAGTAAGGTAAAGATAATAGTAGTTCCAATTCTTGTATCAAGAGTCAAAAAAAACCCCCAAAAAGCCAACAACAAAACCCAGAAAGAACCTCTCAATTGCCCTTTGCATCCAGAAAACACAAAATGGGTACTAACAATGTGTCTAAGCGTCTAAGCAATTCACAAACATTAATGGATTTAGCATCTTGTAACACTCCTGTGTGTTGAACTTGAACTAGTGCAATCACTTTGTACATCCAGATAAGAGGTAGAAAGAGATTAAGGTCAAAATTGTCAAACACCCACCAGCTTGAGGTGTCAAGTTCAATATACCAGAAGCATATTTTCTTAGAGTACTGCAGATGTTCACAATTCAGCTCAATCAACTTCTTTACAGGAATGAATTCAGTACTTCTGCAGTGGACAAGGTGGGGTGGATAGACAAACAACTCCAAAACTTCAGAGCCCTGTAGCTGCAGTCCCGTATCTCAATCCCTAAACAACTCCCAGTTTCTGCAATAAGTGAAGCAGGTGATGATCATTACACAGCCCTGATTCACTCACTCCCTGTGCATCATCCATGCCGTCCACTGAACAGCACTGGGATCATATGAAAAAGTTAGTATGCAGTTATGTAATTAGAAACTAAATGATCATGTATATGCACAAGGGATTAAAATTGCCCAGGATATCTTAACGTCAGCATTTGCTCAATTTTCAATTTGTATCTTTAACATAATTTTAAGAATTGTGAATGCTATTGGAATAAATTTACAAAAGCAAATGTCCTATTATCCGAAACTCTGGAACTCATCGCAGAATTGAAAGACAAATCAAAACTCAGAATTACAGCACTAGAGGCAAACAAATAACTGTAGCAGCTACAGAACATGATCAGCACTCAAAAATTCCTCCAAATGGGCTTACTCCTTTTTCCTAGACTCTAAAGGAATTTTGAAGTTGCTCTAGCAACTGTAAGCGCTTTCACCCTTTTTCTGTTTCCCTACCAGTGTCTCCTTCATTCTATTCCAGTTCCAATTCCTCTCACATCCTGACTCCTTGTCCTACTTTTCCTAGCTGCTTTGTATATTTGATGTGTCCAGGCCCTCCTTTAGAGTGGATTTCAGATTCTCATCTAACTAAACTCTGTCCTAACTGTTATTGCTCATCTTAGTTTCACACATCTGAGTTTCAGACTACACCCTTCTCCAGACTTCATCAAAACCATCTCTCAAAAAGATTCCCTCTTGGGCTTCAACTTTTTTGTGTTACAGCAACTCCACTCAGGAGGAAGAGGATTTTGCAGTACAGATTTCTAAATTAAAGCCATTATAGTTTGGAATAGAGCATGAGGAAGACGAAACATGTGAAATCTCTCTTTCCTAAGAGTACAGGCAGTGCAAATCACATTTTCGGAGTTTTTTTCCCTAACTAAAACAAATCTCAACCCAGTGTGTACTTTTCGCAGATCTTCATGGCAGAGCCGAAGTTCACCAAGAACTTAGAAATATCTGTGCCATGTTGCAGTGAGGTAGCCACAGAACAGCTTTTAACAGAACAGCCTTTAACCAAAGGACACTGATGGACAAAGATGCTGTATAACCCACAAATATTTTCACTAGCTTTGTTTGTGATGTAAACGTATGAAAGTATTTCTGTCTTAAACACTTAATACTCACATGGCATGCCTGCTTAAGATATTACCTTTCTGTGCTTGCAAGGAAGGTATCTAGGAAATACAGCCATAACTCACAAGAGACTTGACAGTAGACACAATTCAGCCAGTACTATTAGAACTCTTAGTGCCACTGGACATGGACAGGTTCGTTGAAGAGATTTTGGTAATTTGCACTACAGTTCCCAAATAAATAAAGACTTCCATTTTAGAGAAGAAACTATTATCAAAATGTAAAAACGTTAGTTTTAGTTGGAAAGACGTCCCTGCCAATTCTGTCAAGAACAAACACACCTAAATATTTTCACTTGCAACAGGCAGCTTATTATCTCCATTTCCCCTCTTATATCCACAATTGAGATGTTTAAAATGAAGTGTTTTGGAGTAGAATAAAATCTTTATAATAACAAAAACCGGAATAATACTTGAATGAGATTCACAATAAAACATGGCTTCCAATGCAACCCTGAAGTTTTATGAGTTGGAACTTAGTACCTCTTTGTTAGTCAAAGCTCCACTAACTTTGATTGAAAGCAGCTGGACAATTCAAAATTTGGTATTTAGAGTTATTATACAAACCTTATTTTTCCTAGGCAACCAGTGACTACGAAAACTAGCATAACTGTGTTTTTTTAACACTCTAAAGCAGTCAAACTGCGGGAAAAAATGCTCAATCACTGAGGAAATGCAGGAACATAGGATTTCATAAAGTCCTTCACATATGATAGGAAGCCAATCACAGATGTGCATATTCCAAAATATTTCATTTTCATATTATTTAGGGCAATGTTCTATCTCCCTCAGTTTTACTAAGTGAGATGTAACTCCAGATTTTTTCAACTAATCTCAGTGGAGTAATTCAGAAAGGATGGAATAATCTGCCTGTCCATCTGTAAACCGAGAAATAAAAGTGGTAGTCCTTTATTGCATAAGCTCTTTTGCATAAGCCTTTAGTTTCCTCTCACTGCAGACAACTGCTTTTAACAAAGGCTCCTTTTTTCCCCCTCACCCTTTGTTCATTTTTCATCGTTATATGCATTATAGGACATTACATACCTTCCACCACCTTCTTTGCAGTTGGGACATGTGCACGCTACTCGTCGCAGTCTTTTTCCCTCTTGATGTGGTTGGTCCCCTTCCTCATCTACAACCTGTACTCTCAAATGTGTTAGATCATTGGTATTCAGTGTAGAATCACCACTGAGCTGCCACTCTTCTGGATCAGGATCCTCTTCTTTAATCCTAATATCTGAGGAAAAGAACAAACACAAATCCGTAAGTAGCCCATTAGAGAGAAAGAAACCATAATGATCAAATCTTTTTACTCTTGAGAGCACTATGTCAGTCAGAAGTCAGCGTCCTTTAGTGCATATTGACATTGCTTCTGTGCCCTTGTAACCTGTAATGTATTTAAAAAGTTTATCTTACTGTACATTTCAAAGTTAAAGGTAAGCTATAACGAAGTATTAAAGTTTAAGTCTGAACTGTTCTTGGTGAGGAACGCTGCCACCAGGAGAATACTACTTGCTTGAAACTTGGGAAAAACTTAGGAACAAGAGCTTGGACAGAGGTCGAAAAACATGTAAACATCTAAACATGTAAACATGTGTTTCAAATGATCCTGAAAAGCCATTTCTCTTTCCATAGAATTCTTCAATTAGTGTCACATGCAGTGGAAACAGCCTTCAGAAGTTTTCCGTATGCACAGTGATATATAGAGCAAAATGAGAAATCAATCTAATAAAATGCTTTGGCCTGAGAAAGACCAAGATACCTAAGGAAAATAAAGTCATGTCTTTGCTCCATTTTCCCCTTCTCACCTGAAATTTACATCTTTTCCGCAACATGCAAAGAAGAAAACATTTAGGGAAGAATGTTATTCAGCATTAGACAGAGGCAGGCAACTCACAAACCACTTGAACATTTTCATGTGTGGTCAAAATAGGTCTTAGCAATTTCATGGATGCAATAAAGCTCCTAATTATTCCTCACAGGATGGACATTTGCAAGTATGTGTACCCTCTCCCTACAGAGCATTCATTCAATCTAATCCAAGAACTAATTACAGCATCACACCAACAACTATTTTAACAAATTTACATTTTAATAGGAACACTTTTCCTCTCAAATGCTATTCTGTATTCCCAATGAGCTTAAAGTCTGGATTAAAGAAAACCCTATATATATAATTTTAGAAAGCTGTACCCCAGTCCCTTGTTCGGTTCAGCAGAGTAACTTACTTTGAATTTTTTCTATGAAAATGATTAGCCACTAGCACAAACTAATAAGCAAACCACCATAATTTTTGTAGGTTGTTTTTTTTTTCCCCATTTTGTTGAAGTTTCAAACTAAAGGCTGCATATCTTTCTGGACATGTTCAAAAGACTTCTTTCTCCAGGGAAAAAAAAATCAATTATCATGTAGATTTTTATCCTTAAGCACTGAAACTTTAACTGAGTATTGTGGCCACTCTTAAGTTCTTTCTGGGAGTCAGTGCATCAGTCATCATCTGTGTAATGAAGATCACGCTGCACAGATTGCATGATAAAATATAAGAAAAAATGAGCTGAGTCATATCATAGAGAGTCTGTATGTAAAGAGTAATAGTTATGTGGTCTACCTTCAAAATCATCTCCAGCATTCATCTGTTTAGAGACAAAGGATATAGCTACACAAAAATTTGCTTGATGCTAATAAGGTCTCAGCCCAGTTGTTCCCAACATCAGTTTGCCTTTCTTTTGCACATGTATAAGATTTACAGGACTGTGCTGTACACACTGATGTAACTACAGTTACAGTAACTCTCTAGGAAACCACTGCACTGGGAAGAGAATTCCAGGTCAGAAACAGGGAAGTCCAGAATATTTATCTGGTTTGGCTGCAAAAGTCAGTGCTAGAAACTAAAGTTTGCATCGATATAACAGGCTCTGAGCTGTGGGAATCCAGGAGCTACTACACGTGGTTTTGCTGTCTCTTTTACATGTGGCACTACTGTGATATGTTTGTTCAAAGTCACCTGCACACTAAGCTTCACTGTTACCATAACAAGTTCACAATTTCAGACAGCATCATAACAAATCTTTCACCTGAAGACCTAGAAAGCCTAGTGGTGACTTCTGGTCTTCTGCATGAGCCACCAAACTATCTTTCCTACCAAATTAAGTAATTTTCTGAGACTCACCTATGAAACAATTTTATTATCTATAACAATTTGGATATATAGAATTAATTTTAGATAAGCAAACATTAAAACACTAAAAACATTAAACAATAAAAAGTTTATAGAATTATCTTTCAAATTTGATACTATCAAGCATACTAATACATTCACTTAGAGCAACTTTAGAGAAAAGCAAAAGCCTGATTGATTCTTAACGCAAAAGGACATATAATAGGAATTTAAATATAGCAAAGTAGCAAGGCTGCCAGCACAGCCCAATGCAAGTCTCCAAGCAGTTCTTTCAACTGGATACATTACACACTGTATTCAGAATTCTTTCACCAATCAAAGGTCATACAAAGCATACACCATATAAATTGTTTTTATTTAAAATAAGAATTAAAGTACTGTTAATAAAGTAACACACTGTATTAAGAACTAATATCACTATGATCTCACTAACACTAGACACTGACATATAGTGTGGTTACAAAGTCAGTATCTGAGTCCACTCAACACTGCATACATATACTTCAAAAGAGGTATGTCCTAGCAAAGATGAATGGATCAAATTTGGGTGTGGATCTGTGCTCCCAAGACCCAACTCCACTACTGAAGTCAAACATTCCATATAACATATGGTTTCTCCTATTATACTGACCTTCCAAAGTCATACTCTGGTAACAGAGATACACCTAAAAATAGAAGCATGTCCAGAAAGTCTATTCCATGACTTTATACCTTCTTCTATGCAGTGTTTGTTTCACTTTACAAACTTCCATCATGAGTTCCTTTCCCTTTTTCATCAGTATCTCTCTATTCCCAGTCCCTCCCAATCACTACCAGCAGCACAAAGACTCATAATAGTTTTATAATGGCAGAGGCATAATTAAGACACTTATTTGGACCAAAAAAAAGAGGGACAGACAAAGCACTCCTAAAAGTTGATGATACTGGAGAAAATAACAATTTACATAGGCATACAATAGTTAATAGTATTATTTTT
Source organism: Pachyramphus minor (assembly GCA_013397135.1). Classification (NCBI taxonomy): domain Eukaryota; kingdom Metazoa; phylum Chordata; class Aves; order Passeriformes; family Tyrannidae; genus Pachyramphus; species Pachyramphus minor. The sequence goes on from VYXB01005619.1 coordinate 936,024, forward strand.
AAAAATGCAAAACTGAAATGAAGGCAAAGTAGTACTGTGTTCATCATTTTGTGCTGTATTTCCTGGTCATCTTGGTAAGACAGAAAGTCTAGCCATTGCTTTAGTTAATCCTCAGAAGGACTATCTTTTACTCCAGGCACACAGAAAAGTATAACATAAACTGCCAATTTACAGACAGGACTTCTTAATACTTAATTATGTAGATTATACTTTAAATAAAAAACAATTAAAGAAAATATCAATAGATAAAGTGTTTATCTAGCCTCTCCAGCACATAGTATAGCAGAGAGTGGATTGTATCAAAACTCATAGTGGATGTGCCTTAACCGCCTTAAATGAGATACTTTGAACCAATGCATCTGTTGCCCTCCAAGTAGGTTTTACATTATTGCAAGAGATAAAGTAAAGTTCTATGACTATTTTTTGGAGGGAGGAGGGCATGACACTCATGAATGTACTGAAAGGGCAAACCATGGAGAAGAGTAAAAGATTAAGTCTTCTCCAATGCAATGGAATTTGAGATTATGCAAATTCATGTAGACTGCATTTCTCTTGGTATTCTTCTAGATGTGTTGTTCTAATTCAGCCTCAACTGACAGGTTTTACACATATTCTGCAAAAAAATGGAACTTAAAGTATTTACATAATCCCCAAAGTCATGACAAGCTAATGCAAACACTGGTAAATTAGAGGCAACATTTTGTCTTCTACCAATTAGACATAAGCTAAGTGAAGGTTACATTTTCTTTACTACTATTTTATTTCTATGCCTCCACATTTCTATATGCCATTACTTCTTAATTAAGTTCCAGACTTAGTATTAGATAAGTATGAAGTTGAAATTTAGACAAAGGTACTGTTTTAAACTGCCAACAGATTCTGAAACACATATACTCTGTTCAAATTCTTCTTCCTATTTAGCTTACTAAATTTGGTTTAGGTTTTGGTTTTCTCTAAGAGATGGAAATTGGGATCTTGGTGTACAATTTTGTTCCAAAGGTAAGCCTTTTTATTCAGCTAAGCTTTACAAGTTCCTGAACAGAAAAGCAGAAATATGGTCTTTCAACTGAAAACAGATTTGCAGCAGCACTGCACATACCTTCACACCAATTTCCTCACAGCATCACAAATTGACTGTCTGCCATTTCAACATCTTGTAATCAGACATGTCCATTCATTTAGTTTTCTGAACAGAGGTTTCTCTTCCTACCTCTCCCAAGAAAACAAATGTGATTTCCCATTTCCTTTCTGTCTTCTCTTGTTAATTTTGTTTTGTTTTCTCTACAGTGCAACCCAAAATCCCTCAGTACCTTGACTCATCTTGCCTTAAACTCTAGATGTAAGGAAGCTTTAATAAAGATGGTCAAATTTCTTAGACACTATTCTTGTTCATTCCCATCTAAACTAAACTTTCTAAATTAAACTATGTAAATTAAACTCTCTCTACTAGCTGACCAGCTTTGCAAGTCTTTCAGATGGGAAACTGAACAGAGTTAATTTTTACTCTGATTTGCCCCCCAAAACTTAAGTGTGAATTTAGGCATTTTTATTACACAATAAATTACAAGGCAACATAAAATGCACGAGAGATTGGCATCTTGAAACACTGGTGAACCTCAACTCAGAAGACAGACTGTCATCTAGATTTAAAAGCTCTAAATCAGATTTTAATTTTCTGAGGAAAAACAGCTATTGTGCACAAGTCTAGGAGCAGGACCTCACAGTGCTGAATATTCAAAGCAGTACCAGCAAAATGATTAAGAATAGTGTTACGAGATTTTTTTCCTTGCAAGAAATGCCACAAACTGTATCTCCAAGTGATCCTATACATTATTCTAAGCCAATTATTTAACAATTTGAATCACAAAAGTAATTAAGCCTATGCTACCACAACACACATTATGCATCAAAGAACAGTTACTTCCCCTACAGTAACTGTACTCCCTCAAGATGTGCTGTCTACAGATCCTCAAGATTTTGGATTCTTATAGACAGTAATGCCTGCTGTAGCATGCCCTTACTTTTTCTGGTTTTCTCACGGTTGAAAATATAAGCAGTGATAACTAAAAAGGGGGAAGAAGTCAATTATGCTTGACATAGAAGCCATGAACTCCATAAATATGTAAGGAAAGCAAGAGGACAGAGCAGCAGGATCAAGTATTTCAACACAGAAGAGTATCAGACTGCTACTAGGGCCAGACAACAGAATTATCAGCAGTAATTCAGGAAGACAGAACTGTTCAGCAAATGTTTCTGTTCTGTATTTAGGTGAAAGTCAAACAATGGTTCTATCACTAGATGAGAATGAAAAGCTTCCCACTGACAGTAAGTCAGGTGAATGTAAAAACAGCTACTGAAGTAAACACTCAATAAATCAACAGATTAGGATAATTTTCATTCAACACTTTTAAGAGAAGGCTGAAGAGCTCTCTGCGGTTTTAATGCTGTAAGCCTTTGACCATGTGAATGCTCCAGTGGGTTAGAAAAAAGCTAGTACTGTGATAAAGACCAAAAGAGGGTAAACAAAGACTCAAAGAAGTAAGGAAAGAATTAATGCCACTCAAAATAGGATTACGTGAACAATTAGACTAAAAAGTAAATTTTTTTTAATCAATGATGACACCGTTGTTGATATAATATACTTGAGAGTTCTGCACAGCAAGTGACTTATTAGGATACAGGAAAACATTTTGATTAAATGAAGTACAAAACACATGTGGAATACAGGAATGAAAGACTGGCATGAAGTTTAGATGCAGACTGAGAATTATCATTTCTGTACAATAAATTATGAGGACATGTCACTGACAATGTCTGTTTTTATCTCTTTCTGTCCTTACAAATTTTTGGAAAAAAATTGTGCCTTCTCCAAAGACAACCCACCTACAACCCATCCTGATCCTCAAGAGGGCAAGCACAACTAGGATCCTGGTGAGCATTCCTGGCATTATGAAAAGACTGCCATTGCCCTTGGAAGAAACTTCAGATACTTTTTATGAGCCAGATCCACTGACAAGTTTTGTTCTGATCTAAGAGATCAGAACCAAAGTATGTGATCATGTCAGGAGGCTCCAAAGGCAAGAAAACTGCACAGAACCTGAAACACTGGACCTAAAGTGCTCAGACTGCAAAAAGACAGAAGATGAGTTTCCAGCCTTTTTTAAGTTGAAGCAGTACTGGAAATAAAATCCCTTCCCTCTTTCACTTCATGGATACTTGCTGTACACCCCCACAGTTGTATGAGTTTTCCTTTTGCTTCAGGAGTATTTGCAAAAAGGGTATTTAAAAAATACAAAAGAAACGAGCACCTGAAACTGGGTATTATATTCTTTTGTGAACATCCTGAGGATATCTGAGACTAAGATAACTCAGGCTAACATCCTTAACCTTGAGAAGCTAAGTCGCACCCCCAGACACTCATCATTCATGACAGATATGTACTTAGGAGTAATATATGCAACAAAGTTTCACCTCACCACCACGGGCTGTAAGAAAATTGAGGAAGATTGAGCTGTTTTGGAACATAAGAGGAGAAAAGCACATGAAGCACGGAACAGAAGGGATGCAACAATTTAATCTTTTCAAGAATTTGAAAAAAAAAAAAATTGAATTCTACACCACAGCAATAGCTATTGCATTAAAAAATTAACCAGATTAACCATAGTTCTGCTAACTTTCTTACACTTCAAGTGAGATAATTTACTATGTGCTGTTATAAGCAAGATTGTGAAACATACAGCATGATCATCTAATTCTTCCACAATTTATTAATTTCCTTTGAAAATGATGCTAAAATAAGGAATGTAATTTAAGTGCTGTAAGCAAACCATTTACACAAGATTGGTACATAAATAGCTCTAATTCCCGCACTAACTTAAATTCATCAGTTTCCAATTTTAATTTTCATATAAAAAATAAAATAGTGGGGGAATTGTTTTTAACTGTTTTGATTCTACAACATGCAAACTAAATGCCTCAAACAAAAATTAGACAGCCCCAAACAGATGTTGTGAGATGAAAATATTTACTCAACATCATTGTTTCAGTTTACTTCATGCATTTCACAAGATTTTTTAAAATCAGATTCAATTTCATAATAATAACATGCCCTTGTCTCAAAACCTTGGTATAAAGAATGCCTTAGAAGGGAAACCTGCGTAACTGAAATTAAAATTAACAAGGTTAAAAACTGGAACTTAAAAAGGAAGAGAAGAAACTAAGTTGTATAATACTGAAAACCAGCCCAAACTTTTTAAAAAGTTCTAAATGGCAAAAGAAAGTGCAGAACACTACTTAAAGCACAGCTATCTCATCAGAAGCATTAAAACATTAAAAATGGAGCATTCACAGTTTTACTTGCAGGAATGATTGTTTCAATTTTGATTGTTTGGGGGTTTAAGACTGTTTTATGCAATAGATGTTAGACCAAATCCTCACAAGATACCAGCAGATGAAAGATAAATCGTCACCTGGGCAACTATTTACTTTGAAAATTGTCAGGCAATTTTTTGGCCAAATTTAGAGTAGCTAAATTACTCCAGCATAAGACATCTGCCAGGAGCGGAACGAAGTTGCCACCACAAACAGCCAACCACTCCCACTCACTATCAACTGGTGTAAGCTGACCAACAGCCCTGACTGCAAGGTCAATGGCAGTGGGCAGATGAGTCCGACACGGAGCTGCGTACACTCCTGCAGAGGAGTTGGGAAGAAAGATGTAGAAATGAAGACCCCGGTTTTGCAGTGACGAGTAGCAAAGTCTATTCTCAAGCCAATGCTACTTTCTTTCAGTTCTTTCTAGTTTCTTCAGATGATACTGGAATAATCAAAAGAAGTATATATAAAAAAAAAGTATCCAGCATCCTATAAAATGTTAAGCAACCTATAGAAGAGCAGGTAAAATTGCCTTTTTTCCCCAGGAAATAACCAATCCAAAACTGTTATTCAGTACATTAATAAATTAGCTGAGATGCTATTATGATTAGATTTTGATTGACACGGTAAGTTTCCTTTGTCTGGACAATGGCAGGGGGAGAATGGGAGGTGGAGGAGCTGGGAAGGGGAATCCAGTAACTTACAAATTCTTCCAAATTGACAAACCTTACATGATCAGAAACATGAAAACCAAGTTGATACATTTCAGTACCCAATATTTTTCAAAAAGAAACACTACTTTATATTAAATATTTGAAGAAAAAAAATCAATATAAGCATGGCAATTAAAAAAAACACACCTTTCTTGAACAAGTAAGTCACTAAGGAGTAATGTGAACTGTGCATGTAATGGCTCTTTTTGTTACACAGAACACAGTATTTTATTACAAACTGCCAACAAAAGGAGTAGACTACTAGAGAGCTTTCTCAGGTTTAATTTCCTCTCAAGACCAAAAGATTGAAGCCAAAACACAGGTGAGAAAAATATGTCTTTGGCAATGTTTAGTATGCAGATACTATTTGATACAGCTTTTGTTTGAAAAGCAATGCTGAAGAGGATTTTAGCTATGATTAACCAATACCTTTCCCTTTGCCACCACAAGACAACACTAAGCACAATGAGGAATATGAGCTCTAATAAACATTCTAAGATTAAAAAAAGCTCAGCCAAGACTTTTCAGGAGAAATTCAGTGCAATGGAAGCCTCTGCACATGTATGCCTGGTAAAGTGGACATTATGGTAGAAAAATAATTACTGGATATTTTTCAAAGAAAACTGTACGTTTACTGGACAGAGCTATGGGCTTTGCATTAGGGTTCTGATGGCTTTCCATTATGCAAACAAAATGTGGGACCTAGGTACAGACATTTTTTATCTCTCACACATTCATGAGTACAGTTGAGATGTCCTCTGCTACTTACCTGGGAAGTGGGCCTTGGAAGAACACCTCTTACACAATGGGCTGTAACAACCAAAATCTAAAACCTAACTGTTTTCACAGCTACACTATCTGGACCTCTGGACCATCTCTGACCCAAAGCTAGGAATATGTTCTTTTTATTTCTGCCTCAGGTAGAAAAATGAAAACAGAAATTACAGCCTGACTCTATTTGTTATGAAAGGAAGTGTATTATCTGGCTTGGAGGGGAGAAAATACAGGGAAACTCTTCTATCTTGCTTCAAAGTTTGTTGGTACTTTGCAGAGGAAAAGTAATCAAGTAGCTTCCCACCCTTTAACTTCTCTCATTCTGCTGTCCCTTCCACACACCTTCCTCTTTCAGTTTAAACCTAAACCATTTTCCTTATTTGCAGAATAACAATAAACTTTTGACTTAAAAAAAATTATAATTTCATTATCTGCTTCTAACTGCATGTTTATTCTTCAACCAGAAGAAAGGGTGCCATACCATATTGTGGGGGGTTATAAACAAGAAAGGGAAGAACGACACTGAAAAAGATTCTGTCTCAGACAACTTTGATATAGACAAAACACCAGGTACAGAAAAGACACTGAAGGTCAATCAAAATAATTCACTCTGATTCTGTTGGTTAGAAGCAGTGTCACACTGATCGTTACTTTGAAAAAGTGAGTTTCTTCTAACATAAAGAGGGACCAATTACATTCTCCTCAAATTTAGGGGATGGTAGTTTTAATACCTTCCAGTCCATTTACTACTCCTAGACAAGTAAGAAAAATGTCACTATAAATCTCCACCTTATATTTAATATAATCAGGTGTTTATAGCTATTCACTTCAGGCAATAGTTTCTGCTATTCATCTAGTACTTCTGCCTATTTAATCACATTACATATATCCCATTTAGTCTCTTGCCTCCCCATGTGAAACTCCTCATAGGAAAATACAGTTAAAGAATCCTTGATGCAACTCCCTTGCATTTTATTATGAACACCATGGAAATACTCTCAAGAACCATCAACAGACAAAGTGATACACATGGCACAGAGCAGGCTCAACTTCTTTTTCATGTGTCTTTTTTTGGCTTCCTTTCTCCTTTTCCTTTCTTTCTTCTCAAGTTTCTGCTACATTTCTTCACAAGCAATAACTTTAGCTACATACCAAATATAAATCTCAGAAATAAATAGGTTCTCAACCTCCTTGTATTTGGTATTAGCCACAGGGCTTTTTTCCAAGATTTAGATTCTGACATCTCAGTTTACCTGTATCAAGATGCACAATACATGCTTTTTATTACTGATGTCTATACCTCATGTGCTCATAGCTAACAAAGTATGATGGAGACAAACCAAGCCTTTCTGTGGTCACTGGAAAAAGAAAATGCCTGAACTTTGGAATGTGCTGTATGAAATTTACCAAGATAAACACACATTTTTATTTTTCTCACATTAAGAAACACCTATTTTAAAAAAACAGTATTTCTTTGCTTATAGAGATAAAACACACTGTGAAATTTATCCCTCGTGATTGTACATTCTGAAACATAGTGCAAACCAGCAGTACTGGAAATTCACACATGTTCTTAAGCACACGCTTCATTTTGATATTTACATGCTTGTTTCACTTCTGCTTACACAAGCTTCCTACATCATAGTTACACTGATACTAAATCAGCAGGAAATGAATTGAACAAAAGAGCAGATGAATAACAGCACCACAGGTGGTCTGAAAAATTTTTTGGGGAAAAAAATTGCATTAACAGGTCTGTTTGGATTTTCCACAGAAACTTCATCTATTCTGGGCTAGGAAGAATGGGTATGTTTATGATACAGTTGCCTTAGAAGAGTGGTAGTTGATAGCCAGATTTCCTCTCTTTCAATTTAGTATGCAGATCTTTTGCATGGTGAGTCTTGCAACCACTGATAAACATTGAAATGCTGTTAACTAATAGGACCAGTTGGGAGTTACAGGAGCTTACACTAAAAGAACTGAAGTAGGACCATGTTCTACCATTCTAATGGAACAGTAGTTTCAAACAAAGCTTATCATCACTATTCTTAACCCACTATATTTTGTAGGCTTCCACAGCAAAACAATCATGTTCCAATAATCACCATTTAAATCAACGACATGCAATAATATAAAAGAATTTTCTGCAAAAAGAGTAAAATAAATACCTGCAGGACTGCCAGCATTTTCTCCTTGATGCAGCTGAATACCAGCAGAATCTATAGAGTTTACTGTAACTGTCTGTAGATTTGGCAATTGAGCAGTGCTTAGACTAACTGGAGTTGACGTCAACGCCCCACCTGCTGCAACTTGGCCAAGAGTGAGAGTCTGCACAGGGGTCAGAGTTATTTGTTGACCAGGTGCATTCTGAATTTGCAAGTTCTGCAAGTTCTGAACTCCTTGCACTTGAAATGTCTGCCAGGTTATCTGCCCAGAAGGGGTCACTGTCTGTGCCTGAATTAAAAAAGTTCCAGGATTCAGCTGCAGTTGAAGATTTTGAAGAGCCTGTTGAGAAATACTCTGACTTGCTTGTACACCGTGGATTGTCTGTTGCGCAATACCTTGTACAATCTGGGCTTGACTGGTTGGCTGCTGAGACTCCTGTAGCTGTATGTGTTGAACAATTGGCTGTGCTGTGGAGACCTGAATATTCTGAGCCTGTGTGTCATCAGAGACTGATGTTTGGATGTAATTTCCCTGAAGATCAGAACTATGAACTTGAGCACTGGTTGTGGTCAAGTCATTTGCATTTTGTTCCAATATACTTGAACTGTCTATGGTAACGGGCAATTGGGATGAAGATGACGTTGGCACAAACAAGTCATTATCAGTCGCCGTTTCTGTAATTTCAGGAGAAACTTGCTCACCAGTCCTTTCAGAAGTATCTGAGCTATCCATGGCCTGTCCAGTATTTATCAAGTGCCCATCTGCATTAATGCCTGCTGTCATGGTTTGAGAACCACTGCCAAGTCCCAGAGAATCTAGATCAACACTATTGATGGGTACAAAAGTAATATTTCCTGGCAGTCCAAGAGGGACGTTAGCAACTACTTGTGCTTGGCCAGGGTAAGATGAACCACCAATTGCAACTCCCTGAACCTGGACTTGACCAGACTGACTAGATAAGATATTCTGAATATTAGCTGAAGACGTTCCAGAGGCAATGATCGTTTGATTAGAGCCAGGAATGATCTGAATTTGACCACTTTCTTGATTTATACTGCTATTATCAGAAGAGGCTGCAAAGCCAAGTTGAACTTGCTGACCATCCGCTGTCTGGATCTGGGGTATTACTTGGTATTGTACGTTAGACACTGTACCATTCGACGAATCTGATCCTGGTGCAACAGAAAAGATTTGTTGATTTTGCAAACTCTGAATAGGAAGGACATACTGCCCACTTGAAGTTACTGTGGCAGCACCTGGAATCTGTACTATATTACCAGCTTCGTCCTTTATTGTGGTAGGAGCTGCAGACAAGACCTCCCATCTGTTTGGAGTTCCGGCTAATTGCACAGAAGCCAAATCCCCTGTCTGAATAAAATGAAAAAACAAAAGACAAAATTAAAACAAGTGATGTACAGATTATGTGTTAGGCCAGTCATGCAATTCAACACTAGATATTGATACACTACTGGAAAACATGCAGTACAGCCCCTAGGAACATCAGCAACTGGATTAGAACTATGAAATACAGATTTTGTAAGTGAGCTAATGCTTAACTCAGAGTAACCAATCTGTGGGTTGAGCTGCATGTCGCTCACAAACATGTCAAACACAGCTCCTATGTCATGGCTATGTCAGATGACCAGCAGCAGGGTTATTCTGGGGGGGTAGGGCTGCTGGGTAATCTAAACCCCTGGCTCCAGGAAGAAGGGAGCTGGCAGGGGCTGCTGGAGCTCTCATCACCAAGTTACCCTGGGACTCAGCTACACTCTTTACCCAGCCTGGCACCCATCACACAGAAGTGGAGGACTCGCCGTGAAGCCAGTGCCGCCTGTATCTCATGGAACTCCACTGCCTTTTGACTCGGTATTATATATGATATAGGTGTGCATGTTGTGACTCTCAGCAGTACAGAGAATGTTAAGAGGTGACATAGTCACACTGCTGGAAAGACTGGACAGCCTCAGTTAAGTTACACTAACACAAAGTCCTAGTATCTATAAGCTTATAGGAGTTACTGTTTCACTAGGGAAGAAGGCTTGTAGACTAAGGACTTTTACACTGATATCATGGTTCAATTAGTCATATGTATCATTTTGGAGGAGGTGGGGGTGGGGGAAATATCTCTTAATGAAGTTGGAACAACAGAAAAAAACAGTGTTTCAGAGTAGACTCTCCAGATGGTTAAAGAATCTAGAATGCCACTGGATTTTATTCAGTAAAGAAAAGGTAAATAGCACTTACCTTTCTTTACCAAAGCAAGCTTTTTCAGAATAGGGTATTAAGAATTAGATTTAACATTCTGCAATGCTTAGCACAGATTTGCATAGTCAACCAGCTTGATATTGTAAATAATAATCAATCTAAAGAATACTGAGTTTCTCTTTATCTGTTTTACCACACTACAGTAAACTCATTGAATAACTTCATATTGAGCAACAAGCTACCAACTTGTCTTACAACCAATTCAGCTCTGTGAAACAAATTTAGTCCCTTTGTCAGAGTCCAGAAGACATAGAAAGAAAAGCTCTAGTTTGTCCTTCTGCACTGATCCTGTGATCACTCCCACTAGGGAATTACCAGAGAATATCGCAACTTCCTTCTGATGCCGCATTCTGACTTCCTTTAAAATAAAACCTGGATATGCAAAATACAGCATTCATCTAATTCTTTCCTAACACAGCACTGAGACTTAGCCAGCCTGAATGAATCCTGTGGCAGCTGAGTGAATTTCGACTACAGCATTGGATGAGACTTTGCTCATTGCACTTTCTTATCCTATTCCGGCCCACAACACTAAAATGTTTACATGTACAGAAGAATATTCTATTTTCTGTGTGCTTATTAAAAAATAGTTTTACTGTGCTTGTCAAGCTTCATTTCTGAGAAGGAAACACATATCTTGGTTCTAAATGCCTCTCAAGAACTGTACAAATAATGATTGTGGGGAAAAAAAAAAGAATGCTGACCTTCTTTAGCTCTCAAAGACATGGGCCGTTCACTTAAGAGTTGGACTAAATGATCCTTGTGCTTACCTTCCAACTCAAGATACTCTGATTCATAAGTGTGATTCAAAACCTTTCATGTAGTTTATTAGTAAATAGATTCAGCATCACCAGAACAAATCTAATTTTATGGCCTTAATGCTTCATGGAAGAGAAAGAGAAAAAGGAGTAATTGTAATTCCATTTTATTATTTATTTATTATTAACCTGTCATTTACAGAACATATTTAAATCCTTTAGTCTTTCAAGTTTGTAACTTATGATATTTGAAAAAAAGTAATATTCCATATCACATATCTTATCTAGAAGGTGGCAAAAAAAAAAAAAATCCATTTTCCTCTGCTATCACATGAGCTTTATACACTTGTGTTTAATATTGTTTATGTATAGTTACCAGTTGCTGAAATGCTGCTAAAGAGGTTCATAACTACTCAATTCACAACCATATAAATACTTATTAACTGAAGGTTTTATAAAGTAACAAAATACCCATAAATGTTACAAGGTAAAACATCAGTCAGAAAACATCGAAAGCAAAAATATTACTGTTATATGTTTTAAGTGTGTAATTATAAAATAAATGTATAATATAATGTGCTGATAGTAGCTGTTAGAACAAAAGAGAAAGAAAAAGTAATGGAAACCATTACAAGTGTGATATGATTTCTCACTGACATAAAACTATGTACAAGCAAATGTTGCATGCTTAGGCTAAAACTGGACTGCTCTAGCACGCAATAGCATGTCTGTGTGTACTCTTATGTAATACATATGAACATCCTCCACAGAAATAGTTCAAAGGGAACCTGTCTCCTTCATGATATGGAAATAACCTACGTTATTGTATTCCCAAAACATATGGATTCCCATACTGCCATTTTCACTTTAGGCACACATCTCTTCTCACCTTTTCATGATCTAGTGAAATCTTCCCTCAAATCCTGCTCTGTAAGAGTTTCAGCACAACAGAGCCACTTTTCTAGTAGATGTACTTGTCAGTCCATGAAGAAGTTCAGGGCAGCCATGCATGAGGATATGAAGCCATTGCTACACACAGCACTAAATGCCTGTTATTCATATGTTGTTCTTACAGCTGGCTATATCAGACACCACCAGATGCATCATGAGGAGGGAGGGGCAAAAAGCGGGTGAGGCTTTCAAGAAGCTGTCTGGCAGCTATCGAAATTACTAGCATTAAAGCATGAAAAAAACCTGTATGGTAAAGAGTATTTAAGGACAATCTCTAACCTCAAATGGTCATCAACCTGTCATAACAAGATTGACTCTTATAACCTTTCTCAAAGTCTGATGAGCTAGTAGGACATTTCTTGGACTTCTTTCCTACTAACTAAAGAGCAGTAACCTTTCTCTGTGTCCTCAGGCAACTAAGCATTTTCATAGTAACTCAAAGTTCTGCAACTGATATATGAGCAGCAACATCTGCAGCCTACTCGTTTACTGATCTTTACAGTGCAGTTGAAATACGCTCGGTTTTGTTTGTTGTCTCTCAGCCATCCGTGAAAAACACTTAAGAGGGTAGAGATAAAGCAACAGTTCTTTTCCTTATCAACTGATACTCAGGCAGCAGCTATTTGGAAGCTGTTCCTTTAAGAGAAGGTTGGACGGTTGCAATCCAAAGGCTGGGTTTCAAGAGGAAGGGACAAAGATCTGAGGAAAGTTCAGCCCTAGCCAGCCAAGGAGGAGAGAACAGGAAGCAATGGGGAATTCACTGGAAGCAGCATCAGGAAACAAGAGAAAGAGACAGGAACAGAGCAAAGAGAGTAGCTGACACAAGACATATCAAATGATATGTCCACCTGGAGAAAGGTCAAGTACCAACAAAGAGTGGAAGCAACAACCGCTGTTCAGTCTGTCTTTTGATCCTTTAACAGGCCTTGTATAATTTCTAGTGAGTAAAATAAAGAGATGCCTCTGAGCCAAAAATCTCATCCCTGAAGAATCAGGGGTCATGATAAATAAAAATCTAATAATAAAAGTCTTGTTCAATGTGTTTAGAGAAAATTAAAGGAACATTAAGTCAAACGTGGAAGGAGATAAGAGAAAGACATACAAAAGATAAAATACCTTTTAAAAGTGAACTAAACCATATTGAATGATAGGACTTGGGTTAAAAAAAATAAAACATCCTTCACCAAAGTAAAACTGGAATGGGAAGAAATATCCCTGTGAGAACCTGGCAGAATTTCGGCATGTCAAATGTGACCAACTGGGACCATGCCTTTAGCCATCAGGATTTTATTGCTAAAGAACTACGGAATGATCATCTCTGCTGGTCTATTGTGGACTGCTTTTTACTGCACTTTTAGTCCTGGAGCAAAAGCCCCAACAAAATGAGCAGAGGTGGAGAGATAGTGAGTCACAAGCTCCTAAACATTTAAAAATTACATACCAAAAGAAGAAGATTGGACACTGCCTCCTCCAAATTGTTGTTTTATGAAAGAGTCAGGGTTCTAATGCATGAGTTTAATACCATGTGTTTACCAAGCTACAGTAAACTATCTGTGCATTCTTAGGTCATTACAAATACAAGATAAAATGCACTTGCTTCAACTCTTTCATTAAAGTATGAGCTAATACATTCTATCTTGTATTTGCCACAGGTTAAAAACATGTTAAACATCCGTCACTGTGGTTCAATTGACACAAAGCTGCTTGTTAAGGCAAATTAATTCTGTTGCATGTTTCAGTCCTCTGCCAACGAAGCCACACAATTCAGAGAAATACGTTTGCCCAAATCAAATGTTTAGAGAAACAAATAATGTTTCAGGGAAAAAGTATTATCTGAGCCTGCTTGAAATGTTATTTTAAACAGTAATCTGGTGAAATACACCTGTGTCTCATTTAAAGAATATTGTAATCTTTTTTCTTGACATGGACAACTGGAGTCGAAACTCCAATAGCTTGTTATCAATCATCAGAAGTTCAGAACCTGTCCAAATTAAGACAATACAATATTCTTAATGATAGCAGAAACAAGGAAGCTGCAGTACTAAGGAATGAGACACAGCAACAAGGAGACATTTTTAACCAGACTGTAGGTAACTTCATTTGTTTATTAATTATTAATCTATATATGTGCATAAATCTCAATATAACTACATGCCAAGCTAGAATTTAGCATTGTGTGAAATGGTTTGTTTTCCTCGTGCTTTCAACTCAGGTGCTGAAGGCTCATTCAAATCATCAAGAGGGACAAGACAGGAGGACCTGAGATCAGTCAGTCTGAACTTGATCTTTAGGAAAGCAGTGGAGCAAATAACCTTGAAAAAATTAGCCTTCAAATAAATTTGGGGGGCGCAACAGGAGAAAAGGTAGTGATCAGCAGTAGCTAGACTTAGAAAGTGGAAATAATGCTGAAGTAACTAACCTGACAATGGGCTATGATCAGAAGACTGGCTCAGTAGGTAAGGTTATGCAAGGAGTATTATTTATCACTACTTCAGTCAGGCTTTTGATTCTGTCCCCCTATCGCAGAAGAAAACTTTTTTTTGTTACCGTAAGGGTGATCAAACACTGGAACAGGCTACCCAGAGAGGTTGTGGAGTCTCCATCCTTGGAGGCATTCAAAACTCACTGGACACAGTCCTGAGCAACCGCCTCTAATTGATTAGCTTTGAGCAAGTGCGGGGGGGGGAGACCAGACATTCTCCAGACATTCTTACCAGCCTCAACTGTTCTATGAAATCTTAGACTTCTTACTAATGTTTTAAATTACAGAGAGAGCTTTTTGGTTCATGCTGCCTTTAAATATGGAAATGTTTTAAAACACACATTTTCTTACTTTCTCCAAAACTATAAAGAGAAATAAAACATAATTTTTTTAAAGAACATCCTTAAAGCAACTTCTTCTAGAAGAACTTCTACACTTGGCTCTAATCCAGTACTAGAAAGACATTAATTGAAATGCAAAATTCAAAGAACATTTTAGAAGGCAAGCTTCTGGACAGCAGCAGGAGAAATACACTGATAGTCACTACATTCTACCTGAAACTTCTTTGTTCTGCAAAAGTATAAAACAGAGCCAAGCAAGACAATTTCAGCCAGACTTTTCTATAGTGGCTGAACACTTTCTGGTGCATCCGTTCACATCCAGAAACACCGCATCAGGAAGCTACCTTATCACCCACAAAGGAGAAAATGGATGTCAGAATAATTTTGAACTTCCTCAAAATGATCATATAGGCTAGAGAACCAAGTGGTATAGTTAACTCTGACACGTGGTATTCATGCATATTTTTGCCTAGTGGAAAACATGAAATTTAAAATGCCTTCCAATTTCTCTATTCTATCATCACTATTAGAATTTCCCCCTAAATTGAGGTTGAGCTAGGTGCATCTCAGATGGTTACAGTAATGTTCTGAGGCATAAACAAACTGGAATTCCAGATTTTCATTAAGTTCTGTGAAGCACTAATATTCAATTCTATAGCTCAAGTTATGCCAAAGCAGCCTTAAAACATTGTAACCTCTATTTGAAAAAAATACAAAGAAATGCTTTGTCTACATCAGAAAAATGATACTCATCTTCCCCACATTGCTAATTATTAAGCTGTCCAAATGTTTTCCACATCATGTTGGTAAGCAACAACACAAATAAATCATATAAATCACTCCCATCAGCCTTCTTTTTTTTTTTTGGTTTTTTTTTTTTTTAAGAATAGAGGATCAGTGTACCTGGTACCCCACTAGATGCAACTACACACCACAACTGGGGCAGTCATCTCTGACAGCTCCCATCCTTAGGCGGCTGCCAGAGCCCACAGTTATTAGCCAGCCCGCCCTTTTTCCCAATTCACCCGCCTTCCAGACCTCCCACAGAACCTCCCATCAGTCTTGCACTGTATCCTCACCTATGCCAGACAGACAACCATAAGAATGCCCTGGGGAGCGTGATAGTTCAAGTGAGTCTTTGGGCTTTGCATTACAATGAAGTAAGAGAACATAAACAACTGGTTATCATCTCAGCTTTGTAGCTTCTTAAACAATTATCTGATCATGCCGACCATACAGCTGACCATCAAGGCTTTGTTTGACCTAAATCTGTTTGCTCTTTCGTTTTCACCCCTATGCACAGCTCTGCCACCTTCTGCTTTGCTTCTCGTTTTCACCTAATGCTAAAATCTTTGCAGATATTTAAATTGGAATGAAACTAGAATATTTATAATTAAATGAAAAAGGATCCTAAACATGACAGTTGGAAGCAGAATTAATAGCAAACGATAAATAAAAGCAAGACCCAAAATAAAACTTCTCAAACTTTAAATTCCCAAGAGAGGCCAAAACATGGGCTGTCATTCTATGTCAGGCAGCAGTGCATACCATCCCAGCAAGGCTTTCACACACAGCAGCAGGCAGCAATATTCAAGGCAAAGTTCCCAAGGCAAGCATTTGAACAAACCACGGATGCAGCAGTATGGCAACTGAGGAAAAGATTCTCAGGTAAACAAGCCACAAATTCAAGGCCATGTACATTAAAATCAAAAACCAGGAGGCAACACACAAAACACTGGTGTTGGTTGATCATAGGCAGAATAAATCATGGCATCAGAGCTGAAAGACTTCATCAACTCACAGAGGCAAGATCAGAAGTAATGCCTGCTAAGTCCTATCATCCAAGAGCAAATACAGTTCTAACTAGAATCCTGGGCCAAGCTAAGAACCTTGTGGACTAGAGACAGCCTGCCAGGTCATTGACAGGATGGAAAGGAGAAGAGGGTTGAGTTTAATTCTGTCAATTGTCTTCATGTGCTTTCCATTACAAGGAGTTGCCATTTTCATCAGTCTTTTTATTTCCCCACTAATCCTGTCAGTGGCATAACAGCAAAGTCCACTCAAACGTAGGCCTGGATTCAGAAACCAATATAGAATCATAGGAAAATTTCAGTTGGAAAGGACTTCTGAAGGTCGTCCATTCCAACCCCTGGGTTTAAAGCAGGGACAACTAGATCACAACAAACAAGATGACATTTGCTCCAGCTCTTCCCCAAATCCCAGACAAGCAATATTCCCTGCATTCCTATGGGAGTTTTGCTGTTGCTTTTAAATCATACTGCTGGTCTCTTGGGGAGCAGCTGCAGCATTCCATTTCAACCAGGAAAGCAGTATGCTAGCCCAGCATATGGGCTCCAGCCTTGCCAGCTCCTACCAAGCGTCAGTAAAACAGAAACAAAACAACCCCCAAACCACAGTATCACTAGCCCTGCACATGCACTTCTAAGCCCAAACACTTCTAAGAGGAAATACTTAGTTTAACTTTTACTATCTATTTGTATGGATTGAGAATTCTACCAGATGTTCAGCAGCCAGAACTGCAGTCCAAGTATAAAACATATTACGAAAGGGCTGCCTCCCCACTGCTACATTAGGCACCATCACCAATACACCAGATATCAAACTGATTCATCTATTCTCCTGGGAAAGGGAGGAGCATCACAAACTGCAGGAAGACACTTATGTTGCTATCCATGCATATAGATTTCATTTCCATTACGAGATACCTACAATTTAAGCCTTCTTCTTCCATCCTTTGATAAGATAAACTCAGGTGACCAGAAAAAAAAAAATCTTCATTGCACTAGATCCCTTCTGGCCTTCTGTTTTTCACAAGGAATGTATTTCAGGGCCTTTAGTCCCTCCCTTTTCTTTAATAAGGTCATTTTCATTAACTCCAGTATCTACTTCAGCTACTGTAGGTATCTCCTCCAATTTATATTTAGTTTCCACCCAAAATATTCTGAATCATTCAAGAGTTATGTTGTAGGAGTGTAAAAATTAGCAGAATGCTATAACTTAATTCACAGAAGATATGTAGGAGGGGCCTATCTGCATGTAATGAGAAGTAGTGAGTAAGCTTATATTCAGATTTAGTTTTAACTAAGATTTTGGCTTCTCTTGAATTACATCTGCTTGCTCTGAAAAGCCTCTTATATGTAAACACAACAATAGATTAATTTAACAGGAATAAATAAATACCATTTCAAAACTGCTCTGCCCATGTTGAACTATCAGGAACCATTTGTCCTGTACTACCATTCTAGTATCCTGTCAGACCTAGAGATGCTCATCCTAAGCGATCAACCCATCCTCAAGACGCACAATTCCAGATTTACAATGAGAACAACCTTCAGGTGAACATAGGAAAGCAAGCAATCAATTAAATATCATTCATTTTTCAATATGTATGTTCATGCTTTCAGTGCTGTATGCATCCAGCATTATGAAACAAATCTTAGAGGTATCAGGCACTTAACAAGTGAAAGATTTTTAAAAACATGCTGCTCCAGCAAATAAACAAGTTTGGCAGAAAAAATCCTTGAAAGCGAGTCAGAATCTTAATATATTTTCCAGCTCTGTCATTAGTCTACAACCTGCTGTATGACCTCAGACAACTATTTTACTTAAGCTTCGCTTCATGTAAAGTAAGCTGAAATGCACAGACAAAAAGTACTTTCAAGTTTAGCACTCAAGTATTTAGAAACTTAACAATATCACTAACACTTCAACATTTGTTAAAGGCTTGCCACAGACACTTCATCCACCAGTATAATGGTTTGAGTTTTTCCTCCTATTTGCAGAATCCTAAAACATACCAGGCTGTTGTATGGCAAGTTTAAAAAACAAAACTTGTTTAAAAGAAAACACAAAAAGGGTTTTTTGCTAACTTTAAGTTATTTTGTAAAGAAAAAATAAAATTAGAGGTAATATGTCTGATTTTCCAAGGCCAAAAAAACTACTTCAGCTTGGCATTTTAGAAGATATTTTGGAACTTGCTTTTAATATACAAATATTTTCAGGTATCAGTTATTGCACAAGATATAATGCACAAGAGCTTTGAATTTTATGAGTGTATTTCAACAAAAGAGTTTAGCTAGACCAATTAAGAAACATGTGAGCTTCCATTAGGCTTTTGTTATGCGGATTGTTAAATTAGCTTCAGCAAGAATACATTTCTAGTCTGCAAGATCCCTCTCATCACGCAAGGTCCCAAGGTCATCAGGGTTCCTTTTAGAGCCGACAGT
Organism: Pachyramphus minor; assembly: GCA_013397135.1. Lineage (NCBI taxonomy): Eukaryota > Metazoa > Chordata > Aves > Passeriformes > Tyrannidae > Pachyramphus > Pachyramphus minor. The sequence goes on from VYXB01005619.1 coordinate 955,095, forward strand.
GCATGAGAGATAAGGGCAGAAATTCGGTTTGCAATACGAGGAACCGCACGATAACTCTCCCTAGAAAAAACAGCGTCGATACAGGAAGCTGCTTTCCATCACCGCGTTCGCTTCTAAACAGCCATTTTACTTCACTACATCCTTCCCTACAGCCAGCCTTCATTTTGTGTTCCTGCCTGCCTGCGCGGTTCCCAGCTGACAGCCCGGAGAGGATACCGGGGGCGCGCTCAGGTGGAGGTGAGATGCCTCCCAGCCTCGCCGGGTGCCGAGCGAGCCGTTCCGGTGCCAGGGTCGGGGGAGAGAGGCTTCCCGCCTCCCCCCGTTTTTGAAAGTAAATGAAGGCGCCGCTCCCAATGGCGGGGGAGGGGGGAGCTTGGCTCCCTCCTCCTCCCGGGAGCCCAGCTCCTCCTGGAGAGGCAGGGGAGCCCGGGGACCCCTCTCCTGGCAGGTCGGCCCTGCTATCGTCCCTCCCCCCGGGCGGGCAGTGCCGTGTGTCCCGTCCCTCCCCCCGGGCGGGCGGGCTGGCTGTGCAGTCTCTCCCCCCGGCAGGCCGTGCGAGAGCGGCGGGGCGGGCACTCACCGCTCCGGCAGAGTGAGAGGCAGCGGCGGCGGCGGCGGCCTCATCCTCCTCCGGCGACGGCGGGCCGATCTTGCTGCAGGTGGCCGCCAGCAGAGCGAGCGGTGACGGCTGCGCGTCCTACCCACAATGGGCGGGTTCAGGGAGAGAAGGGGGGTGGCGGTTAGTGCGGGACAGCGACCGGGCTCCTCGCAGACGCGCACACAGGAAGCGGCGGCGGCGGCACCGGCTCCGCACCCGCTCACAACGTGTCCCTCGGGGGAGGGGGGGGGAAGGGGCCCGGCC
>VYXB01005619.1:956577-994077 GCA_013397135.1 Pachyramphus minor
TACGCCTGCGCGCGCGCGCGCTCATTGGCTGCGCCGCGCCGCCGCCGCCGCCCGCACTGGCCGCCCGGGCTGCCAGTCATCTGCCGGGGGCGGGGGGGGCGCCCCATGCCGGGGCGGCTTCCTGTTTGCCAGGACTGGTGCGGGGAACAATGAGCGGGACCCGCCGGGAGCCCGCAGCTCGCGCCCGCCCGGGCCCCTCAGTCCCGCCGTCGCCCGGACAGGCGGCCCCGCTGCTGCGCTCCCTCGATTTCTCGGGGTCTGTCCGCCCGCCCGCGGCGCAGGGGTCAGCGCACAGCCACAGTTGCGCGGCAGCGGTGGCGCTCTCTCTTCCCCGCCCCCCGCGCCCCCGCTGCTCCTGTCCCCGGCGGGCGCCGGGCCGGGGCCGTGCTCGCTCGAAATCTCCCCGCCGGGGTTGTCAGTCACGGCTGGCGACAGCCGCAGCTCCGGGGCGGCGGCTGAGCTGCTCCCTGCCGGCACACAGCGCAGCCGCCGCGCTTTGTCCCGCCGGCGCTAAGATGTCGGCGCAGCGTCCTCAGGGGAGCCGGCCCGCCCGTGCGGGCCCTGCCCGGCGGGTGCCGTGGGCCGCCCCCCCGCTGCGTGACGGGGCACCCGGGCCAACTTCGGGGGCCGCTCACGCCTCAGTGGGGCCGCCCCGCAGTGACGCCGTTGCATAAGCGCTGTGGCCGCCGCGGGCTCGCACCTGCCTTACCCTGGCGGGCCGAACATAAAAGCCTCCTCTGCCTCCTTTGCAAAAGAAAGCCCGTCGAGGGTAGGGCCGCGAGTTAGATTTTAGCGCGACGCGTCCTCCCAGCGGGAGTATCTACCCTGAGCTGGGGAGCCGAACCTTGGCACCGATGGACCGTTTGTGCCAGCAGGTTTTATTTTGGTCATGTTAAGGAGAATTAATAAGATTCCCCTTAGCGTCCGTTTGCTGCTCTGCCCCTCGTGTTACGCAACACAAAGGAAACTGGGAGCTCTCGGATTGTTAAACTAAGGCAGGAAATATGTTTAAAGCGTTACATAAGTGTATGATGATACAGGAATTATTATTAGTGGGGCCTGTTTCTCTTACACCATGTAGCTTGTGAAGGGTTCCTGTAAAGGGGAACAACGTCGGTTTGGCCTTCCCTCACGTCTAAATGTATGTACAGGGGGACAGGACAGTGCATGGGTTTGAAGCAGTGATTTTGACCCTTAGCTTGCAAATTCCCCTGAAGAATGAATTTCTTTTAGTTACCTTTAGTGTGATGTTCCTGAGAGCCTGAATGAGGCAGAAAAGCATTGGACTGAAGAGCGCAAGCCTTCTTCACTGTTACAATATATAATGTAATTAGCACTGAGGATTACCTGGGAGATACCCTGAGTGAGCACAGTCTCTCATATATCAATAGTTGTGCTGAGTATTTACAGTCACAGGCTACACAGGTAAACCTACATTGAAGTTAGTAACCAGGAAACCTAGAATTATGGTCAGGATTTTCAACAGCTTCTCTGAGCAGAGAATAAACAGTAGTTTTTAGTCAGTCGAGCACTATGACCTTGCAGTACAGTCTTAGCTTAGAAACTATTACCAAACAGAAAACAATGCACTGAGAAAATGTGAACTTAATATCAGGAAGTTATGATAAAAGAAAATTGCTTTGATATTTAGTCTTATTTCAACCCAATTTACTTTTGCCAGTATGTTGAGAGTATCTTCAGATAACTTAATAGTAAGTTGTAAATGAAATCCCAAGGCTGTTCGTTACAATTCGTTTTATCCAGGGTAGTTAAAAAAAAAAAAATCCTGTTTGCGAAATGTCTGTTTACATAGTCTCTTGTCATTCTACTGTAGAATTAGTTGTTTGCAAGTTAAATAACATAGCAATAAAGAAGCAGCTTTGTATTTTTTGTTTTAATAATAAAACAATGAGAAGCAAAAGTTGCAACTAGTTAGAGAAGTCATTTTTTTTTTACACAGTGTCAGAAGTAATTTTTTGCCAGTAAAAGCTGAAGTATGCAACATTTAAAAATGTATCAGTTAAAAGACTGATATGTAAGAAAAATAATTCCTGTTCGTATGCTGTGAAAGAGGGAATGATACTAAAAAACTGGCCGTTGCTATTTAGCAGGGTATTGCCAAACACTCAAAGGCATTTTGCTTTAGGACAATTACATTGTTTAGGACTTAATCTAAATGTGAAAGTTGGTCTGTCTTCTACGATTGGATGTATGTTGAGAGCTCTCTGACTTAAGTGAGGCCTTGTCAATAGAGCAGTTTACCTTCATGGGTCTGATTGAAGGCTTGGGGTGTAACTGCAGTGCTTTAGGATAAAAGTATTTGAAGTACCAATAATGGGATTGAGTTTATATATAAGAGAATTTTTCAAGGCAGTACAACTCAGAGGTAATTAGGTTTAACAGCACTAGTTAAGGACCATCTTTTTCTAGTCAAGTATCTAAAACTAGGGAGGACACTGTTATGGTAACATTCAATTCAGATAAAAAAGAAGCAAACTAGAACATTTGTAGACTACTTTAAAAGTATACAATTAAAAAATAAAATTACAAGAAAGTTGCAAAAAAGGTGTACTATTGTGAACAAGAGCTGTGAAGAGACTCAGAAATGTGTTAAATAGTAAGTGGTTGGTAATAGAAATCAAGTATTTCTTTACCACTTTCCAGTGGAGATTAGGCACACATGAGGAGAAAAAAAAATTAAAAAAGGAAAGAAAATACATTATTTGCAGGTTTTTTTGCTTATCAATATACTAGCATCAAGATGTTCACTAGGAAAATTTTGGATATGTCAGGGAGATACTGTTTTGGAACTGGACCGAAGTTCTGTTAGGGACAATCTTCCTGCTGAGTTAGCACTGTTCTGATATCCCCACAGAAACTGAGCTCCATGCCCAGTTAGAGGAGTCGTTGTTTTCTCTTTCTTGAGATTACCCACCAGATGTACTGTATCAGTATGTGATCTGAATAAACTAACCATGACCAGTTTATTATTAAAGAGCCTTGACTGGGGCTTTAAGCCCCAGCCTCCTAATTCTAGCCTGTTCATGGTAAACTGCAGTTCCTGGGATGAATTCTCAATCCCTTTGCTGAAAATGGCACATTGCAATTTGAGCTGTGTACATACAGAGAAAGTAACACTGGTCTATACATTATGAGAATACCTCCAGCAGATACCAGAATGCAGCAGTTTCAGAACTGAGATGCAGCCTTAGTGGTAAGTAGCAGTATACTTTGGGAGAGGAAGCAATGCCTACCTGCTTCTGATAAAACTTGAGGGAAGGTTTTGACAGAAGGAACACTAAAACTTAATACCTACCCTGTATTTCAGCTCAATGCTGAATTTGTTCACTTTAAGTTATATCTCATTGGTTTAAGTCTTGGAGCTCAGCCTCTGTGTGGGTATCAGTTCAGTACAAATTCAGAAGGAAGTACACCACCTAACACAACTTCCAACCAGCACAGTGCCTGCTATACTTGGAAATGGCATTTCTGTCTTAATAGCTCTTTGAAACTTCTGAGCTACGACATACTATTTCTGTCTTTAATAGTCCCTTCTGTTGGTAACCCTGCATTTATTTAAAGGAACATATTATTGAAGGGCTGTTGGTATGTGGTCCAGTTCAGTGTTCACTCACAGCTGTGGTACTCTGTTCCTCTGTAAAGTGGTGGGTTTGCCATGCTGAAGGCTAGAATGCAACTGGACAAGATGGACAGGAATGCATTCTGCTGTGATGTGTTCTGTACCACTGGGAAAACTCAAGCTCAGGTCGCTGTAGTTTGAAAGGCTGGGTTTAAAATTACATTGAAGAATCGGTAGGGATTCCATTCAATAAGCTACCTTAAAACTCCATTCGACAAGCTGCTTTACTGGAGAGACAACAAGCAGCATTATCTGTAAATCTCATACCTCAGAAAGTAACTAGACACAAAAGAAAATTCAGGGGAGGTATCCTTTTGAATTTGAGGTACCTTGTTTTATAATAGTCCATTTAAAATTTCAGTAGGATATGGAAGGCTGTATGTTTTGGTGCCAAATATTTACATGGTCCTACAAACCCCAAGATAATTACAAGGTTCTGAATCAGACCTGTTAAACTTACTAGAATTGAACTTCATTCTGGATTTCAGCTTTCCTTTGCAATTCGTTTAAGTCTTTCAGCAGACAGGAAAAGGAATGTAGCTACCTGGATAGTCCTGGATACTGCACTCTTAATTTCTGCATCCTGTATAGGTCCATTTGCTTAAAAATATTGGGACATCTTTACAGAGGGCCACAGGCAGAACTGACAGGATGTTGTGAGCTTTCGTGAGTCAGCACACGGCAGTTGGAGGTAGTTGCATGACTTGACTTCATCCCTGTAGAAATAAATAGAGGAATGAGCTCTTGCCTGATATAAAATCAGCAGTGGTCAGAGAAAGGTGTTGACTGGCATTGTGTCGTCATTCCCCAGAAAGCACCTCCCTGTTCTGACATGAGTGGCTACAAGAACACAAATTTTGCAAGGCGGGAGCAGGCTTGAGCAGTAGGTGTGGTTTGCCCAGAAGCTGAGCCAACCTAATAGCTCACGGACACTGCCATAAGAAAATAAACCCTGCAAAATTACTGCTCCCTTATTGCAAGCTAAATTGAGTCAAACTAGACACAGTGGGGAACAGTGCTCCATGGGTGGGAGCAGATGAAGAGAGTTAAGACTCCCTTCAACAGCAGCAAGTAGATTAATTCAGTGTGTCAAGCTTGCTAGAGAACACAGGAATTTGCTTTTGGCTGTTTGTGTAAAATGCCTGTCAGTAGCCCAAGATTTCAAGCCTTTAGAGGAACACAAACAGTACCTGGGAGCATGTGAAATATCAAGATATTTGTATAATCTGCTACACAAGTGTGAGGGTATCCAAGTGTAACCATCTAAAAGACAAATAGTGTTTATTAATAGTGAAATTGCATTTTAGACGAGCAATTTTTCTATTTAATTGGGGAAGCAATTCTAAAAATATTAGTATCTGCTTGAAAAAAGTCTGTTAAAGAGAGGTCAAGTTGAAATCTGGTATCTGGATCCCGCTATTAGCGGGGCAGACATTTGATTCCAGTGGTCGGCTCACATCCAGTGGAAACTGTTGATTGGATAAAGTCAGGCCTAGCACAGTAATGGACAGTGTAGCAGCCACAGCAGGAACACGCCAGCTCCAGACACTTTCTGCACTTGGCTGGAGGTCTGAGACACACAGCGTAGGCACAGTAAGAGGAAGAACCTGTGAATAAGTAGCCGTAGCCCAGCAACCCAGTCCGTGCACAAACCTAAAGGCTGTGACTCTTCACTGACACAGATGACAGATCTTCAAGGAATGAGGCCAACACAAAGTCTGTCCAAGCTCTACATCCACCAATGTGTGAGGACAATCCTCTGCAACATTGTTTCTAACCTAGTCATTGTATTTATGAATTTTTTTGAGCAATTGAGACAAAGTAAGTCATATTCCTTTTTAGTCAGAAATTCTTGTTTGTTACAGCTGTAACTCTCCCCAGGTGATATGTTCTTGTATATTTTGCAAATTGTCAAATTCCCTAGGGACATCTAATATTTGACTGGTAAACAGGTTATTGTCCTTAATAACATGTTAGAGAACACTGTTCCTGTTTTTTCTTTCTTTCTTGTGTTTAACTATGTGACTAAGATAGGGGATAAATTTCAGTGTATTTGGGGAGGGGGTTTCCCCCTGTTAATTTTTTTACTTTTAATTGTGTAACAAAATAAATAAAGAGAATATTAATTAAATCTTCCCTGTAAAATGTGTGGGTTTTATTCAACTGGCAGCATAGTCCATCTAAGTAAAAATTTATTTCATTAACAATATTTGTTTCCTATGAAGATAAAATGAATTCTTCTAAGCTCTAAGCTCCCTCCCATTTGGAGAGCGGCAGCAGGAAAAAGCAGATGGGTATATATCTGAAAAGTTGCCATTTAGTGGGTTAATCACTGTAGACTCTTTCATTTCATCTCCCTTAAATGAGAAATACATATCTCTTTTTCAAGCTTCCTATAAGTTACTGCCTTTGGGCCCCATCATTATTGTCTTTGTTTATGCTTAATTCCTACCCTTCAAGGTCATCAGAACAGATGAAATTTAATTATAGAAATAATTGGGGGGAAAAAATCGTAGATCCTTTAGGTAAGGTTAGAAAAACTTCAGAGGAAGAGGCCACATAACCATGACTTGCAGAATCAGTAATAGAGCATCTAAGGTTCTTTCTCCAGAGCCTATCACAAAATTGGAATAGAAGTAAATAAATAGACAGAATTACTTAGACAAGAAGTATACAAAACACACTCTCCTTTCAGGTGACTTTATCTATGTATCTTTCTCACAATTCGGCATTTTAATAGCGATAGAAAAGTGGGTCGTTGAAATGAAAGGGACCGGCAAATTATATACTTGCACATGTTTACTGAAAAATTGAAAACTTAATAGAAGTTACGAATTCTGAAAGGAAATACTTCTGGAGGGATGAAGTGACTTATTTTTATGAATTTCAGTCTGAATTTCACTTCCCAAAACAAAAGCAAGTAGGACTCTCTGGCTCCCCCTAGAAGGAAGTGGGGGACTGTAGTCCAGACCACATTCTGTGCTCTCTCTGGCACATCTCAGTTCCAGCAGTCTAAAGGCCTGAACAGACAGTGAGGGGTCAAGTGAGCATCCATTTAAGGACACTCCAAACCTGGATGGTAGTTCTAAATTCTTACGTATCTTTAGGTGAGGGGTGTTTTTTGTTTCTTAGGAGAAAAAAATCCCTGATAGGATCTTTGAAAGATGAGTTGTGGGTATTGACTTGCAAAAGAGGGCTGGACAGGAGACAGTGTGACAGGAGAACCTTCCCTGAGAGGTGTCTGGTCCAGGGAATGACCTGACCTCATAGTGGTTTTCAGCATTTTGTTTTAATTGTTGCTAGCAGACTGCACTCAGCCCATGTCATCTCAACTGGCTGGCTTGGATGCCCCCAAGGTGCCTGGTCTGCTCACCCTGTGAGGATTCCCGGTTGTTGAACAGAGTTCTGGCATGTTCGCAGTGGCGTATAAAACGTTTGTTGTTTTTCCTACTGGCATAATTTCATTAAAGTAGACGAAAGCCCTAAGAGGAGCAGAAGAAATTAGGTTTGTGCCTTTCTACTTACTGACTTTGAAAAAGGAGGTGGATAGTTCTAGGGGTCGTTTCACATTTTTCTGTGTCTACATTGCAGAGAAGTCAAAATTTAAAATTTGGACAAGACCATGGTAACAGATGCATTCCCCTTACCTTCCTGCAATACCACAGACAACCAGAACTGCATCACACATACCAAAGAAGGGAAAGCTTAATGAGAGATGAAATTCCAGTTCTGGTCATAGAAGAAAACTGATTTGGCGGGGGGGGGGGGGGGGNGCTAATTAAAATTTATCTAAGGAATGCCTCAGTAAAAGAATCATCAATCTGTTTCAGCTGAAGTCTGAAAGAGGCACATTTGAGGCTGAAAATTACAATAATTAACACACCGACAGTGCTGACATAAAACACCAATAGATGCTTTTTAATTGCTAATTAACCTCTGGCTTCTATAAATATCCTTTAAAAAAAGCACATCTTCATCACCTTTTTTGCTGCTCACTAGCAACCACATAGTTTATACTACTACTCAGGCCATGCTGCAGATCACTCCTTGTCCTTTTGACCTGTTTCCATTTCCAAATTACTGCACAACCTGCCCAATCTAATGACATTTGCAAACATCTGCACTTGCTGTAGGTGTCCTTCCTATTTCTAAAAATTAATTAACGAAAGTTAATTATTTTTTAATGTATTGTTTCTCTCTCTTGTTTCAATTAATATCTGAGTTATTGAAGTGGATCATTTCTATTAGTTTGTTTTCACAAAGTTGGAAAACTCTAACTCCACTATCATCTTAATTACTTACAAATGAAGGGTAAAATGCCTTCTTTTCTGTGGCAAAGCTCCAAAAGATGTAATGGAGACGGGATGTCGTGGCAAACCTACATTCCCTACACATTCCTCCAGTCGCAGCAGGACCACTCAGGCACTGGAGACAAAGCGTGCGTGCCGTGCACAAGCACGAATATGCAGTCCCAGGACACAGAGCCCACTACATCTTCTACGTTATAATAGTGGTGCCAGATTTTCCGCAACACATGTTATGTTTAAACGAAGCAGTAATGGAATATTCTGTCTGCTGCATAGAAAACAATTAGTTCATCCTCCTTTTCCTCTCCCAAAGAAGTAGCATTCCAATACTTTTTTACCTAGCCTGGATTCCTACAGAAATTAAAAAGGGTTTGAGATCATTATCTCTTTGTATGTATAATAAATCTCTGTGTGTGTCTGCATGTGTGCACACATACGTGCATGTACATACTTGCGTGTTGTGGAAGAGAAAGGGAACAAGAACAAACAGTAGCCAATTTTAACCACATCTGACAGAGCAATAAAATGCTGAAAATGCTACATTCCTGTACATTTCATAAGAACTGGCTGCTAAGTAAAAGGAGACCCACTGCAGCTTGAGTTAAACCCTCATTAAACACCAAGAAATCTGCAAAGATGAAAGATGTTATGAATTCCCACCCACAGGAAAAGCTCCAGTCAGAGCTTCCAGCTATGTAGACCTAGGAGAATCCAAAGATTTGCCCAAGGGAAACAAAGCCCCATCAGATCTGCAGCTCACAGGACTACTGGTTTGTGCTGGATTTCTTATCCATCACTGTCCTGCTCTGAAGATAACATACTCTATTTTTGCCCCTTGACTTTGGGGGAAAAAAAGATTATTTTTTTTTTTAAATACAGATTTCTCAAACCTGATGAGCTGAAACCTAAGATGAAAGGAAGGACCAGAATTGGTTCTTAAAGACCCCATGGGATACCCTCACCAGAATCCACACATGCAGCACACTAGACAAAGAGAAAACAGCATCTTCAGGTTCTGGCGCACTCGAGACTGGAGAAAAACTACATACTCTGGCAACCTGGACTTTGGGCTTAAGTTAGCAAGAGTCAGTACTATTAAAAAGCCTTTCATCCCACTTTCTGACCTGTCACATCACTGATGTCCATTCTCAAAAGTTTGGTGATGGACACACATCTCGAGTCTTTAGATTTTCTTTGTTTTTCTGTAATACAGGTGTGGTATCCATGCAGAGGACACAGCTGGAGGAAGGAGTTAAGTCAGGGTTTGTGGCAATGTTGATCTTGCCAGTGCAGTGCAGAGTCCTTGGCTCTGCTGGTCTGCCAGAGACACTCCTGCCAGTGTCACAACTCTTTGGCACATCACTTGGATGCTAAAGGAAAGCTGAAAGCGAGAGAAGGTCCAAATGCAATGCTGCACTATGTATCAGTGAACACACTATCTTCAAGACACCCAGTATAGTGTTTGCCCCAGTCACATTTCCTCACTATTTGTAGCTTGGGAGTGGTTTGACAAAGTTTGTTTGCTTCACCCCCTAGTTTGTGTTCATCACCTGTCAGTCACACATCCCGGGGCAAACTCTGGCACTCCAACATTCACAATCCCCTCTGGATGACTGCCTGACTTTTTATGTTCTAGTCACAGTAACTCACCTTTCATCTATACCTCTCTTCTGCACTGAATACCCTCAGACCCTTCTTTGCTAGGCATGTTCACATCTCTAAAAATACAATCCAGGAACTGTTTATTCTTCTTGTTGTGTAGCAAGGAAACTTGTCTCTCAAGCTCAGCAGTCTTGCTTTTGGGTGCTGAGGCAATCAATGCACCTAGGCTGCTTTAGATGCCTGTAGCCATGTCTCGCAGTGCTCTGATACACTGTCCTTCATACCCCACACTAAGGAAGGACAGCTAATGAATTAGCTAATGAATTCAGCAGCCAAATCCTGCTATTCCCCTCTTCTTCCCAAAGAGATTAACTCCAGAAAAAGAGAAGTGTCCATTCTTATCGCAGGGTGACAAAGGGATGTGTGTGGCATTGTTATTATTCTTGCTGCTACACGTTTGTGAGGTTATCCTGAAATATTTTTTATAATGCTTTGTGGGGGGTCTTTTGTTGCTAAGTGTATAATAATGACCTAACGTGGTAATAAGAATCTCCAAATCTTGGACCAGTAAAGTCTTCTGAACCCTTAACTTCTAAACTCTAACAGTCTTCTAAACTAGCTATATTTTGCAATTTTGTGGGAAAATAAATATCCATTCAATTCAGTATGTTATATCTATCAGCCCCTGTTTTTCCTAATGTAAAATGATGAGTAGCCTTCTTCTTGTGCTTTGTCCTTCATTACTAAAGGATATAGAGAGGAAGTTAGTACAGCATGTTGGTTAACTAAGTAAATATTTAACAAATTGACTCTGATTTTAACAATCTAAGGGAACAGTGTCATAAAACCTTAGAAATTTGGCAGTATCCATCTGAGGTTTTTTATGTGACTCTCAAGTTAATCACTGGAGCCATTTCATTTCCTGGTGAATTATGTAATTCCTGTAGTAGGACAGTTTAATATAAACACATATAATAAAACAAGTCAATTAAATCTGCAAGTTAATTCTAGGCCAGAGGGAGAAAGCTGCCTCCTTTGTATTTACTGTTCCATAAGGAGTCAAGGCCCCAGAGCAGTAGGACTGTGTATGGACTAAAAGTTAAACTCACACTTGATTTCTGAGTTCCTGGGACCAAGACCCTTTCAGTTCTGTTGTAATTCACATTTGGACGTGCTGTAGTCAGCAAACATTTCCTTATACCCATGATATTCAGGCAATCGAGGAGACAGGCTGGGAAGCAGGTTTCCAAAGGTCACAGGAAAAAAACAAAAAAAAGCCAAAAAAAAAACAAAGCCAAAACCGAGAAGAATTTTAGAGGTTTACAAATTACCTGTGAAATTTAGGAATCTGCCCCAGGGCTTTCCATGGGGAGAAGAAGCATAAAGGACTCCAATTTTTGGCTTCTGTAAAATGTGAGTTAGACACCACTTTTGTCAAATAGAAATCTGTAAGAATTATTGTATGTTAGGGATTTCCCATAGGGGCAAAGAGGCAGCCACTTGCTCATCAAAAATGAGCAGCAACAAACATGACAGTGAGCTGATGGGATTTCTCCCATTTCCTCATTGGTTTGTCTACTGTTTGTTCACATTTGCTGTGCAGGTCGTCAGTATGAGGATTATAAGCAGAGACTTGACAGAGAGCATAACTTGCTGTATCCTAAGTGAAAAAGCCTCAACCTGCCCAGTATTTCATGGTTAATTCAATTCCCCATTTCAGCCTGTACCAGACAATTTAGAATGTATTAACGAAGTCTGAGAACCCCCAACTAGAGACTATGCAAAGTATTTTCATTGCTGCAGCTAATCTACAAAGACAAATATTATTGTGTTTACACTGTGAGAAACAAAATATCCTTATCTCCAATAAAAAACATTTGCTCTTTGTTGGATACCAACACTGTTCAACTCCAAAACTGTTTGAAATCCTGGCGTGTTGCTTATCTAACTCAGTGGTGCCTGTAATAGAGGGAAATCAGAGAACTCCCTCTGATACTGCTCTACCTCCCTACTTGAGGACTCATTCTGTTGAGGATGTTCTCCTCATGAAATCTCTTTTGGTCATGGAAGAGAATATCCCCATTTCACATATATGAATGAGATGTGCAATAGTGTCAAGAGCCTTGCCAAAGGTTACACATGAAGTTTCATGGCAGGACCAAGGAATAAAGTCCCATTTTTTTTAATTCCAGTCCATCCTCTATTTCACTATCTTTTTACCTCAAAGAATGAAAATGGATCAACATTATTCCTTGTCCTCTGTTTTGAATAAGAGCCTAATTGTTTGACTACTGCTCTACTCTGTTCTTCAGAAAACATTTTTCCTTACTTTTGTAGATTTTCCACATACCTTCACAATTTACAAATTGCTGACACACAGCATCAGTTAACATCCTTGGAAACAGCAGGCCAGTTGTGGACACAGCTCCCAAGCAGTACCAGCCCAGGTTCTGTCTGTACTATGCATCTGTAGTTATTCAAAATGAGAACAACTCAAGGCATTAATGGTGAGAGATGCTCTGAATTCAGCAGTGTCTCACTGTCCTCTTGGGTGCCCCAATGCCTGAGCAGGGAATCCTGCAAAGCCCATACAGATCCTGCTGCTGCCTGCCCCATGCTCTCTGCTTTGGACCATTTTGCACATGCTGATGTGTAGGAAATGTCTCTTTACAGACCTATGGCATTAGAGCCAACTTGAGCTTCTCAGCCTGAATGTTAATAGAAGCCATTCCCAACATTTTGTCAATTAGTTTTACTACCAAGCTACTGGATGGAGACAACTTAGATCTGGGTTTCCACCTTTTTTTTTTTTTTTTTTAAAGGTTGTGCTGCAGTTAATAAAACCCCCAAACTAATCTTTCCAAGCCCACCACCTGTGCAGTATTAGTACCTGTTTCCTTGTGGGACAGTATGCTTCTCTCAGTCATCTCTGTACGGTTTCCAAGCCTTGCCATCCACCCATCTAAGTTGTTAATTCTCTTTGACATTTCCCTGTATTTTTCTTTCAGAGAAGAAAGGGACCGTTGAAGAACATCATGCAGAGTCTCAAGCAGTTCCCGAATTGATTCCTTAAGGCTCAGGCTGGTGAGAGGGCAGCACGACTCAGAGGCAGAGCCCAGAAGAATTTATGGAGGAACCTTTGAGCCAGCAGCATGCTGCTTGAAAAGGCTTTCTCCTTCAGACACATACATGCCTCAAATCACTCACTACCAAATATAGAATGTATTCTTTAAAGGATACTACTTTCCCCACATGCGGTATCTAAAACTGATGGAAAAAGCAAAGCTGAAAAATACAATGATACCACATGAGACGTGATTAAATCAAAATGCCCCCACAGCCTGACCTGGTGGCCATATGAGTCTTCACTTTACTCGCACAGGTAGCATGTGAGATAGAACCAGACTGCCCAGGGAAGTGGAGGTATCCACGCACACATGCCCCCAGCTGTGGGACAGACCACGCGGGCACGCCAGTGTTCAAGCAGCCTGTCTGCATATAGGAAGGGGCATTCAGCAGGACCACTGTTAATAACAGGAAGATATTAAAAGTAACCAAAGCCAAGAGGCACTGGCGGTTTCACAGTTGCTGCTCCCACTGTCCGCCCATCACAGAAATGGTCTGTCTCAACTTTTTGTCTTGGTCAGATAGAACAGAGCATTATCAGCTCTTTTCCCACCAGGCCTCCAGACCCAGGAAACCACTGCTCCCTTGGCCCCTGGCCTTTCTGCCCTGTTGCCCTCTGGCTGCTCCTGCATTGCCAGCACTGCAGAGCAATGCGTAAGGCAACAGTGCATGCCTTAGGCAGACACACACTCACCTGAGAAGCCCAAAAAGAATGCAGTGCAGTACATGTATTTTTATGTTTGAAGTGAAATAATAATACAAAAAAAATCCCAGTTTGCATGGTTTACATATCATATCCTTTAATCAGGAAAGGTAGTTCCTAGGAAAAATTAAAGCACGAATAGGAGAAGAATGAAGTCCTTCCTGCTACTTTTTAATTCCTTTCTTGCTGTATATGATTCCTTTCTCCCTTCCAGGAAGCAGGCTTGCATTTTAGGGGCAATTCTTGATCTAAAAACATTCTAGATTCTTTCATACGAAGGAGAAAAAAACATCTCTGATTCAGGGCTTTCATTGTGTAGTTGTTTTAGTCACAAAAACTGTGGCCAGCAGGACTAGGGCAGTGATCATACCCCTGTACTCGGAACTGGTGAGGCCACAGTTCGAATTCTGTGTTCGGTCTTGGGCCTCTCTCTACAAGAAAGACATTGAGGTGCTGCAGCATGTTCAGAGAAAGGCAAGGAAGATGCTGAAGGGTCAAGACAGAAAGTCATGTGAAGAGCAGCTGAGGGACCTGGGGCTATTTAGTCTAGAGAAAAGGAGACACAGCGGGGATCTCATCGCTCTCAACCAGAAAGGAGGTTGTAGCAAGGGGGGGGTTGGTCTTTCCTCCTAAGTAACAAGTGATAGAGCAAGAGGAGACAGCCTCAAGTTGTGCCAGGGGACATTTAGATTAGATATTAGGAAAAATCTCTTCACTGAAAGGGTTATCAGGCATTGAAACAGGCTGCCCAGGGAAGTGGTACAGACATCATCCCTGGAGGGATTTAAAAGCCATGTAGATGGGACCCTTACGTTTAGTGGTGTACTTGGCAGCGCTGGGTTTAGTGCTGGACTTGGTCTTAAAGAACTTTTACAACCTAAATAATTCAATGATTCTAAAAAAGGAGGAATAACTCTCCCTCCCTTTGTTTCTTTTCCAGTTTTGCCCAGTCCTTGGTATGCTTCCTCTGTGGCTGATCTCATCTCTGTTTTTCTCATATATCTTGTGAGATTACTCACTCCATCCACCACTTATGCATTTGACACGCATTTGCTTCCATACCAAAGTCCTGAGTGAGCTCTGTTATGTAGTCCAAACCAGCCTGAAGTTGCAACCACCTACCTTGTCTGCTAGCACTGCTTAAACTTCTCTCTCTTCAGGTATGTCCTTGACAGGTGTTTTGGGCTGATCCAGGCTTTGTTGTGGGGGCCTAAAACTCTCAGATCTGGTGGTCCCAGCTGGGCTCATTTGCTCCTTCCCAGCAGTGCTGCCCTGAATGCCATTAAGGCACAACATTTGCCAGGAAACAATGACCTTGAGCAAATTCCCTCTGCTGCTGCAACACAAAGTGTGAAAAGCAAGATCACAAATACCACTGCAATAGAGTATTCTAGATTTTGATGCACATCTGCTTGAACATTTAGAGATCCCAGGTCATCTCAACAGCTTTTAGAGTTTGTCAACATTTGCTTTGGTGTTTCTTTACCTCATACATAAAGACTAACCATATATAAACCACTATTCAGGCCAAAACTGAAGGCTACACAAGCAAATGGACCGTTCATTTGTTGTGTGGTGTTTAACCATGGAATGAAATGAGCCATAAGAAAATGGTAGCCATTTGCTGGAATTAGCACACTTAAAAATAGATTGGGATAGTCATAATAAGAAGATGCAACTTATATACCAGAAAAGCCTGTGCTTTGGGTTGTGTGCATCTGTTGCAAAATAGCACTTAGATGCTGCAGCACTGGGTGGTCATGCTGCTTGGTTGAAGGAAGGGAAAAAAGCAGACATGAGGAGAGAAAGCAAACTGTCCCTGCCCCTTGGGTCAGAGCGCTGACAGTTGCCTGCTCCGTTGTTCTGCCTGAGCACCTGAACGTGATCACACTTGCACTTCTGAGAAATTAATACAAATACATCCCTGAAGTGCTGGCCAGCTGATTGCTTCTGTCTTGCAACATTTTGATATTGATTTTGGTATCTTTTTCTTATAAATAAGGCTGATAATCTGAACATTGAGGAAACTGGAAGATCCAGCGTCCTTCCACACTGACACTGCATTCCTAGAAGGTAAATCTAGTTAAGGCAAATCTTACCTCTCTGCAGGAACTCACAGAAAATGCCACATACTCCTAGTTTAGATCTTTGATCCACCAGCTTTCCACATGGAACACAGCATGCCTCCCATGGAATTTTGCTGAGGGCTATTTTTCCCTGGTACTGCCCGTGAGACCCTGGGAGGTGCAGTGTTCCAGCTGCAGGACAACAGCTGGGGGTCAAGAAAATCAGAGGCAGAAAGGGCATCAAAACTATTTTCTGACTCATGACAAAAAAGCAATAGAGGGAAAATAATCTTTAAAATCCTCTCAAGATGTGTTAATATTAAACCTTATAAATGCTCCCAAGTTGCTCCCAAATAAACAAGAACTTTGCAAGCAGCTATTAGAATACTATACATTTTGTAGTAATACTATTAAAACATAAAAACACTTACAGTCTTCCCTTCTAACCCAGGGATGTGCCAAAATGCAAAAAATTATTCTGGTAACAAGAAGACTTACAGAGAAAATTGTCTTGCAACATTTCCCAAACTGCAATTAGTGGAAATGCATTGGGATTCTGCTTGTCCACAGACACCATTTGAGCAGCAAACATCAGGTTTAAATATCAGGTCTCATCATAGGAGAGACACCCTACAGCTCCTGCTGGACATCAGGCAATGGACTTCTACCACCTTGGTCTCAAATAAGTTAAAAGAAGTGAATGAAACAACATACCACACTCTCTGGACTCTTACTAATGAACTGTTTCTAGCTGTTCTGAGTGGGAAGTTTCTGAGCATCAGCCAATACTAGTCTTCTCATTATAGTGGTGCAAAGAAAACCAGTAGCAGCTCCAAGGTTGGACAGGATTTAATGCTGAACACAGTGCTAACAGATGAGCAGAAGGTATAATCAATCTATTTCACTGATAGACCAAGTCTGGGATTCTGGGAGGGACCTACCAAGATATTTCCTTTGAAATTCAAGGCAAGGATCCAAGTATCTCCTAAGTAAACTCTGCCTTCTGGTGTTGCTTTCTTGGCTGCTGTACTGGATTAGCCACTAGGGACTACAAAAGAAATTGTCCTATTATGTTGAAGCCCAGTCAAGCAGGACTACCAGATTCATATCCAAACAGCCTGGCAGGGATAGGCACCTCAGTGAGGCTGTGCCATAGCCTCGGTAAGCCAGACCAACAGTGGATCATCCTGTCATGTCTTGAGGTTTCTTATATCCCACCCCGAAGTTCTCACTTCCCTTTCCTGACCTATGATATCTTCTTTCTATTCCCTTCATCCCTTCCCTGGCTGTCCTTGGTATTTATAGAAATTTTAATTCTCTTTTGCTCAGCTTTATTTATTTTGTTTTCTTGTTGTTCTCAGTATTTCCACCCAAAGAAACATGCCTTCTCCTCCCCTTTCAACATGCACATTTGGAACCAACAGCCACTGTGTAAACTCTGTGTTTATCCCTGCACAACCAAGGAAAAGAGAGGCATTAAGTAGAAATGGAAAAACAAATGGGGAATGAGGCTGAGGTCATTGTGGCTGCTGTGGTGCCTCTGAGCAAGGCTAGTCCTCCCACATGAGCCTAGAGCCTCCTACCTGCTTCATACCAACAGCAATGACTTTAGCAACCTAAATGTCACAAGGCTTTGCCTCCTTCTGCCTGATGTTCAGATTGAGGAGGGCATGTGGGAAAGAACGCACCCATTAAAATAACACCTTCACTGGATCTTTCCTGAACCTTCTAAAGCGCCAAGCAGCTGCAGTGTTTCCAACAGGTCAGTGCAGAAGATACACAGCTCCCTGGATAACTCACTATTGTTCCCAACTCTTCTTTTCCTGAATTCTTTTGAATCCTGGTAACCTCAGCATCACACGCAGCACAAAGTAGGGTACCAGCTGGCACTATCCTACTGTGACATTGCACTGGGATCTGCCAGGACCTTACACCTCCTTTCCCAGTTCCTCCACCATGTTGGTGTGGAGAAAATGGATTTCTGCCTTTGTCTGGTGGGCTCCATGTGTCCCTCAAAAATCCCAGGCAGATGTATGGGCCTTGTGAGCTCTTGCATACACATTCCTTGATATGATTGGAAGGTTATAAACTTCAGAGAAAAACAGACCAGTTTCTCCTATCTACACTTCAATAAAAGTAGTCTTAGAAATTCTTTATAGTAACAGCAAGTAATTTTTACATGACTGATGTCTTTAAAATACTGACTGATATCATGTATTCAGAGAGTCACAGCAAGGTTTTTGTCTTAAGAAAGGTTAATTTCCTGAAGCACGTATCAAAATCCCACCCAATGAATCCCTTCTGTGCAACCAAGCTCTCCTTGTTAAAATTCTACACAAGCATATTTCCTCCCTGCTCCCTCAGGTACCATTCTCCCTATGCACACTACAATAACAACTGCACCTTTACTAAAATTGAACACAATAACCAGGTCTTTGTAGAGGATAATTAACAGCCAGCAGTGAATCTTTGTGCTTTTTAAATGGGATATGAATGAGTTGTGAAAATTCTTTGCTGGAGAGGTAATGGGATATTGTTACATTTACATATGCTTCTCCTCTGGCATGATTGTATATTTATGGTATTCATAGTTTAAAGTCATATGTACACATATATTATGCATTTGTATTCAGGCAGTTATGCCTCAACATGTTTGCCTCCCTTTTTGTCATTAACAAAATCCCCACTCCATCTGCATCTAATCCAAATTCCTCGTGTCCATTTTGAGCAGGATGAGTAGACCTGAGCCTCTCCAGCTGTTCCTAGAGATGCAAAGGTTCATTTCTGGAATTGAATTTCCACAGTCTTACATAAACTATCTAGGTTAGTGCCCTCCCACAGGATACTTCACAGAGTACTTGGAGGTAAATATAATGACATTACACAGTTCTGAAATACATGGAGCCAGTAAATTTCTGTATGCTTTTAATTTCATGATAGAAAACTGTCATGTGGTTCTTTACTACTGACCAGCTAAGTATCTTTATACTGACCAGCTCTCATTTGCATATAGTGTATATATATCCATAGAGTGTATTCATGTATGTATATACATTATATATCTAAAATACAGAAATACCTCTCAACTCTAAGAATAAAAAACAATTGTAGCATAATTGAAATGGGAACATGGTCCTTTTAAGGAAGAAATACTAATGACCATTGATACAAAGGTAAAAGGAAGAAAATATGTATAAAAAATAGTAAATAAAAATTTATAATAAATATTTATTATAATTAGTAAAACAAAACAGGTCTCACCTGGCTGCACATTGCACGTGAACTCCTGCATCACCAGGGTGTATCAAGAGGCAACTGCTCGACTGCAATAGACAGATGGGGGTGTGCTGAGCTTTGTCGCTGCTGTTACTTCAGTTTGCATTGCTAAGCACACACAAAAACTCGGGAACACTCCCAGAAAAGGAGTCTTTTCATGTGACCTTAGGTCTGTGAAATGGTTGGAAAAGCAATAATGTGATTGCTGGCATACCAACCAGTGTGCCAGGCAGCCGGTCTGGTGTAGGAGTCCTGGCTGTAAATCGGCCACAACAGGGAGTTTCCCATTGCAGGTCAGGGTTTTGCCAAAAACTGGAAAAATGGTCACACCTCACACCAGTAGTCCCAACAAGAAGCCTCACACCATTTCTGCAGTTGTTACTGAATAGGTGGGGTTTTTCTTCTCCCTTGCAAACTAAAAATCCCCTTTCAGTCCAGCAAGTCATTCACACTGAAGGTGTGTTTTCCGAAGTGGTGATCTTAAGAGAGGATGGGGAATAAAAACATTGTAGCCATCAGCTGCAGCACAGCAGCCCTCACCTCTGAGGTGACCTCCAAAGGTACCCTTAGAGCTTCTGACCTCCTCTACCCTTGTATTGTATTTTAAAGGAGTCTTAAATTGTTTTTTTTTCTTTGAAAACTAGCAGGGACAGATGAGAGGTTTTATAGGATGGTTTATTTGTTTGTTTTCCTTTTGAAATGTAGGTCCTGTCTCTCCCAGAAGGGTTTCTGGCTAACTGGACAGCTAATGAAACAATAATATTGTCTGAGACAAAGTCTGAAGGGGAAACACATTTTTGTACTTATTTTTTGGTTTTAATCTGACTGCTTAGCATTCCTTCTTCCTATTTGACATTTACTGGAGTTCAGTCATCAACGGGCATTTCGGAGAAAAAGGCTTGTTGTAAAATATCCAAGAGGTCCACTCTTCCTAGCAAAGCTTCCACTCTAACAAACAGCTGCCAGCCCACAGAATGGTATTTCATGCAAGACCAGCATTTAGCACTGTGCACATTTTAGGGGTTAAGCAAAGCAAAAAAAGGGGATTTGTCTTTTAAGTATCTGTCCACTGCCTTTTTAACCATTGCACAAAAGAAAACAATAAAAAAATAAGAATTGTTCTGTAAACCACCTGTGGACAGGAGACATGATGAATAGGAGATACTTAGTTCATTTGCAGGCATTTCTTCTGTGCATCGTAAAACATGTGCTCTGTAGTCCTTAGCTAATGTGTCCTGCACTGTGGTATAAATGAATGGGAACAGTTTGAACTGCTGGCCAGAAGGGCACTCGACAAGTGCTGCACTTGAAGTTATTTATTTCACAGATGAGTTAACAACGAGACTGATTCTGCCCAGGTGCAAAAAAGCCACTCTTTGTACAGGAGAGTTTTTTGCCATTAAATTAGGTTCAATAGATGATGATGGAGATGCACATAATGAATTTGCAACTATGGGGAAGCAAAGCGTTGCTCCTGACCCAGATAAAATCCAAAGAGCTTTGCTGATGTCTACACAAGAGGAGCCCTGCCCGCCTGCCCCTGCAGCCCTGCAGCTCCTGCCTGGGGCTGACAGTGCTTCAGCACCTTTCCCAGCTCCAGCAGCCTCATCATAGCGACAAACACAAACATGGATTACTACACTAAACACGTCAGGCTAAGTCAATAGTTTAATAACCACTATTAAGGCTTTTCCAAATCCATTTAACAACTGTAAATTATTCCAAAATAAAATAGCCTCAGCCAATCAGCTGTACTGTCACTGACCTACAACTATGTGCTTATTTCTCAATTAAGCAAATGTCCACATGCTGGTTGGCATCAGTTGCTTTTGTGGTTTTGTATGTTGCAAGATGCAGTGTATAAATCCCTCTCCCCTGCCTGAGAGCCTCAGCTGTTTCTGACACCAGGTACTGCAGCTTCATCCTGGAGGTGAGGCTGGTGCTGGGATAGACCTCTCCACTCCAGTCGTCCCCTGCTGTACTCTCCCACATCCCCCAGTGAAAAATGCTGCCCAACCTCCCTGGGCCTGCCAGGGTGCAGGACCACCCTGAAGCCCCATGATTACCTGTGCAAGAAGTGTTGCTCACTGGCTGGAGCCATCCCTGAGGTCGCTGGGACCGAGACGGGGCTGCTGCCCTCACCTCTTGGAGCAGCGCCTGAACTCCAGCTGGGCTCCAGGGCTCGCTGGGTCTCGGGCACTTCGCCGGCTCCAGGGAGACAACCTGGCAGTGACAGTGCCGGCACCGCCGGTGATGCAGAGCCTCGATGAGCCTGTGGCACCGCCAGTTGTTCAAAGCTGGAGCATTCATAGCGGCCAATCAGCCCGTCGCGGGGAGCGGGGAGAGCCCGGCAGGCACAGCAGGAATAATTGGAGGGAGCTCCTAATTAATTTGATAATAACCCTATTCTGTACTAACACACTCCACATGCAAAAATGGGTAAAAAGTGCCAATTAGCAGCGAAAGTGAAAGAGAACGCGTGATGGGGATTCAGGGAACCTCACAGCCAAGGCCTGACAACAGGCAGGTGTGCCAGGCCCTCAGAGGCACTGCCCTTCCTCCTGCACTGGAGTGACATGCCCTCAGCCTTTACAGCCTTGTTTCTGCTATAGCCTGTACCTCCCATGGAAGGAGTTAGCTTCATTCTCAGTACTGGCACCCATCAACTAGATGTAGATGAACTCATGGTACATTTTCAGGGTGCTCTAACTTTTTTTCCTAGTTGGTTTTGCAAGGCCTAAATCCCTCATTCTCCTCAAATGCAGGGGAGCCTGTGGGAGCTGTGTGCATGCAAGGCCTAAGGAGTGGTAGAGCCAATACAGCAGGGCCTCTGGTTCTTTAAAAGGGGCTGTAGCCGCGTGGCCAAACTGGGCATCAACAGACATTTTAATCCTTCCACAGCCATCAGGTTTTTTAGTTTTCTTTCCACGTGTCCAATCTGCCAGGAGGTTTGGCGTGAAGAAGGCAGAGTAACCCTCTCCAAGCCCTGTGCCCCGCTGGCACTGCCACTGAGGTGCTGCCAGCAAGGAGGGCACCTGCAAAGCTCATGGAGAGCCAAGACCTCCAGGGACCTTGAAGCTGCCCCTTGCCCCCTGCTGCACTTATCGCAAACTGCTGCTAGTCCCCAGATCAGATTTAGGATTTATTTTCTAAATACTGATATTGGCCTGCCACCAGCATGTAAGATAGCCTTTTTTTCCCTTCTTCTATTAGTCTGTATAAAGCTGTTTTGTATTTTCACTCCTGAATTTTCTTCAAACTATCAGCTTTTTGTATTACAGCTTAATCCCAGCACCAAAACTGGCAAATTCAATATATTTTTTCAGAAAATAGACAACTCAGATCTCATTATATGTTAAAATTTTACCAGGTATCTTGTACTTGCTACTTATAAAACTCCCATAAAGCATGCAGCTATAATGAGCTCCAGCTTGCTTTACCAGCAATTATGAAAGAGGGTTTTTTTAATTAATATTTGTGAATATTAATAAGATATAATAATTAATAACCAATATATATAACCAATTATAATTAATAAGATAAGAAATCCATGCTCTGTGGATACTATTGTAATCACTGAAACATACAAGTAATGTTTACTTATTTCCTAATCTTGCAAAGCAGGTGTAGGCATTTCTGTATTCCCATCACTGAGCAGTTCACAGAGCTGACAAGGAGAGGAAAACAGAGAAGAGACAAGTATTTGCTGCTGGCTCCTGTTGGGACCAAAGCAGAGAAAGGGAACTTGAGTCCAACAGCCTGTCTTATAGCAGCAGGTGGTGACTTCCAGCCACTCAATATCCAGTACTTACTGTCATGCACAGGAAAAATGTGGTTGTGCCCCAACACCGCAGTGTCCCACATCTCAGGGTCACCAGCCCTTGGGGAAGTCAGTCAGGGGGTAAACAAATGAGAGGGCAGTTGCAGGAGGTTCTCACCTGGGTGGGGATGTGTGTGCCAGTGGAGGTGAGCTGCACCCCAGCACCCTTGGCACATCCACATGTCCTCAGCTGGGCTAAAGTCACATTTAACAAAGCCTCAGAGGAACCCCCCACCCTAGAGGAGCCCGCCCTCCCCCGGCTGAAGAAGCAGAGGGGCAGGAGAGGGAGCCCAGGAAGGGGGGGTTGTACCTGTGCAGCAAAGCTGAGCAAGACTCCTCTCTGCATGTGGCAATATCTTTAATGCTTGTGCCAAATCTTGGGTTTAAAACAAAGGCGAAAAGGAAAACTCTCCAAACATTCATAAGCCTCTTTAGAAAGCTTCAATTTAAGATGAACCACAAAGCAGGCACCTTTCCACTGGGACTGCACTGCTTTTAGCTGACCCCATATGTAACGGCAACCCGAGCATGCGGTTAAATGCTTTAATGCAGCCCTCTGGCCCCCAAGGCAACTTCCTCCTATGAATGCCAAAGCCAGACCTCTGCAACAGCAAGCTTTAAATCTGGAAACACAAACTACCCTCCTATCTTGTTAGAGAATCAAAGTATTTGCTGGGACACAGTGAACAGTAAATTGAATGCCCAAGTTAGGGGTAAGGAAGGCTACGTCTCCCTCTGCTGTGAGAGCACTCATGTTTGGGAAGTGTTGCTGACTAATAGTGGGAGCACTCGGTCACGGCACAATCTGCCTTCTGGTTTTTAATTAAACAATGATACAAAGAGGCTGTCCTCTGTACCATGTGCAACAGAGAAGGCATTGCCTCTGAAAAGCACCCCTTCCACTGCTGTTAGCTCCCATACAAGCACATTGCACAGGAGGAGCCGTGTGCTTGTCCTTCCATGGGAATTTATGAATTTTAGACTGCATTGCAGTAGAGAAGACCCACCTCCAGTAGAAACAAGAAATAGTCTTGTTTCTAGTCAAGTCAAGTCTGCTTTCCTTAGAGCAAACAGACCAAAACCGAAGCAAGGGACAAAGCTAAAAAACCCCAACACACACAACTTTGATGTATTTGATGCAGGAAATGACATGGTTTCTCTAGCTACATTGCTATGAAATCTTAAGTGAAAGATTGCTTCCAGCAGAACACACTGATTAAATCTGAAGAGATTTAAGAAAAATTAACATTCCAAGTCCCAATTAATTTTCTGATTAAGAAGTCAAGATGGGTAAGGAATTGGGAGTGGCAGCTGAGATGCGAGTCTTTCTCCTTGATTGTGCTTCTGTTTATTAAAGAAGTTTTAAAAACCAAGGTACAGCAGAATAAAAGATGGCCTTTGATGTATGTGATACGCCATAAACCAGAACCAGTCCTCCAGATTTTTGCTTGTCAGATTTACATTCATGAAACAGAAGCTGCCTTTTAATATAGTTTAACATGATTACAGATCTTTCTATGACTGAAGTTCTCTCTTAAAAGTAGCCTATATACATTGTCCCTTCTTCCTTTATGGTGTTAAAAAAAAAAAAAAAAGGCCTGAAAGTTTTGAAAGCCATTGCTTGCTACTTGCCTATTTTTCCTGGGATCCCAAACTTGTACAAAATCTTGTCCTTTTTTTGCTAGAGAAATTTGTAGATGATCTTGGCTTCTCCACACTGGTAGAGGGATTTCCTTGCTCCTATGGAAAAGTAGGAGAAAGGCAGTTCCTCAATAAAAGAGCCTTTCTTATAAACACATTAATAATAACCCCAACAGTGAAAACAGTCTAAACAAGAAACATTTCTGTGTGCTGAGCAAGGATATGGAGCACTTTTCAGAAGTGAGCCCGTATCAGCCATCCTCCAGCCAGCCACAGAGCACCCCAGAAGAGATGTGCCACTTCAGTGTTTAAAAACATACAACTGAAAACCAAAATCCATTCCAAGATCTCCCTTACATGTTAATAATCAAGAAGCCCATTATTTTCAAGGAATAGTGCCTAGAAATCATTTCTGCAGAACCAAAAACAAATCTAGACCTCCAGCAGAAAAAATTGACTAGAAAGGGGGAAAACAGCCAAACTTACCCATGTCAAGGAATTTGATATACTTTCCCATACCCAGATCAGCCACACACAAGCACTAGAACAAGGGTTTACCTAAAAAATTGGGGTGGGGGGAAGTCACCCAGGACTAGAGTGAACTATACTGAGATTCCAATGTACTGCAGGTAGTGAAAACTGTCTAACCCCCTGAAGTTTGCAATCCTCATCTAAAGTACTGTATACTCTGTAAGTAAAACCTCCTGCCCCAGAAATCCAAGGAAGGGTGAAAGAACTCACTTGAAGGTTTGTCTCTTTGAAAAAGACCTGAGGGAAGGGAAAAAGGTCCATTTCAGGGCTCACAGAATAAGTGTATTTAGATACTCCTCCTTAAGAAAGGACCCAGACACAAGGAAGGTTTGTGCCATACTTTAAATCCAGGTTCCCAGGAAAACTTGCTTACAGAAAGATGAGAAGATCTGAGGATCATTACTGCAGAGGATTCAGAGAAATTATCTCCTAATATGCAGTTGAAGAGAGAACTAGTCTTGGTCTCTCTTTGGCTTGAACCACTACTGAAATTTAATGCTGACAAATCAAAAAGGGATATATCCAGAATCTGTAACCCTGATAAAAACGGGAAATCTGTATCATCTTAATCAAAGGATATGCCACCCTGAGCTGGATCTGTGTCTTGTCCCTTGGCCTCATATGACTCCTGTGTGCTAGAGGTTAAGGGTTTGTTAAAGAATATCGGTTTTGATTAAGTGTCACATATGGTGTAAAACATCCTCTTTATCACTGGCAGTGAAGGTTGGGGGCCAGACAGTGCCTTTTAGTGAGCCTTCTAATATAAATTAGGTGTCTTAGGTAATGGGTGGTTTTCAGACAGGATTGATCTTTCTATGGTCCAGTGAAAGTAGGTGTGTTTGGTGAGATGTCACAAAAGCGAGCTTCCTGGCACCTATACTAATGGGCTGGTTACCCCTTTTGGAGTAGGACTTGAAAAATGTAGCACAGGATTCCCCCCCCCCTCCCCTTCTTAACTTTTTCATTTTCTTGATGTAATGGGCAAAGGTCTATATATCCTTTACTCCTTTGGTATTTCAGTCCTTGTATTTGCAGTATCACTCAGTGAATCTTAAGCCACTCATCCTTTTAGTCACTTACAGCTTCCTAAACTTGCATGAACTTAAAGATGAAGTGGTTATGAGTAGACTGGGTTACTTGCTATTTTTATTAGTGTACAACCTTTAAAGAAAAAGGTATCAAGTACACCATCACCACCACAACCAAATGATTTCTATTCCCCATTAAGTCCTCCTTGGAAACTTTGATGGCACAGAAACCTAGCAAGAACTGTAAAGATGTTAAACCCTAAGTTCCTCTGCCTCAAAAATAAGAGCAAACATCCATTTCTATAGACATCAAAACGTGTCTGTATTTTCCTCTTTATGAAGCAGAAATTCTCTCAGCTTTGTGCAAAGAGTGGCATGATCAAAAGCACAAACTGAGCACATGAGATCTAGAAGCTGTAATGCAGAGTCTAACTGTGGACCTCAGGGTATATACAAAATAAACCTTTCCTTTATAGTTCATTGACGTGTCGTAGTTAAAACTTTTGTGAAAAGTTTTTGTGGGTTTATGAAGTGAAAGCACAAATGTTGGTACTGCAGGCTCATAAACCCATCTGCTGAACAAAATCTTCAAATCTGTAAGTACACAAGAATACGTTAGAAGCATTTTCATATTTCATGGCATTTACCACATACACACTCATCATTGGAGTACTAATAAATATAAAATTTGTTAAAAATATTTAGATAATCAAGATACATAAGTCTATTCTGATTCTGACCCAGAAAGATTTCCTTGGACTCCGATTTAAGTAAGTAGAATAACAAAGATTTAGAGCGTGAATACCCTTAATTTGCTTATAAAAATGTGTTTGTGACTAAGTTGCATTTGCCTGAAAACCATAACAGAACTGACCTGAGATACATCCTTCCATTTTGTTTATTTCACATATGAAGCATAAAACTCTTCTGTTAGCATGGGACACCTAGACAGCCTTTTCTCTCCCCTATCTCAGGACCTCTTCTGCTTATTTTTGCTTATTTTCTCATTGTTGTAATGAGGTAACTTTGTCAAAGTGCTTTTGAATATCTGTCTTATTAAAGACGCTTTCAAAAAACCTGAATAACTAGTTAAGGTTTGGGTTTGGGTTTTTTAATACCATCAAAGGAAGTACACTTATTCTTACACTCCATGTTTGCAAACAGATTCCTAATTGTCACTTCCTACATCTAAAGGGGACACATGGAACCAGTAGTGTGACAGATGGGTATTTCTACTTAGTAAATCACGTATTGAGACAAGAAAATAGAATTTTTTCTTGTGAGGGTGCTTGGTGGGGACTCCTGAGGGAACCAACAGGCAGGCACAGGGGTCCTCAGACAGGCCTCCAGCAAGGTTCAGGCACCAAAATGCCTTTGGGCTTAGGGGCTGGTCCTTGAGCCCCAAAAAGAAATCAAGCTCTCTTACTGTAAAGGTGCACACCTTGACTGTCAGGGATACAGCATGTCTTGATTTCTAACATATTTTGTACCAAATGAAGACATCAAATCGAATACAAATAACATATGTATTCTTACTGATTGCTAGAAATAATCTATGAGTACTTGTAAGATATAATTTGACATACTATTAAAATACAAGTCATGCAAATAGACCTCCACTGCCTTTGAAAACAGAACTACTAATTTCAGGGTGAACAAACTCAGAGTGGCTGCAACGCCAATGCCCTCCCAATGCTCCCTTCAGGAGTTTCCTTAGGAGATAAACATGCATTTTATGAGCCTGTCTTTTATGACGTCTCATGTTATCCCCCATGGAGGAACTGAAAAATGTTTCAAAACTGGAGTTTGCCAAAATACGTCATTCACCCATCAGAAACACTCCTGATCCCACAGGAACAGAAGCCCAGCAGCAGAGTCCCTGCATGCTGTGTGTCATTTTGCTTTGCCAATTGGCTGCCACTGGGACCATGCCACCAGGAGCACACAGGATACTTAGGATCAGATTTGGAAGAGCTGATGCCAGAAGCAGGGGAGGTAGGCAGACCCACTGCAGCAGAAGCTCCCTGCAAGCTTCCTGAGCCATGGCAGGACTACTTTGGATTGCTTCCTCCAACTCTCATCACTGTCCTAATTTCTTGTAATTTTTTTTTCTTTTCTAATGGCTCAGACACAATTTCAAGGTGCTTCTATATCCTTTTTACATGTTACATATTAGCACAGCCTAGTTTGTCACAGAAGCACCCCTTCTCACTGGAGGAATGGAAGGTGGGATGGAGCTCAGCCATGCCATGCTCACTACTCCTCTCCCAGGTACTGGGCTGGGGACTGGTCCAGAGGTTGCTATACCTTTAAGAGGTTGTTGGTCGAGTTGTTTCTGCGTCCTTTCCAAATGTACTTTCTCACAGTCTGGGAATTACTGAATAAAAATATTTCCAACAAGGATACACTGGCTTTTTCCAAACTCACCCTGTATATCAGCAGGATGGGAGCAAACAGGCTGTTTGCAGGACCAGGAGCAGCCTGGACCTCCTTGCAGCCCCATTATCCGGCACAGAGGGAAGTTTGCCAGGGGCTTACCTTACAGAGCCAGGATGGCAGCAGCATCTCAGCAATGCTTTCTGGGTTGCCTTGCCATGCTCTTTCCCAAAGACATCTTGACACTCCTGTGCAGGATCACGAGGAGCACACAACAGGATTCAACTACTAGCAGTTCATTTCCTCTGTTCCACAGCAACATTATTACAAAGGCAAATAATGAAGATATATTTCTATAATCCTTCTTTTCAGCAGTGATATGGGAGACTGCCCACATTATACCAGACAGGGAGATGTTGTGTCTCCCTTGTGTTATTTGGATGGGCAGAGAGAACAACTGCTAGAAAGGTAATGTTGAAGAGAAGTTCCCTGTAGCATCAGTTCTATATTTATCGCTCTCTTTTTTGTGCTGATGCAAATATAAACTAATGAAAGTCATGACAAAAAAAGGTGATTGGATTCCTGAGATTTCCCCTTTCATCCTGTGACCATCAAATGGTGGGCTGATCTCCTGGTGAGCTGGCTGGCCTTGCCTGTTGTGAGCAAGGAGAAGTCCAATATGTCTGGGGACAAAGCATGGAGAGAGAGGAAAATTTAAGGCCTACTGCCATTGGTAGTTCATGGGGCATTGCAGGTGGTCCTGATTAAATGTACAATAGTGTTCTACTTGAAAGGCCAACCTGCATTATTGTCAACACAGCCCAAAAAAGGGTAAGTCTTAAATGCAGTTTGATATTCCATGAATTCTACATACCCTTGTGAAGGGGCTCTCCTGCAGCCCTTATCAGTGCAAAATTGCGCTGTACAGAAGAGGCTCTTCCAGGGTCTGACAGTTTCCTCTTTGTGAATGGAGGAAAAATATGACCAAAACACCTTGACCTTTAAAGAACAATGTCATCAAATTCAAGGGACAATTTTCATGAAATGGAGCATTTAATTGCTCATTGTTCTCCCTGAGCACAAGGTCCCCAATTACTACTGCACCCACTTTGGTTTTATTAATACCTAATTCCTATTGGACTTTGTCCATTACATGGGAGAAGAGTGGGTTTCATGTGCTGTGTTACAGATCCACCTCTGCTGTGGAGACAGACCAGAGGCCGTCCCCACTCCCACAGGAGCCCTGACTGCCCAGCCCAATCCCCAGGCATCAAGCCTGGAGCATCATCACACACGAGGCCTTTCTGAGCTGCATTTCAGCATCTCTTGTCCCTCAGGAACTCATGGTGCTTTGTGCCACTCTAGGGTGTGCCGAGCTTTGCCTGAGGCTCCCGTGGTGGCTGGTGACAGATGAGCTTGACAGCCTGCTCAGTCCAGGTGACTGAACATTAGCTCGCCTGTGAGTGCAGTCGCTAAGTAAATCTCATTCCTAATCCAAATCGCTTTTGATAAGAACAAAAGCTGTGTGCAAATGAATATTTCCATCTTATTTCAAATTCTAGGTTTCAACTGCAATATTAATGCTATTTTACAGTGTAATTTACTTGTAATAATATATCATTATTGCCATTTTACAGTTTTCTCTTAAAGTAGTAAAGAAAATGTTTTAAAAGGCACAAATAGCTGCAGCACAAATCTCCATTCAGCCTAAGAATCTGTGCTCTCCCATCAGAATGGCATGTAATTGAAAACAATGACAGCCCCAGTGGGCCAAACACTGCAGTCATTAACGCATTTTTATTTTGGAATAAAAGAGTATGCTTACAGCTTTTTTCTCGAATAGTAAATATAAATTAAACATTTCTCTCCCTTTCCCAGAATGCCATTTGCCAGTGAAGCCAGGGCTGACCACAAACACTTTCCACAAGCACATCTCAAACCAGCACACCGTGTTTAGACACCAAACTCCCCAAGGTGAAGGGTTTCCTGCAACACAGCACATAAAAGGTGGCCTGCAATAGGAGAAGTGTCCTTACCTGTGACAAGTTCTTGATACCCTGGTGACTGTACTGCTGGGTTGGTAGGAATTGCCTTCAAAAACCAGGCTGTGTACAAAGGGATGGAGGTGTCACAAGAAGGCAGCATCTCTTAATGGAGAAGACATATGTCATACATGTAACTGTAAACCAGTTATGTTTCCATCTCTCCTACATATCTGTGGATAAAAACTGAGGCACTATTAATACTCTTGCTGACTGAGGGAACCCAAGGACTGTCAGAGACTTCTCGTCCTTCTCCAGAAGGATTCCCACCACTCTTCCCCCATAACAACACTCCACAGACTGATGGGATCAAGGGTATTTGAGATCCGAGTGGTCAGGAGGGTGTAGGTTACACATCAAATTGTCTCCTGGAGGCTGAGGGTTTATCCCAGTAGTGACTATTTTTCAGCAGCTGTGAGATTTATACCACATTTCAAAAAATATGATTTCTCAGTGTGATCCCTGTCTGAATTTGGCAGAAAAATATTTAATGGCTGGCAAAACATTAGTAAATAAAAGCAGATCAAGATGATGTTGTTACAATAACAGATTACATTACTATTCCCTGCCCTTAGGAAAACCCTGATTAGACCAAGATCCTCATGGGGTCTTATGAATAAGTCAGGAAGGGGCTCTAATGACCCCACGTGAGAGCATATGAGCTGCAGCACAGCCAGTGAGGTGCCAGGTGCCTCTAAGAAGCAGGCACTAGTCTGGATGACTAACAGCAGTTATCACAGGGGGTTTGTTGATTTTCTTTAATAATTTGGGACAGATTTTCTGCTGATATAAAATAGTACTGCTCTATTGAAGCCAAGAGAAAGCTGACAATTTATAAAAGAAAAATTGACCCTTAATCTATTTTTAATCCCTTTATTATTCATTACCTTTTTAAAGAATTGTACCTCAGTCTGAATACTCCCCACTACAGGGACAAGCAACAGAGTTTTCTTGTTAATCAATATATGGGAAACTCCAGTAGCTGAAGTACCCTTCCACCTTTGCAAGCACACCTAGCATTGATTGCTGATCTTACATCTTGAAATGCATAATTACTGAACTACGAGAAAATTACTTTTTGCTTGTGAGTGTCAGGACAGCTCTGAATCCATGAATGACTCACCCCCAGGCACTGGTGTTTAATTTATGAGTTATTTATCTCCTTGCACACACCCAGCACAAACAATTATACTTAGTAATTTGTTGATCTTATCAAGGCTGTTTGATGTTAGTATTGCTACCTCCAATAATGCTGTGCTTTGAAACTTAAACAGGATTTATAACCAAATTTGGGTACTTAGCACATGATTCATATTACAGGGAAATTTAACTCTTTAGCTACTAGAAGGTTTTGTGTGCAATTTTCAAAGTATCTTTTGCTGACAAATTTGACGAGTTGGACCTTCATCAGCATGAGAGCCCCTGATTAGAGTTAGAGCTAGTTCTGTCCTTACACAGCATGGGCGAGTGTTCCTAGCAGAGGACAAGAGAGGGGAGTGGGTCCCTGTCCTACGCCAGAACAAGAGCATCACTTCCATCTGCCCTGTCCATGCTTGGGGCTAGCTGCAGTGGCCTGGTGCAGTCAAAACACGAGACATTCACATACCAGTCTGCAGTGTCCTCCCTCAGAGCCTGTACTGCTGCTCTGGCTTGCTCCTGGGAACCTTTTTATGTGGGCAACAGCCTCCCTCATTACTGAGCAAGGACTTTATTAACCTTTAAACCATTACATGTTTACTGTAAATCAAGCTCTATGAACCCCTTCGCACAATGTAATTCTCTTGGTTGTCAGCTGCAGGTACCAAACCTGGGGCCACGGTCGTTTACCTCATCCTGTGTTTCAGGTGCAGGCAGCTCCTCTGCACCCATGGCCATGTGATGGTGAAGGTCATCCCAAATCGTTTTCCAAAATTGCCCTCATAAACGTTGCCTCCCCCTTGCATGCTGCTATGATCATTAGGCTCACCAAAATACAGCAAGTGAACCTGGTATAAGAGGTACAAGCAGTGCAGGGATTTCACAGAATGGTTTGGGTTGGCAGAGACCTTAAAGATCATCTAGTTCCAACCCCCTGCTATGTGCAGGGACACCTTCCACTAGAACAGGTTGCTCAAAGCCCCATCCACGCTGGCCTTGAACACTTCCAGGGATGGGGCAGTCAGTTCCAGTATCTCACCATGCTCAAAATGAAGAATTTCTTCTTTCAGTTTAAAGCCATTGCCCCTTGTGCTATTGCTACATGCCCTTGTAAAAATAATTTAAATTTGCCATTTTAAGTCCAGGCTCAAATTACCTTTACCTTCAGGCCTGGCAGTGCTGCTGTGGGTGAGACAGGGGGGTCTGTGCCTGTGGCTGTGGTGGTGGGAGCTGTGCAGACAGTGCACACCCAGCTCTGTTTGAGATGAAGGGTCAGGGTCACTGGGGATGAAAACATGGTCAACACAGAGCAGTACCTTTTCCATCCCTACCCTTACCAAAATAGCCCTTGATATGTTACTTGTGTTTCTGCAAACACCCGTATAATCTTAGGGTTTTCAATTCCCCCTGTTGCTCAGAGTTCCTGCCCCACAGGGCCCAGCATTGCCAAAGCCAAAGTCCTTTCCCTCCCACAGCAGCAGCAGCAGAGCCGCCAAGGATAGGAAACCCCCACGTTCCTGCTCAGCCAGCCCAGGGCTGTTGGTCCACTTACTTTCCGAGACTCAGGTGCATGTATTTTGTTAACTTCCACATCCCACTCAGCCTTGCAACAGCCACAGATTAGATTTTCTGCGTGGTTTATGAAGTTCTTCTGTGCCGAGCACACATATTTTGCATGTAGAAAATAAAACGTTACAGGCATTCTGTAACTGCAGAAAGCCATAATGAGCTCTGATGGGCAGGCACCTACCCAATCACTGCTTCCTGACAGCAAGCACACACATGTAACCTATTTCACAATATGCAACACACTGCCATATGTGTCTATTCCAATGGATCCGGAAGTAGCACTACCTGTAGATAGAAGCCAAGAAATAACTGCTTCAAAGACAGCCTTGAAATGCAGAATTTACTTTAAAACTTTAAAAGCCCAACCAGCTATTTCAATCCACAGGGATAGTGTGATGAATACCATTACTTTGATTATTATTATTTTCTTCCAAAGCCTCTTGTGTTTTTTTCTGTTTTAATTGAAGTGAAATGGTGGATTAGCATAATCAAACATATGGAATTAGTATGGGGGGAGTAAAAACTAAAAGACGTGAGTATTAAACAACCACACACTTCTAATGACTTCCCCTGCTTCATCCTCTGTGAGTTGAATTCATGGGTGGAGAGATATGATAAAATTTAGCTAATATTCTTTAAACTGCAAACCTTGCCACACACATTGATCTTTCAAAATGCAGTTTTACAGTCCTACCCCGCAGTTGCTAGAATAAATGCTCAGTGCTTAAAGAACCTGGTGCAACAAGGCAGAAAGCACCCTTGCTGACCACCTCGGTAAGGACCAACCATGCTCTGCAAGGACAGTTTGGACAGGCCTGGCAACCACAAGAACACAAAACACTGCACTGAGAACTCACCTTCCTGGCGCATGTGAAGCTACAAGGGCAACTTGCCAGCTTGCTGGTGCAGAGGCAGGAGGAGAGCACTGTCACAGGGCTGAATGCCTGGGGACACACGTACTCAGCAGAGCTGCCCCTGCCCACAGCAGGCACCGCTGGGCAACAGCATCAATAAAGTGCCAGGAGGTGTTCAGAGAAGCTATCCCAGCTACAGTGAAGCCGCTCCAGCCATAAGCCTGTTCTGTGGGAAAAGAGGAAGGAAAATATGGCTTACAATGGGCTGTTTTTGAAGCAAGTGCTCTGGCATACAGACTGCTTGACAGCCCCTGTGATCTGGGAAGAGACCAGGGTGAACTTGGATGATGAAGGGGGGAAGATAGATGGAAAACTGCAGCAGGTAAGAAAGGTTCCTTGAGGAAAAAGAAATTCGAAACTATTACAGTAATGCTATCAACCTCTACAGGGCTGAACAGAGTAAATGAAAGAACAAACAGATGTGACATTAAGAAAATACTTACAGTCTTTTTCCCAGCATTCAGCAATTCATGACTTAAGTGCACTCAAAGCGCAGAGGTTGCACCTCTTTTTTAACAGGGTGTTTCTTTCCCAATCAACCCCATTTTTCTTTCCCCCAACATAGTTTTGTCCAAGCATTTTTGAATGCTTGCAACCTTAAGCATTCACATCATCTTGTGGCAAGAAGTGCACAGCTGAAACCATATGAAATAAGTATTTGTTTTAGCCTGCCAGCCACACCAGCTTGAGCACTGAATTTATGAAGACACAGAAAGCCTTCAGTCCTTTGTGGAATTTTCTGACTGCAAAGATGCTCAAATGGCAGCTGAGAGATGGCCAGCTATACCTTGGTGCCTCTCATCCTGTTGAAATGTTTGCTTCAGTTTCCAATAGCCAGATGAACACACAGCAGAGTTTCAGACAGTTGGTGACTGTTTCTAGTTCATCACTGACCACTGAGCACATTCACTATCTGTTTTACTTTAAGTAACATACTGTGGAAACAACATTGTGTGGATTAATGTAACAGATAAAATACAGAAAGCCCAAGCCTGCTTCCTGCGTGCTGTTCACACAGAACAGAAAATTACATTCTATACAAGAGGTATCTGTGGGTACCAAGTCTTCAAAATTAAAATTTGTTTTTCTTTATCTTTCTTAATGGCCTGAAATGTCACATCTTGGGGTGCAAGCACATCACCTTGATAACAGTTATCGATGCTGCCAAAAAAAGTCAGCAATAAGCTCTTATGTGTCCAGAGCAGTATTTTTCTTTGACCAGAAACATACCTTTGAAAGCGCATTTCCTTATCACACCTCTTCACACACACACACACACGCTCGCTCCCCCTGCCCTGCATTGCACAGGACTCTCACAGCAGACAAACTGGTTATCTATCCCTTGAGTACCACACAGCAACCTTGAGACTGAAGTGGAAACTGCCCTCTAACTCCTCATGGGACCAGCCTGCAACTAGTCCGAGGCACCCCTGCAATACCTGCCATGGGGGCATCAGGACCCCTATGCCAACAGTTTCACTGTCCAGATCTATTCCTACAGTCAGCCCAAGGGGCAGTGCAGGCACAGCTGCTTTCACCAATATCTCCACATCACTTTCAGGCACTTTCTTTGGTAGTTTGGAGGCTAGTAGCAGCCTTTTCCCTGTTCCACTAGCGTTTAATCCCAGAAACATCAACGCCATAGCTACTAGGCACGGAGCCATGCAAACGAAGAGGAAGTGTTCCTCCTCCTTTGCAAAATTCCTTACTTTCTGTATTTTGGAAAAGCAGTGCCTACAATGTTTTCTCACCCTTCTCCAGCTGCAAAAACAACATGTCTCCTTCTACACAATGCCACCGTGCCAGTGGCAGTAAAAAGTGTGCAGGCAGATTTCATGGGTGTTTTCTTAAACAGCAAATGTGAGTAGGATGGATACATGGCACCTGGAGTTGCCTCTGCAGGTTTATTGCATAAATAATGTGTGCCTGGATTATGTTAAGTCACAGTTCTATTTCAAACAGAGTGCTTGACACTTGCTACATATATCTAGCAATTGTTAGGAGTTGTACATCTTGAATGCAAAGACCCACTGAGGAGAAATGGGCTGCACATATTTAACATACCAGTCGTCACAAGTCACCAGTGATAGAAGTAACAGAGCTTAACAGGTTATTCTTTCTTTTAATAAAACTTGGGTTTATTCTGAAACAATTGATTAGCTTCAGTATTTAAAAGAACATTAGTTAGAACAGTTGAAGAGATGAACTATTCAGGCTAATTAATAAACCAAAACATAACATGTTATAGAATATATATTTTTTAAGGTATGGTAAATATTTTAAGTCATTTTCTATTTTCAGAATACTATAGTAACATCAAAAACCCTGTTTACCAAGAGCACCTTTGTTCAATTGTTAATTATTTTTATTTTTAGAGGAGGGATGTATCATGAAGTACACATATTCAAATTGAAACAATTTGGGAGCATGGGAATATTTAGGAAACCAGAACATATTTCCAACAGGACAAGAGAACACGTTTCAGTGGGTATTAGTGCAGTAAAGAGGTTACTTCTCTTTCAGTAGCACACATACTCCACTTCTCACTCACCTTTCATTGCATCTAAAACCCAGCATGAGCCCTTCTCTTTTACTAGCACCTTGCTGACTTCCAAGAGAAACAGGTAGGCTCTGTTTTCTTTTGGATTTGACTTTTAACACAAGATTTGATGGTCCTAATCTTTTCTCAATTATGTAACATCAAAACAACGCCAGGAACAAATACTAGCCGCACCAGGGAGATGACACAAAAGAGAATTTCAAGGGTTCCAAAACATCTGAAGCTCTAATTTCTCTGCTTTACAATACTCTCCCCCCCTCCTGCCACCATGAAAAAAGGAGATGCTCTTTAAAACAAAATCAACAACTACGTATTGAAGTCATCTGCCCTCCCTCTTTCTCTTCAGTGCAATTAAAGGCATGATGCCAACTTTTCAACAATGAGGCTCGTGGCTCTGGCTGAACCATGTCTTACTCTCTCAGAAATGAGCAATGAAGCTCAAAGGCAGCATCTCAAGGGAAGCCTCAGAGCAGGATGTGACCAGTGCTCCCAGCGTCTTACACACAGAGTGGGGGTTAGTCAGTGGCAATTGCCTTTTCAAAGTTTATAGCAAGTGAATTTATCACAGTGACACCAGAGGCCTGGCATACCAACAAGCTACAGGTAACAACAGTATCTCTCTCAGCCCTGACTCCACTGAACCCGTAGCTGAAACTGCAGGCACACAGGCACTCAGAAAAAGCCAGGCTGTTTTAAATACACTAAACATAGAGTGAGAAAGGGCAGTTCTACAGCTCACATTAAAAGTACAAACTTGTTTTTATTTTTGCCAACACCTTATTTTTCTGTGTTACCTAAAGTGACCAACTCTCCTTCATGGTTAGAAGTAAAGGGGTAAAAAAGTACTCACAGCTGCAACCTCATTTCAGCAGAACAACTTACCTATCCAGCACAGCGTGACCTCGCCTTCCCAGCACTACCTGTGTCACCCTCCGTTGACCTGAAAACCAGACCTGGGAGGACAACACGCAACATCAGGCACCATTGCTCCAGCCTCAATGATTTATTAATTTCAAGGCAAGAGCAAAACACTCAAAATTATTTGAACAAAAAAATCTTCGGTCTCATTAACAAAATGATTTTTCAACATGTATTTCCTCTCTCCAGTAAAAATCATTTATGATGCCATCATTCTTATTATCCTTACTATCATCTTTCAGTG